>CM053788.1:34094114-34694114 GCA_028749045.1 Cupressus sempervirens
AAAACATTATGCATTTTTTTAAAAAATATATATAATATAAAGTGTTGGGGGGTGGGGATCTCACCCCACCCAACCCCCTTTTTCCTTATGGCGGCACTGTGCAATTATGGATAAAAATGGGCATTGATGGGAGAAGATAGGTAGGATCCACCCCAAATGCTAGGTTACATATATTATCAAATGCAAATATCTGCAAAATGTCTTGAAAATTGACTAAACACTCACCCATTTTTGTTGTGTTAGTGAATACTAGCAAGAGATGATTTTGAATCTCCCACTGCATCGTCTGGACCATGAAGCTTCTGAGGGACTTGGCTAAACTAGTAGCTTGTTGTCTTCCTCTACATCTTTCATAGCTCCTCGTCAGCATTGAAAATTCCTCGACCCCAAAAATTATGGAGAAGAAAGACAAAGTGGTCTCCCTTTGGGTAATTTTCAAATTTGGTCCTAAGCTACACACTAACTAGGCAGTGGCCTTCACGTAGCCACTATTCATTTCAGTTTTCCATTAGATTATATATGAATTCACCTTGTCCAAAAAAAATATTAATAGCCATAATCTAGGTGAAAACAATAGTCTCAGACTTTTAAAAAGCAGGGACTAACAAAATACAAGACCACCGGAATTAAAATTGAGCGCTATTTGTCTTGTGTACAAAAAAATCAATATGGGATATTTTAGACTCTATAGTAATACCTTTGGAATAAATAAAATTGCTACGCATGTGCCCACGTCACTCCCAAACATATAAAGATTCCTTGTTTACGTATATGCAATGTCAGTCTCCCCACACATATATAACCATGAAATAATAACATACTTTATTCTCTCCCTCATCGCATGCAATTAGGTAATGCACTTTTCATCGAAACTGCTGGTAAAACTTGTACAAAGAAGGAAACTTTGACGATGTTAATGAAGACGCAGTCACTGTCACTTCCTCTCTTTAAAACCAAACAGACCTCATTCCATGGTTCATGAAGCTTCTTCCATATTAAACCACCTCTGTGTCAAATAGGTTCCTCTCCATCCATAAAGAAGCATTGTAGGCTCACTTCATTGACCACCCTAGTCACCTTCTGCCACTTCCTTCCCTTCATGGCCATACTCATCACCAGAGAAATCACTTCCTATAATTGTTATTGTACATATATTTTTAATCATTGTACATTAATCATGAATACTAAAATAATTATGATATTTTTCATTTATTCAATTTTCTATTCTTAAAATATTGATTTATTATAGTACTAATCATTTCTATGTTCTTATAATAATGACATCATAACAAAATTGAGGAATCTTTTTATGACTTAAACATTTGCATTAAATCAAAGGATAACATACAAAAATCACAAAATCAAAGGAGGATATAAAATCACTTGATGTAAAAATCACTTGTGTAGAGCCTCAAAAGCTAAAGTATCAAAAGACTTGTGCATAGCTCTAAAATAGGAACTAAATAAAACCTACGAACTGTAGGTCCTCATGCAGTTGCTCCATTATTTGAGGCATAATTTTTGGAGATGATGTCACCATGCATAGATCACTTATTTTTAAGTAGTCTTATTAAATATTATTTAAAATTATATTTTTTGAAGTATATTTTGAAAAAAACCACATGCAAAATTGAAGGCAATTAAATAATAGATTAAAAAATATGGAAAAGACATGTGTGCTCTACTTAATAAGAAACACCTACATATTTTCAACCCCCCATTTTTCAAGGTGTATTTTCAAATTTTGAGTAGCTACTACTCCACAAATATAGGAAGGATTCTCAATTATGCTTTCCCTATGATAAATAAAAATCACATGGGGACACTTGAGCTCCTTAAAATAAGAAGGAATTACTCCAACCACATAGGGGCACGGGGTTAAGCTACTAGAGTTCTTAGAACAAAATATAGTGGACCTACATCATCCTTCTTCCTTTATACATCATCAGGGTCGTTGGAAGCATGAATGTTGATGATACTTCTATGGGGGATTATTGAAGAAATATGATTAGATCATTATCATGATGATATGTTACATTCATAACTATGTTTGTCATTGATGTCAACATAGCAATTTTTTATGGTATTTGACAGAAGAACAACGATAAAGATCAAGTTGGTACAAATCGATCATTGAGAATTTTCAATAAGAAAAGTTAAAGGGAGATACTAATAAGTGTCTAGTATATGAAGCTGACCTTAGAAACATAAGGTATTAAGTTTGGAGGAAATTATGCAAGTCTTGGTGAAGACTATTCTGAGATAGAGTTTATAGAAGCATGTTCTTGTAAACTTGTTATATCTCTTAGTAGATTTGTAATTATGAGAAGCAAGGTTAAAGGCATGTAGAAGACATGTTTATGATGATGTGGCTAAGATCACTCATCATAATATTACATGTATAGAAAGTTATTCAAGTTACAAGACAAAAGATTAATGTTATCGCTAAGAGTAACATGTTCTTAATGAGCTCCTATAATATTTAATTGAGAAGATATAATAGCTGACTCAAGGAATTGTTTTATGCATTTGGGATAAAGGAAGGATATTTTTTCTTTGTTATGTATGAATTTACGAATGATTGAAAGAAGCACAAAGAGAAAAATGCAAAGATAAGAAAAGCAGAGTGAAGTTAGAGAAAACTTTGTTGCCAAGGTTTTATTCTGAGATCTGAGGTTTGTTTTTTGGATCAGCCGTTCGTGCCCTAGTCTACAAGGTTTGACAATGATTGGTCTGGTTGACAAGATAGAGGAAAGAGCTTAAAGCACTGTACAAAGAAATTTTTTGCAAGGAATATTTGAGAGATTAGTTGGACAGTGAGTTCAATGGTCTTGCCCTAGAAGTTGTTTGGACAATGGGTCCTCTACCTTCTACAACTCCTAATAGGAATTCAAAGTATCCTAAAAAGGAGTCTTATGTACTGGTCCATCCTTTAACAAGGAATATATATATATATATATATATATATATATATATATATATATATATATATATATATATATATATATATATATATATATATATATATATATATATATATATATATATATATATATATATATATATATATATATATATATATATATATATATATATATATATATATATATATATATATATATATATATATATATATATATAGATCAGTATATCTTTGTGGGTATCATGCCCACCAAGACTTTCCCTCTAATCAAGGGTTTCTCTAGATAAAAAATATGGTATAATTATGTATGTGCATCTTGTTATGGTTGTTGTTTACTTTGATTGAATGGTTAAGATTAATTAAAGTTGATAATTATTTAATTGGATAATTGATTCACTAGTGGACTATTGTTTTTGGCAATTTATATTATAGCATTAGGTCCTTGAAGACAAAGCTTAGCATCTTTGGGAGATCAATGGTGAGTTGTTTCAGAAAAGATAGTCCTAAATTTGATGGAGGAAATTTCAGCACCCAGAAGATGGAGCTTCTTGGTGAGAGATCAAGATTGTATACATAATTGAGCATTGAGTTTCTAGATAGATCTAGATCTAAAGAAGACTTGGAGATCAAGGAAGCTATGATTTTCTTATGAAAAGGGAGAAAGAAGGTATGCAATTTTTTTCTTGTAGGACATGTAGTGAGTTTGGTCATTTTTCATGTACATGCCCTAAGAGAGTAAGGGAAACTAGAAAGAGTTCACTTTTGAATGAAGATGAAGAATTTAAAGCAAGTACAGAAAGATTCTTGTGTGAATTTGATGATAAAGATAATGAACCTGAATTGGTTAATGAAAAGGAAGTATTAAAAGAGATATCTCTAGTAACTATTGTTGATCCTAGAGTAGAAGAAAGAGTTGAGTTAATGACTCTTGAACAAAATGGTATTGTAGAAAGAAGAAAAAGGTTAGAAACTAAAGCAACAAGAGCTATGTTAGCTTAGAATTATGTATTGAAGATATGTTGGAGAGAAGATATGAATACAATAGTTTACACTATGAACATAGTGCAAGTTAAGAAAGACACAAACAAGACCTATTATAAACTATGGTTTGGTCACTCACCTAGAGTTAAGTATTTCAAAATTTTTGGAAGAAAATATTATATTAAAAGAGATGATAATGTTGGTAAATTTGATGCTAGAAGTGATAAAGACATGTTTCTTGGTTAATCTTGATGATGAGAATTTTGTTTTTACTAAACTAAGGAATGATGAAGTATTCATTGAGACTAACAATGATTTGTAGAATGAAGGAGAGCTAAGGTAGGAACAAAGTTCAAAACCTAGAACAAAGCAAAGAGATGAGATAACAACTCCTACTTCTGGTAAGAATATGACAGAGAATCATCCAACAAAGCAAATCATTGGCAAAAAAGATAAAGGTGTTACAAGAAGTAGAATCAATGAAGAACTATGTCTAATATCTCAAGTAGAATTGGAAAATGACGCATGTAAAGATGACTATTGGAAGCAAGCTATAAAGAAGAATTGGATCAGGTAGTGAAGAATGAGACATGAACATTGGTCCCTAAGCGAACAAACAAGAAGTGATAGGAACAAAATGGGTATTCAAGAACACGATGAATGAACAAGTTGAAGTTATAAGAAAAAAAGAAAGATTGGTATGTAAAGGTTACTCGCAACAAGAAGGTATAGACTATGACAAAAACTATGCTCCAACGACAAGAATTGAAGCAGTAAGGTTATTCTTAGCCTATGCAACACATAAGAAATTCAAAGTGTATTAGATGGATGTCAAGTCAACATTTAAAGATGGAGAACTAGAAGAGCAGGTTTACATAGAAAAACCTAAAGGTTTTCCTTTGATAGATGAGAAGGAAAAGTTATGCAAAATGAAGAAACTATTGTATGTCTTAAAGCAAGCACCCAAGACTTGGTATGCAAGATTGGACAAGTATTTGACAAAACTTGGATTTAGCAAAGGTATGGAAAACAATAATCTGTACTCGAAAGAAAGAGATGATGGATTGAAAATTTTGGTAATATTTGTTGATGATATCATATTTGGAGGAAATGTTGATTAAAGTGACAATTTTGCAGAAGAGATGAAGAAAGAATTTGAAATGAGCATGATAGGAGAGATGAAATACTTCTTAGGATTATAGATTGTGCAAGATAGAAAAGGAATATTTATTTATCAAACTAAGTATTTGAAAGATCTATTGAAAATGATTTGTTTGGAAATATGTAAACTAGTTAGACGCCTATGGTAACTAGACACAGGTTATCTACAAAGGATAAAACACCTACTATTGTGTAGAAGAAGTATAGATCTATGATTGAAGGATTGCAATATCTGACTCACCACAAGGCTTGATATAGAAAATGAAATTGGAATTATTATAAGATTTTAGGATTATCCCAGAGAAGCACATTTTGTAGTAGTTTAAAGGATATTTAGGTATCTAAAGGGAACACCAAAGTTCAACTTGTGGTATGATAGATCTAATGATTTCACTTTATATGCTTAAAGTAATGTTGATTGGGTAGGTAGTATGAATGATAGAAAGGGCACCAATGGTTGAGCATTCTTTCTTGGAGGAAGATTGGTTTCTTGGTTAAGAAACAAGAAACTATTTTCTCCCATTCCATTGACACTCAACTTCAACATCTGAATGAGGCAGTCTCAGATTTTAATATTTGCCACCAAAAACATTTGTCAAATGACAATGATATGACATTCGAAAAAGTCATATAACATAATTTATAGTCATAAAATGTGCAACACTTGCAAACTGAATCGATTGAAGGTAGACCTATAACAGTCATAAAACACAATTTACATCCAATTTTACAAGATGTTGCTCTCCATGAATAAAGCTTAATTGGGGATCACAAAAATTTGCATACAAAACTGAATATGCAAAATATATCAAAGGTTTCCAACTCCATAATTTAGATATTTACAACCTTGTTTCCCAGTAGTGTCACCATTTTGTTGGTGTTTTGAAATGTTATAGTTTTCAAATTATCTTGATGACAAAAAGAAACATCTAGGGGCAACTAACTCCCATCTTCAACATGTCATTTTAGACACTGAGCCAACTATAAGGCTTGACCCTTCTTCCACTTCAGGGTCTGCAAAACCTAGGCGGGTGGACATCAAATTCAATTCATATGGTACTAGTGTAAAACATATTCCTGAATCTAACAAAGCATATAAAAACCCTTATTTATCCTAATGACTCATGAGATGACATAGATCTGCAGTAGTTAAGTGAAAAACAATGAAATTCACAAGCTGAGTGAGGGCATCCATTTTAGCTCTTCAACAGAAAAGGGAAAAGCAATTGATTAATAATGTTGAATTTAGCACAAATCCAAATATGCAATAGTAAGAACTTATTGATCCTATAACTTATTAGTACCTAGTCCATTGAGAAATTTCATGAATTCAATACATACATCTTTGATACCAGGACATATTTCATATACCTACACATCACATCTATCCTATCACTTTGTGAATCAGACATTAGTGTTCATTATGACCTTATTCTCATGAAATGTCCTTCTCAAATAACCAACAACCCTATCAAACACATCAAGCATTTACTTGGTCCTTTGTTCCAATAGCAAAAAATATTTGACATACAACCTTAAAGGGAGGCAAATGGATCTCAGCTCTTTGTTCCTTGACCACATAAGACTATGGATTACTGAGATAGGAGACGAGAATCAGAATGAAACTAAAGAATTTCTTTCTCATTTGTATTCATTTCCTTGAAACAATACAATCAAATGCACGAAAATCAAAACATTAAAACACCTAACATATGAAAACTAGCTATATCATCTTTCTTACTACTATTCATACAAGAGAAATTGCTGAAGAAAATGCGGTGTCACAGTAATGGGAATACATCAAAATTGGAACCAAAACATGGTATCACAGCAGTGATTAGTTTTTTTGCAAAAACTGGAACCAACCCTTATAATGGATCAGAGAAAGAAAGATATAAAAGAGGATGAATTCTCGGATCAGATCTGAAGACGACATGTGCCCACTTGAATTTCCCTCCTCTACAGTGAAACAAATCTCTCTAATCTCTCTCTCCACCTAGTCTAGTTTACTTTCTATTACTTTCCTATAACTAACTTCAAAAATCTCCTATTCAATGATGAAAACCATTCCGTTTGCCAAAATTCTGAAAACCACATGAAATGCTAGTAAAATTTGGGTTTAAACTGAATAAATCTGATCAAAATTGACCCCAACTACATTCTTACCATGTTTTACTAATCCTTTAACTGGATTTTAAAATTTTACAAATTCCACTAAGAAGGCCCCAAATTTTACATTTCTACCTATAACATGAACCAGTGAGTTCATGTGTGAATACAAACTCCATAATCAGAAAGTTCATCTTCTCTTGGTTCCAACTATATATAATATGTCTATATTCACCTCTCAGAAACCCCATGAATCTCAGTTTGAAAAAATGTCCCTTTTGCTATATGACTTAGGTCTGCATTTTGAATTTCTCAAAAATTCAAAATTTCTAAAGTATGAACTTTAGAAAATAACTTTTTGAATTTAAAATCTTCTGAACATGCATATCCATTGAGAAAATAATAAATTTTTTTTTTCTATCATTTCCAGATTTGTCCCGAAGTCCACCTAGGCCCTAATGTGTGCCACATGGCACCATATTATTGGCCTCTTATCTACCACATCACCTATGTATGAAGTATGCCACCTCACCATGCATCGTGGGCCCACTACCATGTAGTGCTAGGGCACATTCCCGCATTGTTTAAATCTTGAGCACTTCCATTTTGTGGACAAGTGCCCACAATAGGATGCTCCATTTGGCACAATCCTATGCATCACCACCACATCATCTTGCTTGGTAGTTTGTTCAAAATTTTCTTGGGCAACCTACTAGTTGGGCGACCATGGGTCGGCTCCACCACATGAGCCTGCGACCTTCAAAAGGCTGCTATCTCAGAGACATTATGTCAATTTCGTTGAATCATATTTAAAGTGTTGGGATAGCTATCCCATCCCCAATGTGGGATTATTTCATTCAAACTCTATACTATTCATGCTAATCGATATATGTTGGTGTCCACTATCAACACATGTGGATAGCCTCTTTTGCAAGGTAAACACCCTACTTCACCTTTCATGTCCTTTCCATCGATTCATGCTTTAAAAAATTCCTTCCTTTCTCTTCACATGCCTTATCCTACGCTAGTCTTTACATCTCTGTGCATGTAGGTTTCTGAGTCTTTGTGCTATGTCTTCTTTATTAAAGTCAACTTCCCTTTTTTATATCATTACATCTTTTGTTTGCTCCAAATTTACTTTTAAGCACATCCACCATAATAAGTGATTTTTCTTTTTCTTAGCATCAGATATTGTTCTACAACTTAGTAGATCTCCTTCATTTTCTCCTTAATTTCTTGCAGGTTTCCTTTGGCCTTCAATGTGTGGGTCTTGCTGTGGTGGTTTCCCCTAGTTGGCTTTCTTGATGGGTGACTCTTCCCCTCCATGTGGGCTCCCCTGCAGCTAATCCTTTTCAATAAAACTTTGAAAGCTACATGCAGGTTCCTTCAGTGTGCCTGCCCCTTTTTCTGTGTGTTTTCCTCAATTTAGCTGGTGGCTATGCTTATGCTTGCATGGGTTCCTCTGAAGACACCTCGCTTCTATCGACACGTTGCGCTCTCCCTATCACCAATGCTAATAGCATGTAGACAATATCCATCTTCTTCATTTCCTAAATTCCTTTAACCATTTTCTACTAAAGATATATGATGACTTATGGCCTTAATAAAAGGATGGTATCTTGCAAGAGCTCATCATTTTCTAAGATTTTTCAGATTTGCATTCATAAATGCCCTCTCCAGCTCCTCCAACTTCTCCAAGTCAAAAGAAGATTTTTGAACATGGCCAATAAAATTTCTCTTTTGAGAATTTCCCATTGAATCTGATTCTCCATCTTGATATCTTTTTCTGGCTACTTTTTTGAATTATGTAGCTTGTCTCCAAGGTACTGCCAACTTGAAAGAAGCCATGAAATCTAGCTCTATTTTTTGTTAATAGGTTCTCTATCAGAGTTAAAATTTAACCCATCATTCTAGTCAAAATGTCCATTTTCAATGCTCCCATTCTTGTGACTAACATTACCTTTTTTAATATCCTCATCGGAAATAGGCTAATTTGTAGAGAAAAATCCGCTATCAGGAACAAGAGTATTTTTCACTTCTTGTATATAGTCCATGTGATCATTTCTTTCCTAAAAACCATGCAGTTGTGACCCAAACAACAAATTTTTAGGAAGGTCCTCAACCCTTGATGCCTGTACCCTCTCTTGACAAGTCAAACCTTTAATTTGGTATTCATCTCTTGGAAAAATGCACACACTCTAATCATTCTTTCCTGTAATTTGATCTCCCAACAAAAATTGGCAAGCTCAACTCTCTCTAATTGTTGCATCCTCATTATATTGGCATTTCTCTAAAGCTCCTAAGCCTCCTATTAGCCCCTTTTATCTACTCCAACCTTAGTAAAAAAGGATTTACTAGAAGGACTACTGGTCTGTACTCTTTTTACAATCCAAAAGTGAATTCAATGCATCCATGTAATCAAATAGAAACTTAATGCAATTCATAACATAATAAGTCACATGATGAATTGCACCTCTAGGGATCGGTCTTCTGGAAGTCTCCTTTTGAATTGCATTAGGAAACTCCTTGAATGTAGATCTAGTTGCTTCACTCAATTTGACCAAAATTCCTAAGGCTTCTTCCCCAAATGACTTCCTCATCTGGACTAATGGAGACTCAATCAGCCTTAACCCCTTGAAATAGTCATCAATTTGAAAAAATCAATCAGACTTTCTCAACCAACTATGGTGTCCCACCTATGCTTCTGTAGAGTTGCTTTTTTTCCTATAACCAAAAGCTAGAAGCATAGTTCCAAAACTTTCCAAACTCTAACAAATACCATTTGAACATTTTAAAAATCCCAATGCCTTATTAATCTGACAAAAATAGTCAGGCCCCAAAGTGGGTCTGGCTAAACAAAAATTTGTTTTCAAACAACTAAACCTCCAAACTAGTCCATTTATTATCTAACCCTAATTTGAATCAAAATCCATCATTGAAACATTATTAAAAGTCATTTTACTGCTTATCTACAAATTGCAACTTTATACTAATAGGGCATGTCGACTGGCTTTAAAAACTGACTTGAACATCTAACTGGGGTGTAAAATCAAACACACTAACTCTTTGCTCCGCATACTTGCACCCTATCAAATCTTGTCTCATGATGAATTCAAGGTCGAAAGATATTGACCATCAAAGTTTCCCTCTTAGAACTACCTGCAAGAAAACATGTTAGAAAACAACAAATCAGGTTTGGATTTGGCTTTGAAAACTAGGTAACTTGACACTTGCGGGCACAAAAACTAGGGCATTGGTTCACTTTCATGAGGAGAGTATAAATCTGTGATTTGGGCTCATGATGAATAATTGGACGTAAATGGCGAGTGGTCAAAGTAGGCTACTCAAGTTTTGTAGACTGAAACAATGGGAGAAAAACATTTTTTGCAAATGGAATTGACCTAGGAAAGTGTGCATTTGGATTTGTCAAGACTTGAAACTTGGCACACTTAAAATATTTTTTAGAGTACAACTCAGTGGTACAATCCATTTCAATCTCACCTATCATGGATTTCAAGTCTCTTAGCTCCAAAATGCAATGCAAAAGATATTTCATCAATTCAATCAACTAGGTCAAAGTTATAACAACTCAAATAGGGCTTCGCAGAATTCAGAATTAATTGCATCAACATAACAACATTAAATGACCAACTTTGAGGGATTCAAATGCTAGCCAAACAGATTTGAAATGAGTCGAAATCTGAAACATAGGTTCTCTAGTATGGACACTAAACACTCCCAAAGTGGCGAGTCATGAAACATTACTAGGTGTGAGATATTCAGTATTAAACAGAGCAAGCATTACTAGGTGGCGAGTCATGAAACATTACTTCCATTTTGTGAGCAAGCACCCACCATAGGATGTGCCACATGGTGCAATCCTATTCGTCGCCACCAAATCATCCTACTCTACAATTTATTCAAAATTTTCTTGGGCAACCCACCTGCTGGCCAACCATAGGTGGGCTCCACCACACGAGTTTGCGGTCTTCAAAAGGCTGCTATCTGAAAGACATTATGTCAATTGTATTGAATCATATCTAAAGTATTGGGAAAGCTATTCCCTCCCCAATGTGGGATCATTCAATTCAAACTCTATACCATTTGTGTTAATCGATACATGTTGGTGTCTGCTGTCAATGCATGTAGATTCCCTCTTTTGCAAGGTCAACACCCTACGTCACATCTCATGTCCTTTCCATTGATTCATGCTTTAAAAAATTCCTTCCCTTCTCTTCACACAACTTGCCCTATGTTGGTCTTTACATCTCTATGCATGCACGTTTCTAAGTCTTTGTGCTATGTCTTCTTTTTTAAAGTCGATTCACCCTTTTTATATCATTGCCTCTTTTGTTTGCTCCAAATTTACTTTTAAACGCATCCACCATAACAAGTGATTTGTCTTCTTCTTAGGATGAGATGTTTTGTAGCTTAGTTGATCTCCTTTATTTTCTCCTTAATTGCTTGATGGTTTCCTTTGGCCTTCAATGCATGGGTCTTGCTATGGTGGTTTCCCTAGCTGGCTTTTCTTATGGGTTTCCCTAGCTAGTTTCCCTTGATGTGGGCTCCCCTACGGCTACTCCTTTTCAATAAAAATTTGAAACTTGCGTGTAGGTTCCTTTAGTGTGTCTGCCTCTTTTTTGATGCATTTTCCTCCATTTAGTTGGGGGCTATGCTTATGCCTATGTGGGTTACTTTGAAGATGCCTTCATTCTGTCCATACACTACACTCTCCCCGTTACCAATGCTAATAGAATGTAGACAATATCCATCTTCTTCATTTCTTGAATTCCTTAAACCATTTTCTACTAAAGATATCTGATGACTTATGGCCTCGATAAAAGGATGGTATCTTGCGAGAGCTCATTCTATTCTAATTTTTTTTAGATTTGCATTCACAAATGCCCTCTCACACTCCTCCAACTTCTCCAAGTTAGAAGAAGATTTTTGAACATGGCCAATAAAACTTCTCTTTTGAGAATTTCCCATTGAATCTGATTCTCCATCTTTATATCTTTTTTAGGCCACTTTTTTCAATTTTGTAGCTTGTCTCCGAGGTACTACCAATTGGAAAGAAGCCATGAATTCCAGCTTTGATTTCTCTTATTATGTTCTCTATCAAAGATAAAATTTAGCCCATTATTCCAATCAAAAAGTTCATTTTCAATGCTCCCATTCCTATGACTGACATCACCTTTTTTAATATCTAAATTGGAAATATTCTGATATTTAGAGCAAAATCCCCTATCAGGAACAAGAGTATTTTTCACTTCTTGTATATAGTCCATGAGATCATTTCTTTCCTGAAAACCACGTAGTTTTGACCCAAACAATAGATTTTGATGAAGGTCCTCAACCCTTAATGCCTATACCCTCTCTTGACAAGTCAAACCTTTAATTTGGTATTCATCTCTTGGATAGATGTACACATTCTGATCATTCATTCCTGTAATTTGATCTCCCAACAAAAATTGACAAGTTCATCTCTCTCTAGTTGTTGCATCCTCATTATATTGGCATTCCTCTAAAATATGTTAGAAACAAAAAATTGCGTTTAGAATTGGCTATGAAGACTGTGTAAACTTACACTTGGGGACACAAAAATTGGGCATTGGTTCACTATCACAAGGAGAGTATAAATCTATGATTTGGGCTCGTGAAAAATAACTAGACACAAATGGCAAGTGATCAAAGTAGGCTATTAAAACTTGGCACACTTAAAGTATTTTTAGAGTTCAATGGAGTGGTACAATCCATTTGATCTAAGCACATATCACAAATTTCATGTTATGACATCGAGAACAGGGGTATTGACAAATCTGCACCTCTTGACACTAGTAAAAAGTTACAAATTGCATTTGGAATCGCATTCAAAAACTGATCAAACAGATTTGTGATAAGCTCAAAATTGAATTGTAGCAAGTCTCTAAACTCTAGAATATAGGTTCTCTGGTATGGACACTAAACACTCCCAAAGCAACGAGTTATGAAAAATTGCTGGCTCTGAGATATTCAATAGTAAACAGAGCCTCCTGTCATTGTTTGTCACTGGTGAAAATGTAGAATTGACAATTGCTCAAAAGAAGACTTCACAGAATAGCTCATAATGTTAGTTTAACTTCATGAAACAAGTGGATATACTGAATGGAATGTGTTAGAAATATTAAACACCTCTTATGCTTCAAATGGGCAGCTAGGTACACTTGGATCGAAAAGCTTTTAAGGGCTTGAGTTTCTCAATGGTACTCAAAATTAGGGCTTTGATTTTGAGTCCCAATAGTGACCAAGAAAAAAATGTTGAAAAAATATATGTAAATAAAAACCTAATTCTAAAAGGAACTAGATCAATAATATCTCAAGTATGCTCACAAATTTCATTTTTAGATGATTCCAGATTGTTCAACTGATGTAGAGGCTACTGCCATAAATGGCTTTGGTCAGGTTCTATCCTAAGCTAATAGTCTAGAAATGAGTGGTGCTTCTAGAATAATGTAGAAGATTTTTAGATTAATTTTTCAGTTCAAAAAATAATTTTAGCCTTACTAAAATTGTTTACTAACTAAATACAATACTTCAACATTTTATTTTTCAGCAAAAATATATATTATGAATTTCATGAAATCTAATATAGATATAACCAAATTATATTGGTTCTAAATAAAAATATAATTATATTAAGTTCAACGCATAAATAAACTTATACTAGCTTGACGTTTTCAAATAAAAGATATAAATTTTGATATTGTCATTTTTACTATTTTCATTTTGTCAAATATTTTATTTAATCTCTTTTTTTTGTATTTTCTATGTATTTAAAAATGTCTATTTTAATATGAGTGAGTTTAAAATATTTTTTAGTGCATTCTCATCGACATAATGCCACCTTGTTGGGATGAGGGTTTTCAGTGGCGTTTTGTAAAGCTATCTAAATTATAAGTTGGTTGTCTTAAGCTCTCCTTAATGAATCTTGCAACGAGTGTAATGATCTTTTACCAAGACGCATAGATCTGGACCATTCTAGATGTTTTGATTGGATTCTAAATAATAAAAAATATTTAATATATTCAATATAAAATATAAAATATTTTATTATCTTTATCATAGTTGTAGACAAATTAAATATTTTAGTTATCAAAATTTTTTATAGTCTATGCTAAGATTATTTAAATTTGTAATCTTTTAATCAAAATCTTATTATTATTATTAAAATTAAATATTTTGTATTTATCAAATTGATCTAAATTATTATACACTTTAATAATAATTTTTTTTATAATTTAGAATGTTTTCTTATAGAAAAATAATGGTGAATTAAAAAATCATACCATCGCTCATAATTATATCTTAGAATATTGTTTTCTACATTTTAAAAGTGACCTATATCTAACAAAATTCTTTAATTTTTCAATTCATATTTTATAATATATAAAAATACTTTATACAAAAAATTATAAGCAAATTTTTTTACAAATTGCATAGGCAAGGACTCAAGCTCTATGCACAGAGCTCTTGTTTTATGAGCATTTTATATTGTAATTTCATCTTTCTATTTTTATAATATATTATAGTGCGAGTCACTTGTATGTTCTTCTAATGATGGGGTATACTCTTTATTATTGCAATTTCTATGCTTTATTGTTATAATTTTAGTTTATTATAGTGACATTATGTTCTTAGAGGAAAGTTGAATTTGAATTTAAATGAAAAAATGGCCTACCTCAGTTTTATTAAAATATAAATTTGTTTTATTTTTTCTTTAAACATAATTATTATTGGACATGTATTTTTAATTACTGTATTAATCTTGAATATCACAATAATTCTTATTATTTATTCAATTTTCTTTTCTTAAAACTTTAATTTATTATAGTACCAATCATTTATATGTTCTTATAATGATGACATGATAACAAAATTCATAAAACTTATGACTTATACATTAGCATTAAATTAAAGGATAACATAAAAAATTCACAAAATAAAAAGACAATATCTTTACCAAAAAGCTAAAGTATCAAAAGGCTTGTCCATAGCTTGTAATGTCCCCTACTTAATGTGACCATCAGGGTCAATAGATTAGCCTATGAAAGGAGCATCCATAGGCTAATGAAGTGATTAGGGAGCTCACTTAGTAGTATTTTTAAGAGTTACTATTTTAGTAAGTCAATGGGAGTCAACTAATATGGAAATTTGCAGTATTTAACTTGTTGGATTTGGTTGAGCTCTTTCAAACGAGCTATCATACATGGTATTCTGAGTTTGACTCTTATATGATTTTATTTCCAAAGTTAATTTACTTTATTATAAAGTGATAATTAAATAAAAGGCTTATTAATTAAGTTGCCTTATTATAAAGTTGTTTTAAAAAGGTATTTTCCATTTATCCCACATTGCTTATGCAAATGAAGTCAAATTCTTGGAGGGCTTTATATTCTCTTAGTTGTAATGAGTTGGGGCATACTTCGATGATATTACTATTTTGCTATTGAATTTCTGGGAAATCTTATTATTGGGCTTGGAGGACGAAATCCCTCTTTGCTAGCATTCTCTTTGCTATTGAAAGACATGGTCAGGAGGATTATCAGGGATTTTCATTTAGGAGAAATAGTGGGATTTATTGGTGAGCTTGCACATAGTAGAAGAGAGCTCTAAAGTTGAGGTTGAAAATTGCTATAGTATGCGTGAACAATGATTTTTCTAAAATGTGCATGAGTTTGCACATAGTAAAAGAGAGCTCTAAAGTTCAGGTTAGAAGTTGCTATAGTATGTGTGAATAGTGATTTTGCTATAGTGTGTGTGAATAGTATTTTTGCTACAGTGCACATGAATAGTGTTTTTTCTATAGTGCACATGAATAGTGTTTTTGCTACAGTGTCATGAATAGTGCTACTACAATACATGAACAATGTTCCATTGAGTTTCTTGTTCACTCTCACTAATTAAAGGTTTGAGGGCTATCGTTTTCATCACCTAATCATTGCAGCATCTACTTCTAGGTTCCTCCCATCATATTGTTCATTTTAGGCATTGTAAATGTTAAGTATTAGTCTAAATATTTGTTGCAACCTATAACACAATTGTACGTAAGCATTTCTATTGCAAAATCAATATTTTATGAGCAAATAAGGAGTCTCTAGACTTTACATATTTATCGTTGTATATTTTCTTAGTGTTTGTCAAAATACCATGTTCAAAATAACATTCTAATTGATAATAATTAGTAATCTCTAAGTCTCCTCAAAAAATGGGTGGGGGAGTGGTTATTATAGTGGTATCAGAGCTTTAAGTCTTGCCATCTTGTGGAAGCCTTATAGGAAATTTGGAATAGCCGGATAAAGGGAAAAGTGTTTGATGAAATGTCAAAACACTTAAGTCAGAAATAAAAAAGGTTTAGAATGTGTATTTGAGCATGCGACATAGACCATTAACTCCTGCCATACCAGAGTAAGGCAACAATAATTCAGACTCATAGAGTGAACAGTCTAGTTCATCCGTGCAGGTGGACATAGAATCCAATCATCTAGACATAGAGGAGATATTCTTTGAACAAGACAGTGGTATGGGTGACCAAGATGAAAGGAATATAGTGTTAGATTATGGTGACTGATCAGGAAAGTACTGTACATACTTCAAAAATTTGTTTGGGTTGTGGCAGACATTGTAGCCGACATATGGCCGACATATGAACGACATGTTGTAACCCTGAAATGTCATAAAATTCTTGTATAAAAGGGTTTAGGGTTAGGTATTTTCATTATGTTGTGATGCAAAATTGCTTCTTGTGGTGGTAGTGAGCTATAACAGATTACGGATTATAATTAGGTTGTAATCATTGGATTGTAATAATATTGGACTTACAGTTTGCTGGACGTAGCCCAGGGATTGGGTGAACCATGTTAAATCGTGGTGCCTTGTATTCATTTTTGTGTGATCTATTATTTTTTGTTATTGGTTATATTTTCATGTAGTTTTTATTTTTGTCCATCGTTTATCCTAACAAGTGGTATCAGAGCCTAGTTGTTTTTAGTTGTCCTTTGTAGGAAAGTTTCACAGTTGAGTGGGAGTCTCACGGTTGAGTGGGAGCAATGGTAAATGAGGGTAAACTGAGGGTTGATAGGTTTAATGGGCAAAACTTCCAGTTATGGAAGATGCAAATGGAAGACTATATGTATCAAAAGGATTTATGGAAATCATTGGAAGGCAAAGCCAAGAATCAACGATCTATGTCAGATGCTGAATGGGATCTTTTGGACAAAAAGGCAGTCAAAAGCATTCGGTTATGCTTGGCACCATCAGTGGCATTTAATGTTACAAAAGCAAAGACGACAAAAGAGTTGATGAAAACCCTAGCAACACTGTATGAAAAGCCCTCCACTTCAAACAAGGTATTTCTCATGAAGCATTTATTTAATATGAAAATGATAGAAGGTAGATCTATTGCAGATCATTTAAATGATTTTAATACTATTGCTAGTACGTTATCTTCTGTGGGTATACATTTTGATGAAGAAATTAGGGCTCTCTTGATTTTGTGTTCTTTTCCTAAAAGCTTGAATGGCTTGGTAATGGTAGTGAGTAATTCTGTTCCTGGATCTAGTACCCTAAAATATGATGATGTGATCAGTGTTGTTTTCAGTGAGGAAACTCGTAGGAAATCCTTAGGTGGATCTACATCAGGAAGTGCTTTGAATGCACAAAGCAGGGGTAGAACGACTGAGAGAGGAAGTAACTCTTGAAATTTTGGGAACTCAAGAGGAAATTCAAAGGGGAAGAGGTATCAATTGAGAGGACCAAATGATTGTTGGTACTGTGGGAAACGAGGGCACAAAAAGAAAGATTGCCGGAATCAAAAGAAAAATGAAGGAGATAAATCAGATGGAGACAAGGAGGCAAATGTGGTAAGTAACAAATTTGAAGAGGATGCTTTGCTTCTGTCTTTAGAAAGTGTTTATGTTTCATGGGTTTTAGATTTTGGTGCTTCATTTCATGCTACACCTCATAGAGGTTATTTCATTGATTATGTCCAAGGGGATTTTGCACTTGTTTATTTGGGGGATAATGAACCCTGTTAGATTCTTGGAAAGGGAAAAATTAAGATTAAGTTGCAGAATGGGAATCATTGGCTACTACATGAGGTAAGACATGTTCCAAGGCTAAGTAGAAATTTAATTTCAGCGGGACCACTCGGTGATGAGGGTTGTGTAGTTACTTTTAATGATAAAAATTGTAAGGTTTCAAAAGGTTCCCTTATAGTAGCAAAAGGTGTGAAAGTAGGCACCTTATATCTTTGTACAGGTCATATCGTTCCTTCTACTTTGATTGTTTCAAAGAAAAATAAATGTTCAAGAATAATTGTTGCAGTTGAGCAGGGAAAACAAATAGCTACTGTAAATTCTGATACAGCACTATGGTACAACAGACTTGGGCACATGAGTGAGAAAGGTATGAAAGTACTTCACTCAAATAAAGTTTTACTAGGTCTAAAATGTGTTAATATAGATTTTTGTGAAAGTTCTGTGTATGGAAAATAAAAGAGACTGAGTTTTGTAAAGACTAGGAAGGAAAACAAAAAGGAGAAATTAGAGCTTGTGCATATAGATGTATTTAAAACATTTAAGAAATGGAAATGCTTGGTTGAAAATGAGACTGGTAAGAAATTAAAATTTCTCAAATCTGATAATGGTGGTGAGTATTGCAGTCATGAATTTGAAGATTATTGCTCCACTAATGGTATTCATAGACAGAAAATTGTTCCAAGGACTCCGCAGGAAAATGGAGTGGCTGAACGCATGAACAGGAGTATAAAGGAGTTTGCAAGGAACATGAGGTTGCATGCTGGGTTACCCTTACACATGTGGGTGGAGGCTATCAATACTATAGTATATTTTATTAATAAAGGTCCCTCTACTCCTTATGGCTATGGTATTCCAGAGGAGGCATGGACTAGTAAGAAGGTGAGTTATTCTTTTCTCAAGACCTTCGGTTGTGAAGCTTTTTCTCACATAGACTCTGAAAATAGAACCAAGCTAGAAGCTAAATCAAAGAAATGTGTCTTTTTTGGATATGGCATTAGTGAATTTGGCTATAGGCTTTGGGATTTTGAAAATCTTAAAACTGTTAGAAGTCGGGATGTCACATTCAATGAGAAAGTGTTGTACAAAGATCTGTTGTAGTAACATGAGAAGAAAGAAGATGATTATGTAGTGCTGGATGATACTCCAAAAGTTGATGTTCCAACCATTCCTCATGATGTGCAACAACTACAAAAAAAAATACCACACACACTAGTGAATGTTAGACTATCAATGAGGTAAATTAAACCTCCACAAAGATTTTCTCCCTCTCTTTATTCTATTTTACTTACTGATGCTCGTGAGCTTGAAAGTTATGATGAAGCTGTGTAGGTGAATACTAAGATTCAGTGGGATTCTGCAATGAAAGATGAAATGGACTCTTTGTTGAAGAATAAGACATGGGATCTATGCAAGTTGCCAATAGGTAAAAAGGCTTTACAAAATAAGTGGGTTTACAGGTTAAAAGAAGAGGAAGGAGGTCAGAAAATATTTAAGGACAGGTTAGTTGTAAAAGGATTTGCACAAAAAAAGGGAATTGATTTTGATGAGATATTTTCTCATGTTGTTAAATGACTTCTTTTCATACTGTTTTAAGTCTTGTGGCTATTGAAGATGTACATTTAGAGTAATTGGATGTTAAAATAGCCTCGCTTCATGGTGATTTGGATGAAGAAATATATATGGCTCAGGCACAAGGTTTTGAGGTCAAAGGTGAGGAGAACTTAGTGTGCAAATTGAAGAAAAGTTTATATGGCTTGAAGCAAGCACCTCGGCAATGGTATCTAAAATTTGACAGTTTTATGCATGAGCATGGATATAATAGGTGTCATTCAGATTACTATGTTTATTTTAAGAGGTTGGATGATGATAGCTACATTATTTTATGTTTATATGTTGATGATATACTTGTAGCTGGGTATTAAGGGGCTAAAATGCTAGTTAGCACATGCATTTGCTATGAAGGATTTGGGGGCAGCAAAATAAATCCTTGGTATGAAGATTTGAAGAGATAGGAAGAACATAACATTAACACTATCTCAGGCTGATTATGTTGAGAAGGTGTTGCAACATTTCTTTATGGAGAATGCAAAAGATGTCAGCACACCTTTACCTGGTCATTTGAAGTTGACAAAGGAGATGTGTCCTAGGACATAGGAAGAGGAGGATAAGATGTCCAAGGCACCCTATGCTTTAGCTATAGGTAGCTTGATGTATGCTATGGTATGCACTAGGCTAGATATTGCACATGCAGTGGGAGTCATTAGCATGTATACGAGTCATCCAGGATTTGAGCATTGGAATGCTATCAAATGGATTCTCAGATATTTGAGAGGAACATCCAATAAGTGTTTACACTTTGGGGGCTCTACTACTGATTTGTAGGGCTATGTTGACTCAAATTTGGCAAAGGATATTGATACCAGGCGGAGTACTATAGGTTAGGTCTTTATTGTTGGTGGGGCAACTGTGAGCTAGGTTTCTAGGTTACAAAAGATCAATGCTCTATCCACTATAGAGGCAGAGTATGTTGCTGCTACAAAGGTAGCCAAGGAGATGATATGGCTTCAGCTCTTCTTGGAAGAATTGGGACATCCTCAGAAGGATAATTATTTTTTCACAGATAGTCAAAGTGCCATTCATCTTCCAAAGAATTCAGCTCTAAATTCTAAGACCAAACACATACAATTGCGGTACCATTTCATTCGGTTAGTTTTGGAGAATGGACAGCTAAAGCTGGAGTAGATGCATACAAATGACAATCTAGCAGATATGTTGATAAAGGTTGTAACAAGGGAGAAGCTAAACTCCTCTTCAACTTTGGTTGGTTTTTTAGACTGAACATGAATCAAAGAATCGCAGAGTCTAGGGTGGTTTGGTCTAGTGGGAGCCCCATGTGGTAGTGGTATTGCTACAGGATCAGTCTCCTAGTGGGAGATTGTTGTTTAGTGTGGAGCCTAATGAATCCCCAAGAGGGAGATTGTTAGATTATGGTGATTGATCACAAAAGTAATATACATACTTCATAATTAGTGGGGTTTGGGCCATGGCTGGCATTGTAGTCGACATATGGCCGACATGTTGTAACCCTAAAATGGCATAAAATACTTGTATAAAAGGGTTTAGGGTTAGGTATTTTCATTATGTTGTGATGCAAAATTGCTTCTAGCTGTGGTATTGAGCTGTAAGTGATTACTGATTGTAATCAGGTTGTAATCACTAGATTGCAATAATATTGCACTTGCAGTTTGGTGGACGTAGCCCAGGGATTAGGTGAACCACATTAAATCTTGGTGCCTTGCATTCATTTCTATGTGATCTATTATTTTTTGTTATTGGTTATATTTGCATGTAGTTTTTTATTTCTATCCATGGTTTATCCTAACATATAGGACTAGGTAGAGGTAGAAATGTTGGTCTAGATCAAGAGGAGGTAATGTTCAAATGGTTACTGGGCACATTAGAGGAGGGGTAGTATATGCAGTAGGAGTAGAATAGATAAATGGACATTATGATGTAGATTATGGCTAGACAGATAGGTGTTAATATTAATCTAGGTGATGCCAACAATGGAAACAATAACAATAGAGGCAATGATAATAATGGAGGCTAAGGGAACAACAATAATCTTGAGGATAACATTAATGGTAATAATGGACATGGAAATAATGGGAATGAGGTTGATAAGTTTAGACATGTTGCACACCCATCTTGAATAGTGATCTTGAGACCTCTTCTACCCACCTTCCCACCTAGAGATCCAATTCAACTAGTAAATGAACTATAGATTACTGAGTTATAGGATCAATTCAAGAAGGACTAGTAGCCTAGTGGACCAAATTTTTAGGTAGACATTTCACTTAGAGATTATATTGACTTGAGGATGAGACTATGTGCATGGTAACTAGTTATGATTACTCCCTATTACCATCCTAAGAAATACAAGGATGAGATAGAGAAGGTGATTAGGATTTATTGGAGATAGGGCATATCAGGCCTAGTAAGAGCCACTTTGCTTTAGTAGTAGTATTGGTAAAGAAGAAGGATGGGACTATCTGCATGTGCATCAATTATAGGGAATCAAATAAGAAGACTATTAAGAATAGATATCCCATGCCATGGATAGATGAGCTAACTGATGAGCTACATAGTCAATGCTTCTCTAAGAAGATTGATTTATGGCTAGGGTATCACCAGATTAGGAGGAGGTTGGAGGACATTGAGAAGACATTCTGTCACTATGGCCACTTCAAGTTTTTGGTTATGCCATTTTGGCTAACCAATGCCCCTGCTACATTTTAGAGTTGAATGAATTAGGTATTTAGAGCGAAGCTTAAGAGATTTGTGCTAATTTTCCTTGAAGAAATTTTGGTCTATAGTAAGACTTGGGAAGAGCATTTACAACATCTTGAGATTATGTTATCCATTTTTGAGCAAGAGTCACTATATGCCAAGGAATCTAAGTGTGAGTTTGGGTTGATTGAGTTACTATACCTTGGGCATATGATTAGCACAGATGGAGTTCAGATAGATCCCAAAAAGATTAGAGCTATTGTTGATTGGCCTACTCTGACAAACCTCACATAGCTTAAGGGGTTCTTTAGTCTCTATGAGTTTTATAGGAGATTTGTTAAGGGATTTTCACATACAATTGCACCCTTAACAAATCTTACTAGGAAATGGACCTTTGTATGGACAAAAGCAACTTAGAGATGCTTCGATCATTTCATGAAGGTGATGTCATCATATCTAGTATTAGCTCTACTAGACTTCATGACTCCATTTGAGCTTCATTGTGATGCATTAGGTGATGGGATTGGGGTAGTCTTGATGTAAGAGAAGCATCCCATTGCTTTTCAGAATAGGAAGCTCCATGGAGTGGAGAGGAGCTATTCCATCTATGATTGGGTGATGTTCACCATTAGACATGAATTGGCCATATTTTAGTCCTATCTAGTTTGGGGGATTTTTGTTATCAATATTGATCACAACATCATCAAATACTTCATGAGCTAGCATGAATTGAATGATAGACAACATAAGTAGATTAGGAAGTTGCACACTTATGACTTTGACATTGAGTTTGTCAAAGGTAAGAAGAATGTGGTAGAAAATGCTTTATCTAGGAGACTTCATATTTGTGCTCTAGACAAGATCATAGGAGATTGGAGAAATAAGATTACAACAAATTATGTGAGGGACACTTGGGCTTCTAGAGTGATTGTAGGTACCATACAAGATGATTGTTATATGGTGATGAATGGATTGATCAATTTCCAAGGTAGGATATAATTGATTCCTTCATCATAGTTTAGGGACATAATATTAAAGAAATTTCATCATGTACCCATACCTGGACATCCAGGGGTCTTTAATACCTATAGGAAAATCCATGAGTGGTTCATATGGAGGATATGAAATCACTTGATGAAAAAATCACTTTTGTATAGCCTCAAAAGCTAAAGTATCAAAAGACTTGTGCATAGCTCTAAAATAGGAACTAAATAAAACCTACAAACTGTAGGTCCTCATGTAGTTGCTCCATTATTAGAGGCATAATTTGTGGAGACGATGTCACCATGCATAGATGACTTATTTTCAAGTAGTCTTATTAAATATTATTTAAAATTATATGTTTTGAAGTATATTTTGAAAAAAACCACATGCAAAATTGGAAGCAATTAAATAATAGATTAAAAAATATGGAAAAGACATGTGTGCTCTACTTAATAAGAAACACATACATATTTTCAACCCCCAATTTTTCAAGGTGTATTTTCAAATTTTGTGTAGCTACTACTCCACAAATATAGGAAGGATTCTTATTTATGCTTTCCCTATGATAAATAAAAATCACATGTGGACACTTGAGCTCCTTAAAATAAGAAGGAATTACTCCAACCACATAGGGGCATGGGTTTAAGCTACCAGAGTGCTTAGAAAAAATAATAGTGGACCTACATCATCCTTCTTCCTTCATACATCATCAGGGTCGTTGGAAGCATGAATGTCGATGATACTTCTATGGGGGATTATTGAAGAAATATGATTAGATCATTATCATGATGATATGTTACATTCATGACTATGTTTGTCATTGATGTCAACATAGCAATTTTTTACGGTATTTGACAAAAGAACAATGATAAAGATCAAGTTGGTACGAATCGATCATTGAGAATTTTCACTAAGAAAGGTTAAAGGGAGATACTAATAAGTGTCTAGTATATGAAGCTAACCTTAGAAACATAAGGTATTAAGTTTGGATGAAATTATGCAAGTCTTGGTGAAGACTGTTCTGAGATAGAGTTTATAGAAGCATGTTCTTGTAAACTTGTTATATCCCTTAGTAGATTTGTAATTATGAGAAGCAAGGTTAAAGGCATGCAAAAGACATGTTGATGATGATGTGGCTAAGATCACTCATCATAATATTACATGTACAGAAAGTTATTCAAGTTACAAGACAAAAGATTAATGTTATCGCTAAGAGTAATGTGTTCTTAATGAGGTCCTACAATATTTAATTGAGAAGATATAATAGCTGACTCAAGGAATTGTTGTATGCATTTGGTATAAAGGAAGAATATTTTTCTTTGTTATGTATGAATGTATGAATGATGGAAAGAAGCACAAAGAGAAAAATCCAAAGATAAGCAAAGCAGAGTGAAGTTAGAGAAAACTCTGTTGCCAAGGTTTTATTCTAAGATCTGAGGTTTGTTATTTGGATCAAAGGTTCGTGACCTAGTCTACAAGGTCTGACAATGATTGGTTTGGTTGACAGGATAGAGGAATGAGCTTAAAGCACTATACAAAGAATTTTTTTTCAAGGAATATTTGAGAGATTAGTTGGATAGTGAGTTTAATGGTCTTTCCCTAGAAGTTGTTTGGACAATGGGTCCTCTACCTTCTACAACTCCTAGAATAGGAATTCAAAGTCTCCTAAAAGGAGTCTTATGTACTGGTCCATCCTTTAACAAGGAATATATATATATATATATCGGTATATCTTTGTGGGTATCATGCCCACCAAGACTTTCCCTCTAATCAAGGGTTTCTCTAGATAACAAATATGGTATAATTGTGTATGTGCATCTTGTTATGGTTGTTGTTAACTTTGATTGAATGGTTAAGATTAATTTCAGTTGATAATTATTTAATTGGATAATTGATTCACTAGTGGACTATTGTTTTTGGCAATTGGTATTAGAGCATTAAGTCCTTAAAGAAAAAGATTAGAATCTTTGGGAGATCAATGGTGAGTTGTTTCAGAAAAGATAGTCCTAAATTTGATGGAGGAAATTTTAACACCCAAAAGATGGAGCTTTTTGGTGAGAGATCAAAATTGTATACGTAATTGAGCATTGAGTTTCTGGATAGATCCAGATCTAAAGAAGACTTGGAGATCAAGGAAGGTATGATTTTCTTATGAAAAGGGAGAAAGAAGGTATGAAATTTTTTTCTTGTAGGACATGTAATGAGTTTGGTCATTTTTCATGTACATGCCCTAAGAGAGTAAGGGAAACTAGAAAGAGTTCACTTTCTAATGAAGATGAGGAATTTAAAGCAAGTATGGAAAGATTCTTGAGTGATTTTGATGATAAAGATAATGAACCTAAATTGGTTAATGAAAAGGAAGTAGTAAAAGAGATATCTCTAGTAACTATTGTTGATCCTAGAGTAGAAGAAAGAGTTGAGTTAATGACTCTTGAACAAAATGGTATTGTAGAAAGAAGAAAAAGGTCAAAAACTAAAGCAACAAGAGCTATGTTAGCTTAGAATTATTTATTGAAGATGTGTTGCAGAGAAGATATGAATACAATAGTTTACACTATAAACATAGTGCAAGTTAAGAAAGACACAAACAAGACCTATTCTTAGCCTATGCAACACATAATAAATTCAAAGTGTATTAGATGGATGTCAAGTCAACATTTCAAGATGGAGAACTAGAAGAGCATGTTTACATAGAAAAACCTAAAGGTTTTCCTTTGATAGATGAGAAGGAAAAGTTATGTAAAATGAAGAAACTATTGTATGGCTTAAAGAAAGCACCCAAAACTTGGTATGCAAGATTGGACAGGTATTTGACAAAACTTGGATTTAGCAAAGGTATGACAAACAATAATCTGTACTCGAAAGAAATAGATGATGGATTGAAAATTTTGGTAATATTTGTTGATGATATCATATTTGGAGGAAATGTTGATTAAAGTGACAATTTTGTAGAAGAGATGAAGAAGGAATTTGAAATAAGCATGATAGGAGAGATGAAATACTTCTTAGGATTATCGGTTGTGCAAGATAAAAAAGGAATCTTTATTTATCAAACTAAGTATTTGAAAGATCTATTGAAAATGTTTTGTTTGGAAATATGTAAACCAGTTAGACGCCTATCATAACTGGACACATGTTATCTACAAAGGATAAAACACCTGCTATTGAGTAGAAGAAGTATAGATCTATGATTGAAGGATTGCAATATTTGACTCACCATAAGGCTTGATATAGAAAATGAAATTGGAATTATTATAAGATTTTAGGATTATCCCAGAGAAGCACATTTTGTAGCAGTTTAAAGGATATTTAGGTATCTAAAGGGAACACCAAAGTTCAACTTGTGGTATGATAGATCTAATGATTTCACTTTATATGCTTAAAGTAATGTTGATCGGGTAGGTAGTATGAATGATAGAAAGGGCACCAATGGTTGAGCATTCTTTCTTAAAGGAAGATTGGTTTCTTGGTTAAGAAACAAGAAACTATTTTCTCTCATTCCATTGATGCTCAACTTCAACCTCTGAATGAGGCGGTCTCAGATTTTAATATTTGCCACCAAAAACATCTGTCAAATGACAATGATATGACATTCAAAAAATTCATAGAACATAATTTACAATCATAAAACGTGCAACGCTTGCAAACTGAATTGATTGAAGGTAGACCTATAACAATCATAAAACACAATTTACATCCAATTTTACAAGATGTTGCTCTCCATGAATAAAGCTTAATTGGGGATCACAAAAATTTGCATACAAAACTAAATATGCAAAATATATCAAAGGTTTCAAACTCCATAATTTAGGTATTTACAAATTTGTTTCCCAGTAGTGTCACCATTTTGTTGGTGTTTTGAAATGTTATAGGTTTCAAATTATCTTGATGACAACAAGAAACATCTAGGGGAAACTAACTCCCATCTTCAACATGTCATTTGAGAGACTGAGCCAACTATAAGGCTTGACCCTTCTTCTACTTCAGGGTCTGCAAAACCTAGGCAAGTGGACCTCAAATTCAATTCATATGGTACTAGTGTAAAACATATTCCTGAATCTAACAAAGCATATAAAAACCCTTATTTCTCCTAATGACTCATGAAATGACATAGATCTGCAATAGCTAAGTGAAAAACAATGAAATTCACAAGCTGAGTGATGGCATCCATTTTAGCTCTTCAACAGGAAAGGGAAAAGCAATTGATTAATAATGTTGAATTCAACACAAATCCAAATATACAATAGTAAGAACTAATTGATCCTATAACTTATTAGTGCCTAGTCCATTATGCAATTTCATGAATTCAATACATACATCTTTGATACTAGGACATATTTCATATACCTAGACATCAGATCTATCCTATCACTTTGTGAATCAGACATTAGTGTTGATTATGACCTTATTCTCATGAAATGTCCTTCTCAAATAACCGACAACCCTATCAAACACATAAAGCATTTACTTTTTCCTTTGTTCCAATAGCAAAAAATATTTGACATAAAACCTTAAAGGGAGGCCAATGTATCTCAGCTCTTTGTTCCTAGACCACATAAGACTATGGATTACTAAGATAGGAGATGAGAATCAGAATGAAACTGAAGAATTTCTTTCTCAGTTTTATTCATTTCCTTGAAACAATACAATCAAATGCACGATAATCAAAACATGAAAACACCTAACATATGAAAACTAGCTATATCATCTTTCCTACTACTATTCATACAAGAGAAATTGCTAAAGAAAATATGGTGTCACAGTAATGGGAATACATCAAAATTGGAACCAAAACATGGTATCACAATAGTGATTAGTTTTTTTGCAAAAATTGGAACCAACCCTTATAATGGATCAGAGAAAGAAAGATATAAAAGAGGATGAATTCTCGGATCAAATTTGAAGACAACATGTGTCCACTTGAATTTCCCTCCTTTATAGTGAAATAAATCTCTCTAATCTCACTCTCCACCTAGTCTGGTTTAGTTTCTATCACTTTCCTGTAACTAACTTGAAAAATCTCCTATTCAATGATGAAAACCATTCTGTTTGCCAAAATTCTAAAAACCTCATGAAATGCTAGTAAAATTTGTGTTTAAACTGAATAAATCTGATCAAAATTGACCCTAACTACATTCTTACCATGTTTTACGAATCCTTTAACTAGATTTTCAAATTTTACCGATTCTACTAAGAAGGCCCCAAATTTTACATTTCTACCTATAACATGAACCAGTGAGTTCATGTGTGAATACAAACTCCATAATCAGAAAGTTAGTCTTCTCTTGGTTCCAACGAGATATAATATGTCTATATTTGCCTCTCAGAAACCCCATGAATCTCAGTTTGAAAAAATGTCCCTTTGCTATATGACTTAGGTCCGCATTTTGAATTTCTCAAAAATTCAAAATTTCTAAAGTATGAACTTTAGAAAATAACTTTTTGAATTTAAAATCTTCTGAACATGCATATCCATTGAGAAAATTTTAAATTTTTTTTTTTTCTATCATTTCCAAATTTGTCCCTAAGTCCACCTAGGCCCTGATGTGTGCCATGTGGCACCATATTATTGGCCTCTTATCTACCACATCACCTACTTATGAAGTACGCCACCTCACCATGCATCCCGAGCCCACTACCATGTAGTGCTAGGGCACATTCCCGCATTGTTTAAATCTCGAGCACTTCCATTTTGTGGGCAAGTGCCCAGAATAGGATGGTCCATCTGGCACAATCCTATGTGTTGCCACCACATCATCCTCCTTGGTAGTTTATTCAAAATTTTCTTGGGCAACCCACTAGCTAGGAGACCATGGGTGGGCTCCACCACATGAGCCCATGACCTTCAAAAGGCTGCTATCTCAAAGAAATTATGTCAATTTTGTTGAATCATATTTAAAGTGCTGGGAAAGCTATCCCCTCCCCAATGTGGGATTATTTGATTCAAACTCTATACTATTCGCGCTAATTGATACATGTTGGTGTCCACTATCAACACATGTGGATTGCCTCTTTTGCAAGGTCAACACCCTACTGCACCTTTCATGTCCTTTCCATCAATTCATGCTTTAAAAAATGCCTTCCTTTCTCTTCACATGCCTTATCCTATGCTAGTCTTTACATCTATGTGCATGCAGGTTTTTGAGTCTTTGCGGTATGTCTTCCTTTTTAAAGTCAACTCCCCTTTTTTATATCATTACATCTTCTATTTGCTCCAGATTTACTTTTAAGCACATCCACCATAATAAGTGATTTGTCTTCTTCTTAGCATGAGATATTGTTGTACAACTTAGTAGTTCTCCTTCATTTACTCCTTAATTTCTTGCAGGTTTCCTTTGGCCTTCAATGTGTGGGTCTTGCTGTGGTGGTTTCCCCTAGCTGGATTTCCTGATGGGTGTCTCAACCCCTCCATGTGGGCTCCCCTATGGCTACTCCTTTTCAATAAAACTTTCAAAGCTACGTGCAGGTTCCTTCAGTGTGCTTGCCCCTTTTTTGGTGTGTTTTCCTCAATTTAGCTGGTGGTTATGCTTATGCTTGCATGGGTTCCTCTGAACACACCTCACTTCTATCCACACGTTGCACTCTCCCCATCACCAATGCTAATAGCATGTAGACAATATCCATCTTCTTCATTTCCTAAATTCCTTAAACCGTTTTGTACTAAAGATATATGATGACTTATGGCCTCAATAAAATGATGGTATCTTGCAAGAGCTCGTCATGTTCTAAGATTTTCAGATTTGCATTCATAAATGTTCTCTCAAACTCCTCCAATTTCTCCAAGTCAGAAGAAGATTTTTGAACATGGCCAATAAAACTTCTCTTTTGAGAATTTCCCATTGAATCTGATTCTCCATCTTGATATCTTTTTGTGGCTACTTTTTTGAATTATGTAGCTTGCCTCCAAGGTACTGCCAACTTGAAAGAAGCCATGAAATCTAGATCTATTTTTTGTTATTAGGTTCTCTATTAGAGTTACATTTAACCCATCATTCTAGTCAAAATGTCCATTTTCAATGCTCCCATTCTTGTGACTAACATCACCTTTTTTAATATCCTCATTGAAAATAGGCTAATCTGTAGAGCAAAATCTGCTATCAGGAACAAGAGTATTTTTCACTTCTTGTATATAGTCCATGTGATCATTTCTTTCCTAAAAACCATGCAGTTGTGACCCAAACAACAAATTTTGATGAAGGTCCTCATCCCTTGATGCTTGTACCCTCTCTTGACAAGTCAAACCTTTAATTTGGTATTCATCTCTTGTACAAATGTACACATTCTAATCATTCTTTTTTATAATTTGATCTCCCAACAAAAATTGGCAAGCTCACCTCTCTCTAATTGTTGCATCCTCATTATATTGGCATTTCTCTAAAGCTCCTAAGCCTCCTATTAGCCCATTTTATCTACTCCAACCTCAGTCAAAAAGGATTTAATAGAACGACTACTAGTCTATACTCTTTTTACAATCCAAAAGTGAATTCAATGCATCCATGTAATCAAATAGAAACTTAATGCAATTCATAACATAATAAGTCACATGATGAATTGCACCTCCAGGGATCAGTCTTCAGGAAGTCTCCTTTTGAATTGCATTAGCAAACTCCTTGAATGTAGACCTAGTTGCTTCACTTAATTTGAACAAAATTCCTAAGGGTTCTTCCCCAAATGACTTCCTCATCTGGACTAATGGAGACTCAATCAGCCTTAACCCCTTGAAATAGTCATCAATTTGAAAAATTCAATAATACTTTCTCAACCAACTATGGTTTCCCACCTATGCTTTTGTAGAGTTTCTTATTTTCCTATAACCAAAAGCTAGAAGCGTAGTTCCAAAACTTTCCAAACTCTAACAAATACCTTTTGAACATTTTGAAAATCACAATGCCTTATTAATCTGACAAAAATAGTCGGGCCCCAAAGTGGGTCTGGCTAAACAAAAATTTGTTTTCAAACAACTAAACCTCCAAACTAGCCCATTTATTATCTACCCCTGATTTGAATCAAAATCCATCATTAAAACATTATTAAAACTCATTTTACCACTTATCTACAAACTGCAACTTTATACTAATAGGGCCTGTCGACTGGCTTTAAAAACTAACTCGAACATCTAACTGGAGTGTAAAATCAAACACACTAACTCTTTGTTCCGCATTCTTGCACCCTATTAAATCTTGTCTCATGATGAATTCAGGGTCAAAAGATATTCACCATAAAAGTTTCCCTCTTAGAACTACCTGCAAGAAAACATGTTAGAAAACAACAAATCAGGTTTGGATTTGGCTTTGGAAACTAGGTAACTTGATACTTGGGGGCACAAAAACTAGGGCATTGGTTCACTGTCATGAGGAGAGTATAAATCTATGATTTTGGCTCATGATGAATAACTAGACGTAAATGGCGAGTGGTCAAAGTAGGCTACTCAAATTTTGCAGATTGAAACAATGGCAGAAAAACATTTTTTGCAAATGGAATTGACCTAGGAAAGTGTGCAAATGGATTTGCCAAGACTTGAAACTTGGCACACTTAAAATATTTTTTAGAGTACAACACAGTGGTACAATCCATTTCAATCTCACCTATCATGGATTTCAAGTCTCTTAGCTCCAAAATGCAATGCAAAAGGTATTTCATCAATTCAATCAACTGGGTCAAAGTTATAACAAGTCAGACAGGGCTTCCCAGAATTCAGAATTAATTGCATCAACATAACAACATTAAATGACCAACTTTGAGGGATTCAAATGCTAGCCAAACAGGTTTGAAATGACTCGAAATCTGAAACATAGGTTCTCTAGTATGGGCACTAAACACTCCCAAAGTGGCGAGTCATGAAACATTACTAGGTGTGAGATATTCAGTATTAAACAGAGCAAGCATTACTAGGTGGCGAGTCATGAAACATTATTAGGTGGCGAGTCATGAAACATTACTTCCATTTTGCGAGCAAGCACCCACCATAGGATGTGCTACATGGTGCAATCCTATGCGTCGCCGCCAAATCATCCTACTCTACAATTTATTCAAAATTTTCTTAGGCAACCCACCTGCTGGCCAACCATAGGTGGGCTCCACCACATGAGTTTGCAGCCTTCAAAAGGCTGCTATCCTAAAGACATTATGTCAATTGTGTTGAATCATATCTAAAGTGCTGGGAAAGCTATCCCCTCCCCAATGTGGGATTATTCAATTCAAACTATATACCATTTGTGTTAATCGATAAATGTTTGTGTCCGTTGTCAATGCATGTAGATTCCCTCTTTTGCAAGGTCAACACCCTGCGTCACCTCTCATGTCCTTTTCATTGATTCATGCTTTAAAAAATGCCTTCATTTCTCTTCACACAACTTACCCTACATTGGTCTTTACATCTCTATGTATGCACGTTTCTAAGTCTTTATGCTATGTCTTCTTTTTTAAAGTCGATTCCCCCTTTTTATATCATTGCCTCTTTTGTTTGCTCCAAATTTACTTTTAAATGCATCCACCATAATAAGTGATTTGTCTTCTTCTTAGCATGAGATGTTCTGTAGCTTATTTGATCTCCTTCATTTGCTCCTTAATTTCTTGCGGGTTTCCTTTGGCCTTCAATGCATGGATCTTGCTATGGTGGTTTCCCTAGCTGGCTTCTTTTATGGGTTCCTCTGCCCCTCGATGTGGGCTCCCCTATAGCTACTCCTTTTCAATAAAAATTTGAAACTTGCGTGTGGGTTCCTTTAGTGTGTCTGCCTCTTTTTTGATGCATTTTCCTCCATTTAGTTGGGGGCTATGCTTATGCCTACGTGGGTTACTTTGAAGATGCCTTCATTCTGTCAATACACTACACTCTCCCCATCACCAATGCTAACAGCATGTAGATAATATCCATCTTCTTCATTTCTTGAATTCCTTAAACTATTTTCTACTAAATATATCTGATGACTCATGGCCTTGATAAAAGGATGGTATCTTGCGAGAGCTCATTCTATTCTAATTTTTTTAAGATTTGCATTCACAAATGCCCTCTCACACTCCTCCAACTTCTCCAAGTTAGAAGAAGATTTTTGAACATGGCCAATAAAGCTTCTCTTTTGAGAATTTCCCATTGAATCTGATTCTCCAGCTTTGATTTCTCTTATTATGTTCTCTATCAGAGATAAAATTTAGCCCATTATTCCAATCAAAAAGTCCACTTTCAATGCTCCCATTCTTATGATTGACATCGCCTTTTTTAATATCCTCATTGGAAATAGGCTGATCTGTAGAGAAAAATCCCCGGTCAGGAACAAGAGTATTTTTCACTTCTTGTATATAGTCCATGAGATCATTTCTTTCCTGAAAACCATGTAATTGTGACCCAAACAATAGATTTTGATGAAGGTCCTCAACCATTAATGTCTATACCCTCTCTTGACAAGTCAAACCTTTAATTTGGTATTCATCTCTTGGATAGATGTACACATTCTGATCATTCGTTCCTATAATTTGATCTCCCAACAAAAATTGACAAGTTCATCTCTCTCTAGTTGTTGCATCCTCATTATATTGGCATTCCTCTAAAACATGTTAGAAACAACAAATCACGTTCAGAATTGGCTATGAAGATTGCGTAAACTTACACTTGGGGACACAAAAATTCGGCGTTGGTTCAGTCTCAGGAGGAGAGTATAGATCTGTGATTTGGGCTCGTGAAAAATAACTAGACACAAATGGCAAGTGATCAAAGCAGGCTATTCAAACTAGGCACACTTAAAGTATTTTGAGAGTTCAATACAGTGGTACAATCCATTTGATCTCACATATCACAAATTTCATGTTATGACATCGGGAACAGGGGTACTCACAAATTTGCACCTCTTGACACTAGTAAAAAGTTACAAATTGCATTTGGAATCACATTAAAAAACTAATCAAATAGATTTGTGATAAGCTCAAAATTGAAATGTAGCAAGTCTTTGACCTCTAGAATATAGGTTCTCTAGTATGGACACTAAACACTCCCAAATCAACGAGTTATGAAAAATGGTTGGCTCGAAGATATTCAATAGTAAACAGAGCCTCCTGTCATTGTTTGTCACTGGTGAAAATGTAGGGGTGATCCCACAATAATGGGTTCCACTTTTTGACCAATTTTGACATTGAAATCAATATTTTTGCAACAAACGTCACGTTCAAGTGACTATATCTCCAAAACTATAAATAATTTCAAGATGACATAAACTAGTGATTTTGAATACTTTTTTCCTACTTTGTAACTATATTTTTTAATCTAAAAAAAAAAATATTTATGTCAATTTTTTTATCTCCTCCGAAAAGTGGTATATAATAAAATTCAATATTTTAAAGAGTGACAGTCCATTTGACACACATAACTTTTTTTCTAGAAATGATAATGAAGTAATTCTTTCAGCGTTGGATTTGTAACATCAATATCTAGTGTCTGCATTTGGTTTGATTTATTTTTCTTGAATATTGTATAGTTTATGAAGTTTTGAAGTGACATGAATCGTAATTCAGACATACATTCCGTTTGACATAGATAATTTGAAGTAAATTTGTCATAAACCATTTTTTTTTTTTGAATAGAAGGGTATCTCAATAAGCTAGTGCCTTAATATTTTTCAAAAAAAATTTGACCTAATTTACTAATTTTCTTGAGGTGTCAAAGTCAGTTGATGTTCAATCGGTAATGAACCTATAATGAGTTAAACTCATATTTGAAAGTCTTAATGATTAAATTATGTATTAAAATTATAGTTTTTGGAAAGCTTTCTCTGAGCAGCACATTTTGACATTTTTTATTTTATAGTAGGAGATCATTCTCCTGCAATTATGGCAGTCAAAAAAGCAAAAAAAAAATGAAAAAAAGGTTTAATTTTTTGTGATTTTGCATGTTCGTGCGATCATGGCATTCGCGCGAACACGTTTACAATGTTTGTGTGAACATATGTTCATGCGAACATGCAAATCATGTTTGCACAAACATATTTATCACATATGTTTCCGCGAACATATGGTAAACTCAATTTCTCATTTTGCAATTTTTTTCATTTTTGTTCATCCCACTAAAGTGGAACCCATTATTGTGAGTTCACCCGTAGAATTGACAATTTCTCAAAACAAGACTTCATAGAATAGCTCATAATGTTAGTTTAACTTCATGAAACAAGTGGATATACTGAATGGAATGTGTTAGAAACATTAAACACCTCTTATGCTTCAAATGGGCAGCCAGGTACACTTGGATCGAAAAGCTTTTAAGGGCTTGAGTTTCTCAATGGTACTCAAAATTAGGGCTTTGATTTTGAGTCCCAATAGTGACCAAGAAAAAAATGTTGAAAAAATATATGTAAATAAAAACCTAAATCTAAAAGGAACTAGATCAATAATATCTCAAGTATGCTCACAAATTTCATTTTTAGATGATTCTAGATTTGCTAACTGATGTAGAGGCTACCACCATAAATGGCTTTGGTCAGGTTCTATCCTAAGCTAATAGTCTAGAAATGAGTGGTGCTTCTAGAATAATGTAGAAGATTTTTAGATTATTTTTTTAGTTCAAAAAATAATTTTAGCCTTACTAAAAATTTTTAGTAACTAAATACAAACCTTCAACATTTTATTTTTCAGCAAAAATATATATTATGAATTTAATGAAATCTAATATAGACATAACCAAATTATATTGGTTCTAAATAAAAATATAATTATATTAAGTTCAATGCATAAATAAACTTATACTAGCTTGACGTTTTCAAATAAAAGATATAAATTTTGATATTGTCATTTTTACTATTTTCTTTTTGTCAAATATTTTATTTAATCTCCTTTTTTTGTATATCTTATGTATTTAACAATGTGTATTTTAATATGAGTGAGTTTAAAATATAGACTTTACATATTTATCATTGTATGTTTTCTTAGTGTTTGTCAAAATACCATGTTCAAAATAACATTCTAATTGATAATAATTAGTAATCTCTAAGTCTCCTCAAAAAATTGGTGGGGGAGTGGTTATTATAGTGGTATCAGAGCTTTAAGTCTTACCATTTGTGGAAGCCTTATAGGAAATTTGGAATAGCCGGATAAAGGTAAAAGTGTTTGATTAAATATCAAAACACTTAAGTCAGAAATAAAAAAGGTTTAGAATGTGTATTTGAGCATGCGACATAGACCATTAACTTTTGCCATACCAAAGTAAGGCAACAATGATTCAGACTCATAGAGTGAACAGTCTAGTTCATCCATGCAGGTGGACATAGAATCCAATCATATAGACATAGAGGAGATATTCTTTGAACAAGACAATGTTATGGGTGACCAAGATGACAGGAATATAGTGTTAGATTATGATCACTGATCAGGAAAGTACTGTACATACTTCAAAAAAAAAATTTGGGTTGTGGCCGATGTTGTAGCTGACATATGGCCGACATATGGATGACATGTTGTAACCCTAAAATGTCATAAAATACTCGAACAAAAGGGTTTAGGGCTAGGTATTTTCATTATGTTGTGATGCAAAATTGCTTCTTGCAGCGGTAGTGAGTTGTAACAGATTACAGATTATTATTAGGTTTTAATCATTGGATTGTAATAATATTGGACTTGTAGTTTGGTGGACATAGCCCATGGATTGGGTGAACCATGCTAAATCTTGGTGCCTTGTATTCATTTCTGTGTGATCTATTTTTTTCTGTTATTGGTTATATTTTCATGTAGTTTTTATTTCTTTCTATGGTTTATCCTAACAAGTGGCATCAGAGCCTAGTTGTTTTTTGTTATCCTCTGCAGGAAAGTTTCATAGTTGAGTGGGAGTCTCACAGTTGAGTGGGAGCAATGGAAGATGAGGGTAAACTGTGGGTTGATAGGTTTAATGGGAAAAACTTCTAGTTATGGAAGATGCAAATGGAAGACTATATGTATCAGAAGGATTTATGAGAACCATCAGAAGGCAAAGCCAAGAATCAAGGATCTATGTCGGATGCTGAATGGGATCTTTTGGACAGAAAGGCACTCAAAAGAATTCAGTTATGCTTGGCACCATCAGTGGCATTTAATGTTACAAAAGCAAAGACGACAGAAGATTTGATGAAAACCCTAGCAACACTGTATGAAAAGTCCTCCACTTCAAACAAGGTATTTCTCATGAAGCATTTATTAATAATGAAAATGATAGAAGGTGGATCTATTGCAGATCATTTAAATGATTTTAATACTATTTCTTGTCAGTTATCTTCTGTGGTTATACATTTTGATGAAGAAATTAGGGCTCTCTTGATTTTGTGTTCTTTGCCTGAAAGCTGGAATGGCTTGGTAATGGTAGTGAGTAATTTTGTTCCTGGATCTAGTACCCTAAAATATGATGATATGATCAGTGTTGTTTTTAGTGAGGAAACTCGTAGGAAATCCTTAGGTGGATCTACATCAGGAAGTGCTTTGAATGCACAAAGCATGGGTAGAACGACTGAGAGAGGTAGTAACCCTGGAAATTGTGGGAAATCAAGAGTATAGTCAAAGGGGAAGAGGTCTCAATTGAGAGGACCAAATGATTGCTAGTACTGTGGGAAACTAGGGCACAAAAAGAAGGGTTGCTAGAATAAAAAGAAAAATGAAGGAGATAAATCAGATGGAGACAAGGAGGCAAATGTGGTAAGTAACAAATCTGAAGAGGATGCTTTGCTTCTATCTTTAGAAAGTGTTGATGTTTCATGGGTTTTAGATTTTGGTGCTTCATTTCATGCTACACCTCATAGAGGTTATTTCATTGATTATGTCTAAGTGGATTTTGGGCTTGTTTATTTGGGGGATAATGAACCCTGTCAGATTGTTGGAAAGGGAAAAATTAAGATTAAGTTGTAGAATGGGAATCATTGACTACTACATGAGGTAAGACATGTTCTAAGGCTAAGTAGAAATTTAATTTCAATGGGACAACTCGGTGATGAGGGTTGTGTAGTTACTTTTAATGATAAAAATTGGAAGGTTTCAAAAGGTTCCCTTGAAGTAGCAAAAGGTGTGAAGATAGGCACCTTATATCTTTGTACAGGTCATATCGTTCCTTCTACTTTGATTGTTTCAGAGAAAAATGAATGTTCAGGAATAATTGCTGCAGTTGAGCAGGGAAAACAAATAGCTACTGTAAATTCTGATACAGTACTGTGGCACAACAGACTTGGGCACATGAGTGAGAAAGGTATGAAAGTACTTCACTCAAAGAAAGTTTTACCAGGTCTGAAATGTTTTAATATGGAATTTTGTGAAAGTTGTGTGTATGGAAAACAAAAGAGAGTGAGTTTTGTAAAGACTGGGAAGGAAAACCAAAAGGAAAAATTAGAGCTTGTGCATACATATGTATGTGGACCAGCTCAGGTATCTTCCCTTTGTTGCTCTCATTATTATGTTACATTTATTGATGACACAACTAGAAAAGTATGGGTTAATTTACTTAGACATAAATCTAATGTATTTCAAACTTTTAAGAAATGGAAATGCTTGGTGGAAAATGAGACTGGTAAGAAATTAAAATGTCTCAGATCTGATAATGGTGGTGAGTATTGCAGTCATGAATTTGAAGATTATTGCTCCACTAATGGTATTCATAGATAGAAAACTATTCCAAGGACTCTGCGGGAAAATGGAGTGGCTGGACGCATGAACAGGACTATAATGGAGCGCACAAGGAACATGAGGTTGCATGCTGGGTTACCCTTACACATGTGGGTGGAGGTTGTCAATACTATAGTATATTTGATTAATAGAGGTCCCTCTACTCCTTTTGGCTATGGTATTCCAGAGGAGGCATGGACTAGTAAGAAGGTGAGTTATTCTTTTCTCAAGACCTTCGGTTGTGAAGCTTTTGCTCACATAGACTCTAAAAATAGAACCAATCTAGAAGCTAAATCAAAGAAATGTGCCTTTTTTGGATATGGCATTAATAAATTTTGTTATAGGCTTTGGGATTTTAAAAATCTTAAAATTGTTAGAAGTCGAGATGTCACATTCAATGAGAAATTTTTGTACAAAGATCTGTTGCAGCAACATGAGAAGAAAGAAGATGGTTATGTAGTGTTGGATGATACTCCAAAAGTTGATGTTCAAACTATTCCTCATGATGTGCAACAACTGCAACAACAAATACCACACACACTGGTGAATGTTAGACCATCAACGAGGCAAATTTGACCTCCACAAAGATTTTCTCCCTCTTTGTATTCTATTTTACTTACTAATGTTGGTGAACCTGAAAGTTATGATGAAGTTGTGTAGGTGAATACTAAGATTCAGTGGGATTATGCAATGAAAGATGAAATGAACTCTTTGCTGAAGAATAAGACATGGGATCTATGCAAGTTGCCTACAGGTGAAAAGGCTTTACAAAATAAGTGGGTTTATAGGTTGAAAGAAGAGGAAGGAGGTCAGAAAATATTTAAGGCCAGGTTAGTTGTAAAAGGATTTGCATAGAAAAAGGGAATTGAGTTTGATGAGATATTTTCTCCTGTTGTTAAAATGACTTCTATTCATACCGTTTTAAGTCTTGTGGCTATTGAAGATGTACATTTAGAGCAGTTGGATGTTAAAATAGCCTTTCTTCATGGTGATTTGGATGAAGAAATATATATGGCTCAGCCATAGGGTTTTGAGGTCAAAGGTAAGGAGAACTTAGTGTGCAAATTGAAGAAAAGTTTATATGGCTTGAAGCAAGAACCTCGGCAATGGTATCTAAAATTTGACAGTTTTATGCTTGAGCATGGATATAATAGGTGTCATTTAGATTACTATGTTTATTTTAAGAGGTTGGATGATGATAGCTAAATTATTTTATATTTATATGTTGATGATATGCTTGTAGCTGGGTCTAACATGGATCATATTAAGGGGCTAAAATGCTACTTAGCACATGCATTTGCTATGAAGGATTTGGGGGCAGGAAAATAAATCCTTGGTATGAAGATTTGCAGAGATAGGAAGAACATAACATTAACACTATCTCAGGCTGATTATGTTGAGAAGGTGTTGCAACATTTCTCTATGGAGAATACTAAAGATATCAGCACACCTTTACCTGGTCATTTGAAGTTGACTAAGGAGATGTGCCCTAAGACACAGGAAGAGGAGGATAAGATGTCCAAGGTGCCCTATGCTTCAGTTGTAGGTAGCTTGATGTATGCTATGGTATGCACTAGGCTAGATATTGCACATGCAATGGGAGTCATTAGTAGGTATATGAGTCATCCAGGATTTGAGCATTGGAATGCTATCAAGTGGATTCTCAGATATTTGAGAGGAACATCCAATAAGTGTTTCCACTTTGGGGGCTCTACTACTGATTTGTAGGGCTATGTTGACTAAGATTTGGCAAAGGATATTGATACCAGGTGGAGTACTATAGGTTATGTCTTTACTATTGGTGGGGCAGTCGTGAGCTAGGTTTCTAGGTTACAAAAGATCAATGCTCTATCAACTACAAAGGCAGAGTATGTTGCTACTACAGAGGTAGCCAAGGAGATGATATGGCTTCAGTTCTTCTTGGAAGAATTGGGACATCCTCAGAAGGATAATTATTTGTTCACAAATAGTTAGAGTGCCATTCATCTTTCAAAGAATTCAGCTCTACATTCTAAGACCAAACACATATAATTGCGGTACCATTTCATTTGGTTAGTTTTGGAGGATGGACGACTAAAGCTAGAGTAGATGCATTCAAATGAAAATCTAGCTGATAAGTTGATAAAAATTGTAACAAGGGAGAAACTAAACTCCTCTTCAACATCAGTTGGTTTTTTAGACTGAAAATGAATCAAAGAATCGCAGCGTCCAGGGTGGTTTGATTTAGTGGGAGCCCCATGTGGTAGTGGTATTGCTATAGGATCAGTCTCCAACTGGGAGATTGTTGTTTAGTGTGAAGCCTGATCAGTCCCCAAGTGAGAGATTATTAGATTATGGTGATTGATCAGGAAACTAATATACATAATTCATAATTAGTGGGGTTTGGGCCATGGCTGACATTGTAGTCGACATATGGCTGACATGTTGTAACCCTAAAATGGCATAAAATACTTGTATAAAAGGGTTTAGGGTCAGGTATTTTCATTATGTTGTGATACAAAATTGCTTCTTGTGGTGCTATTGAGCTGTAAGGGATTACAGATTGTAATCAAGTTGTAATCACTAGATTGTAATAATATTGGACTTGCAGTTTGGTGGACGTAGCCCAGGGATTAGGTGAACCACGTTAAATCTTGGTACCTTGCATTCATTTTTGTGTGATCTATTATTTTTTGTTATTGTTTATATTTGCATGTAGTTTTTTATTTCTATCCATAATTTATCCTAACATATAGGACTAGGTAGAGGTAGAAATGTTGGTCCAGATCAAGAGGAGGTAATGTTTAGATGGTTACTGGGCACATTAGAGGAGGGGTAGGATATGCAGTAGGAGTAGAATAGATGAATGGACATTATGTTGTAGCTTATGGCTAGATAGATAGGTGTTAATATTAATCTAGGTGATGCCAACAATGGAAACAATAACAATAGAGGCAATGATAATAATGGAGGCTAAGGGAACAACAATAGTCTTGAAGATAACATTAATGGTAATAATGGACATGGAAATAATGGGAATGAGGTTGATAAGTTTAGACATGTTGCACACCCATCTTGAATAGTGATCTTGAGACCTCTTCTACCCACCTTCCCACCTAGAGATCCAATTCAACTAGTAAATGAACTATAGATTAATGAGTTACAGGATCAATTCAAGAAGGACTAGTAGGCTATTGGACCAAAATTTAGGTAGACATAGGACTTAGAGATTATATTGACTTGAGGATGAGACTATGTGCATGGTAACTAGTTATGATTACTCCCTATCACCATCCTAAGAAATACAAGGATGAGATAGAGAAGGTGATTAGGATTTATTGGAGATGGGGCATATCAGGTCTAGTAAGAGCCACTTTGCTTTAGTAGTAGTACTGGTAAAGAAGAAGGATAGGACTATCTGCATGTGAATCAATTATAGGGAATCAAATAAGAAGACCATTAAGAATAGATATCCCATCCCATGGATAGATGAGCTAATTGATGAGCTACATGGTGCATGCTTCTCTACGAAGATTGATTTATGGCTAGGGCATCACCAGATTAGGCGGAGGTTGGAGGACATTGAGAAGACATTCTTTCAGTGTCACTATGGCCACCTCAAGTTTTTGGTTATGCCATTTGGGCTAACCAATGCCCCTGCTACATTCCAGAGTTGAATGAATTAGGTATTCAGAGCAAAGCTTAGGAGATTTGTGCTAATTTTCCTTGAAGAAATTTTGGTCTATAGTAAGACTTGGGAAGAGAATTTAAAACATCTTGAGATTATGTTGTCTATTTTGGAGAAAGAGTCACTATATGCCAAGGAATCTAAGTGTGAGTTTGGGTTGATTGAGTTACTATACCTTGGGCATATGATTAGAACAGATGGAGTTCAGGTAGATCCCAAAAAGATTAGAGCTATTGTTGATTGGCCTACTCTGACAAACCTCACATAGCTTAAGGGGTTCTTTGGTCTCTATGGGTTTTATAGGAGATTTGTTAAGGGATTTTCACATACAATTGCACCCTTAACAAATCTTACTAGGAAATGGACCTCTGTATGGACAAAAGCAACTTAGAGATGCTTCGATCATTTCATGAAGGTGATGTCATCATATCTAGTATTAGCTCTACTAGACTTCATGAATCCATTTGAGCTTCATTGTGATGCATTAGGTGATGGAATTGGGGTAGTCTTGATGCAAGAGAAACATCCCATTTATTTTGAGAATAGGAAGCTCCGTGGAGTGGAGAGGAGCTATTCCATCTATGATTGGGTGATGTTGGCCATTATACATGCATTGGCCATATTTTAGTCCTATCTAGTTTGGGGGATTTTTGTTATCAATATTGATCACAACATCATCAAATAATTCATGAGCTAGCATGACTTGAATGATAGACAACATAAGTAGATTAGGAAGTTGCACACTTATGACTTTGACATTGAGTTTGTCAAAGGTAAGAAGAATGTGGTAGAAAGTTCTTTATCTAGGAGACTTCATATTTGTGCTCTAGACAAGATCATAGGAGATTGGAGAAATAAGATTACAACAGATTATGTGAGGGACACTTTGGTTTCTAGAGTGATTGTAGGCACCATACAAGATTATTGTTATATGGTGATGAATGTATTGATCAATTTCCAGGGTAGGATATAATTGATTCTTTCATCATAGTTTAGGAATGTAATATTAAAGAAATTTCATGATGTACCCATACCTAGACATCCAGGGGTTTGAAGACCTATAGGAAAATCTATGAGCGGTTCACATGGAAAGGGCTCAAGGATGATTTTTACAAGCATATCAGGAAGTGTGTAGTTTGTTAGTAGAATAAGGGAGAGCACACATATCCTATAGGGTTGTTACATCCTTTGCCCATTTTGGATATGAAATGAGAAAGTATTTCTATGGACTTCATCACTGAGTTACCACGAGTATAGGGGAGAGATTACATCTATGTGGCAGTTGACTAACTAATGAAGTTTGCTCACTTCTTTGCTATTCCATCCACCTACATAGTAGCATAGGTGGATGATCTTTTCTTCAGAGAGATATTGAGGTTAATGGGCTACCTAGTTTCATTGTTAGCGATCAAGATATTAAATTTATGAGTTCTTTTTGGCAAGAATTGTTTGGATTGTGTGGTATAGATCTAAGACCTAGCACTACTTATCATCGGCAGAAAAATGGGTAGATAGAGATTGTGAATAAATGGGTGGAAGGATATCTAAGGAACTATGTGTGTGCTAAAATGTTGTCACACTTCTATGAATCATTACATGTAAGAAAACTCAAGAATGAGCCCTCACAAATCGATCCATAGCTCTCTACTCATAGAGTGCAAGGGTTTGCAATGGAGGCCCTCAGTTTGACCTATTTTTTGTGCCCATGCAAGTGCACCATGAGATGAGAGATTCAAAGAGGAAAAGCAAGAATGCTAGTCTCCATGATCTTCAAATATGCATGAAAATAAGATCTAATCTATGGAAGAAAAATCTAATCTATAAATGCAAGATCTAAGCTAAAAGCCCATGATGGGTGCAAGAGAGAAAAAGACAAGAGAATAGAAGTTCTCCACAAAAAGCTTTTGTATTCAAACTCCTTCAAAAATTGATCTTCAAACCTGCAGCATAACGATAGCATAATCATGGGTGTCTAACATGAGGAGAGGGCTCTCCCTTATAAAGGAAATTATGGAGGTGAGAGGCTTCTCACAACCAATATGGAATAATAGAGCTTGATCCATGTGAGACAAAATTCCACCAATGAGAAAAGAGAAGTGGTTGAGAAGAAAGTGGTGATCTATGTGAGACAAGATTCCACCAATTAGAAAAGAGGAGTGGTTGAGGAGAAAGTGGAAAGATAAATCCCACTTAGATCACATTTTTAAGTGTAGAGAAATTAAATAAAAAGAATTTATTTTATTTCCTTTTTTCATCAAAAGAGATATTTAAGTGGGATTTTTATTTAATTAAAAGGGAGCAAGTTCTTTTTAATTAAATAGAAGATATTTAATTAAATTAAAAGAGATGTTTTTCTCTTAATTAATTAAATGTGGATGAACTGTTTAATTAAAAGAGAGGTTTTCTTTTAATTAAATGGGGATTTTATTTTATTTAATTAAAAGAGAAGATTTTCTTTTAATTAAATAAGACTTGGAATAAAATGATCAATCTTAGAAATGAAATAAATCGAATTTGATCAAGGAAATTGATTTAAATTGATTTAATAAAATATTACAAACCATTGATTCAGAAAATTTGATAAATTGATAAATTGAATAATGGGGGCCCATAGTCTAGGCGACCATTTTTGGGTGCATACATTTGCCCCTCTTTGACTAATGTGTGATCGATTCGGGAACACATGTAGTCAAAGAAAGAAATTGAAGTGTGAGGTCAATTTGGGATCACAAAACAACCCAGATGTGTGGTCAACTCGGAAACACATCAAGACAAAGAATACAAATAAATTTTAACTTGAAAAAGTCAAGGATAAAATTGATAAAACTGAATCAAGGATTGAAATTGATAATTACTGCCCCCTCGTGATCGAAATCGAAATGAGATAGAGGAGAAACAAAAAATTGATAAATTTGATCAAATCGAACAAAAGATAAGGTTCTTGATGTAAGATGAAAGATATAAGAATCATAGAACCAAGGTAGATCGTCAAGCATGAAATATTATGCCCCAAAGGTGATTTAGAAGAAAAGAAGTGGGGAAAAAGAATATGGAAGATAGAAGTTTGAAAGATATGGAAAGAAATAGAAATAAGAAAAGAAAATGCTCCAAAAATCAATCAACTGTTTAAGATAGAAATTTCGATTGAGATCACGAAAGAAAATAAGGAAATGAAGATCAAAATGTGACCACAATTGATTAAATGTCCACAATAAAGATGAAAGGAGAACCCTCTCAAACTCATAATGCAGCCTAAAAATGCAAACTAACATGAAGTCTAATAATGCAAGCTACATGAAATGCAATGGTGTACTTGCAAACGAGCAATTGTAACATAGGATTTTGTGTTCATCATTCATTAGAGAATGTAAAAGAACTTATTTTCATCATTGGGCAATTATTAACGGACATCGAAAAATCACACAATCATCACTAGTTACAAATGCAACTATGAAGATATGAATGCGATTTATATTGGATTGAAATGTGGAAAGATTCTAACATAAGCATCAAAGACATAAAGGTCAAGATGAATTTGATGTTAGCTTACCCAATTTAATATAGAAAAACTATGCTCGCATCAAGGCATAGATGCCAAGATGACTATAAGAATGGTTGTGCAAAAACAATCAAGGATGATGTCTCAAATCTCCTAAGTGTTTCAAGGGGACAACAAAAGACACTCTAGAGTTCAAGACCACACCCACAAGCAAAAAAAAACAAATAAAAACATGTCCCATGCCCCAAGTCCTCCAGCAATGCATCATGGAGAGACTTATCAGACAAAGACACTCAACAAAAATCAATAACAGTTAGCACACAAAGAAAAGATCATGACATAAGTCAAGCATTAAGTGTTGCGTTTAAAAATTTAAGTGTGTTAACTGATACTGAGTTCTGAGGAGAAGGATCAAATGCTTCCAGGAAGGTAAGATCACATGATGATACTGGGTAAGACCAAACCAATAAGTGTTGAAAAACACTCGATGTCAATGGGTGTTGAAAAACACGATTTGCGAGGTGTCCTAAAGACTCACACATCTAAGAAACCAAAGCTAACATAGTTATGCCCCCTAGACAAAGACCAATTCCAAATCAAGGTAACAAGGACAAGGCATGGTGGAGAAAGGCTAAGTGTCGAGGACATGTGCTAAGAAACAGGGGTGCAAAGGCCTCAAGTAGCACTCGTTTCCAGGTTTTCACCACTTGGATTTTTTTTTTTTTTTTTAATTTATTTATTTATTTATTTTTATTTTTATTTTTTTGCTACCAAGGCGCCTGTTTCCAGGTTTTCACCAAGGCACTTTTTCTATTTTTTTTTGAATTTTTGAATTTTTTTTCTTTTGTATTTTTGGAATATATAATTTTTTTGAAGATATATCAAAGTGCCTTTTGCTAGGTTGTCACTAAGATGATCATTTTTTTAGGACATTTTTCAATTTTTAGAATTTTTTACAATATATCATTTGTTTGAATTTTTGAAATATATCAATTTTTTAAAATTTTTTTCAGGATCAATAAATATGTACAAAGATACCCCTAGACAAAATGGGCATCAAACTCTTAAGCAAGATCACATCGTGCAGTCCCAATGTTTAACAAGGTGGAGGACATGATGAAGCAATAAGCTAATGGATATTATGGATAAGCAAGGAGTGTATGAAGCAAGTGAAAGTGATCTTCAAAGGTTGACTCCTCAAGAGTACCCAAGCTAGGGAAAATTTGTCATGTAAAGAATATTTAGATAAGAAATGAAAGGCCAGTATAGGATAATTCAAGAAAGCATAATATAAAAGTGGGAAAGATGTAACCCAAAGGAGTAGATATGTCAAGAGGCTTCATACCATCGTATTTTACTCTTCTTTATTAGATCAAGACCAAAAGGGTAAATGGGAAAAGGATAGCAAAAGACTAGAATGAATGGAGGAAAATAGATATGAAGGCTAAACATGAAAGGAATGAAACAAGATCATCATAAGATATCTCACAAGATAGCCAAATGATTTTCTATAGGTTAACATTGTCAAGATCAAAGAGAGAAGACAAAATGAATGAAAGATGTAGAAGAACTACGCATGATGCCTATTTGTTAGGTTTTCGTCATGGTACTTATCCAAGGCACCACAAGGGAGTGGTTTTCACCATAGGATGAATTTATTTCTCTTTACTTTTGCTACCGAGGTGCCTGATTACCAAGTTTTCACCAAGGCACATTTTCAAATTTTCATTTTTTTTCTTTCTTTTTTTTTTTTCAATCTTTTACAATTTTTTTTTGGAAGAAGTCAAGCTTTTGAGATAATGCTCTTTGAATGTTTAAACCATGATATAAAAAGGAATTCAAATGATATGCTCAAAGATGCTAATAGGGAAAGGAAGATGGGAGACAAAAATGGAGGATATGGCTTTATGTGAAGTGAGTGAGATTGAAAAATGGAAATGAAGGCAAGATCAACGTCAACACACACCTTGAAGGGTGGCAAAAGGATGGAGAAAATGTGAACGAAGGAATATGTGAAGGAATATGGTGAGTGGATAGAAAAGGTTTCAGTTTAGGCACATGGAATGGAAGAATGCTTTTGGAAGAAGATGAAGCGGAATTCTTTGGAAGCTTGAATGTCAAATTTAATTGTTGTTCAACATTAGACTCTCTGAAGAGAGATTTTGGAATCCATATAGCCTTAGGCTTCTTTTCATTTCTTTTTGATGATTCAATGATGGATTTTGGAACCCATACTTGTCTTGTAATTTTTTTCTTAGATATCTCTTTTGACTTAATGCCCCCATGTTGATTAGAAGAGACATGGTGGTCTTCTTTTTTATATGGATTCTTGAATTGCTTCTTTTTCTTGTATTGAACATTCAAGTTACTTCCAAAAGACTTGGGACTTGTGGAAGAAGAAGGATGATATGACTGGTTTAGGTGAGTGGGTGGATGAAAAGGATTCAAGGATATGCATCTATGTTGATCTTGAGGAAAGATAGGAGAGGGAGGGATGTAAGGACCCAAAATGGATGAAGAACTAGGAGAATTGGGAGGGGAAAGTGAAAGGACATAAGGACCCAAGATGGAAGGAAAATGTGAAGGATTTAGTATTCGTGGGGGAGGTCCAAGGATGGACGTGGAAGATGCAAAAGGGTAATCAATAAGTTCATCAACATCTATATGACAATCAAGGACATCAACATCTTTAGAGTGAGCATCAGGACTTTCAATAGGAACATAAATATCTTTAATAGGAACAACTTCTTTGATAGGAGAACTTATAGCTTGAGAAGACTTAGGAAAAGTAGAAAGTGGAAGGGAACATGGAGTGGTAGAACAAGAAGATGGAAGACTTTGATCTTGACAAGGATCTTTGGATAGCATAAGTGTAGAGTTGTTCTCTTGATTTTCAATAGGCTCAACATTGGAAGTAATAGCATCATTTTTAATAACCTTAATGGAAGTATCATCTTTGGAAGGAGTAAGTGTACTAAGGTCATTTTTATTGTTAATAAGCTCAGTGGTGCCAGCAATATCTTGATCTTTCTTAGGAGAAGACTTAAGACATGGTGGAATGAATGAGAAAGGGTGTAAGGGATCAAAAGAACCATGAAATGTATCAGAAACATTATGAAAAGGATTGGATGACATGGAAGGTTCTTGATCTTGATCTTTTTTTATATTCTTTTCTTTATCATTTTTAGAGTCCTCTTGACATGAAGCCACTCCTAAGGAGAAGGAAGCATGTTGGAATTGTATGGGAGACTTTGGAGGAGATTGTGAAGGACTAGCTGAAGTAGGCATTATAGTGCATGAACGCTTAGGCTCTTTAGGTTTAGCATTGTCAAAGGTATTTGTAGCCAAGTGAAGGTTAGCTTGAGTTTCTTTGAGATGTAGCCCTTGAGGATAACTATAGGGAACTACATGAAAAGCATTAGGATCTTTGTTGGACGAATGATTGGTAGAAGATTTGAGAGTCTCAGAATCTTTAGGGAATGTATGGATAGTGGAGGAAGTAGAAGATGGAAGGGGAGAATCAGAAGACAAAGGTTCAACATTAACATGATCTTGCTCAAGAGTGTAATCTTTATTTTCAGCATGAGGGTTCTTAGAAGAGGAACTCTTATCCCATTGATGTTGTATTTCAGCACAAAAAAATGCTTTCTCTTCATCAAAAAATGCAGATTTATCATTTAGGTATTGTTCACAAAATTTATCAATGTTGTTTTGAAGATTTGATTCATGTGAATTACCATCAATATCTTTTCGTGACTCATCCCCTTTAAGCACAAGCATAGGACTAGGAGGACTTTTAGGAACTGTTGGAATGTAATAATCATCACCATCATAATCATTGTCACTAGAATAATTATAGATAGGCATATCACAAGACTTTTCATATTGTTCATTATCATATGTCTTAATAAGAGGAATAAGACTCTTGGTAGAAGTAGAAGAAGAATGATATCGTGAAAAAGAGGTAGGTGAAGACCTAGATGGATGATATCTAGAAGAGTCATGGTAAGATTTAGAATATGAAGAATGTGAATGATATTTAGAAGAATCATGATAAGACTTGGAGGATGAAGAATCTGTATGATATTTAGAAGAATCATGATAAGACTTGGAAGATGAAAAATCTGTATGATATTTAGAAGAATCATGATAAGACTTGGAAGATGGAAAATATTTGGAAGAAGGATATTGTGATTTGATCTTGCACATGATCCTAGAAAAGGTGTCTGATTTATCCATTTTTTTAATCATTTTTGTTGCAACGTTAGCATCCATGCATCTATTGGAGTGACAACACTTTTCAAATTCAAGAAGGAGGTGGATTTCATCTGAGCTCAAATGAGGATCCCTAAAAAGATATCCAAGATCCATGGTTCTAGAAGAAGAAGAATCAATTATGGAAGAAGAGAAAGAATGAATAGAAGAAGATAGACTATATGATAATAGGAGGAAAAGAATCAAGAAGACATGAAGAAGAGGAAGAGTGGAAATGAAAAATTAGAAAGACATGGAAGATAAAGAAGAAAGAAGACCAAGAGTCATTTTGGAAAATTTGATACCATTTGAGATCATTTGAATGTTGAGCAACATGTAATAGCACTTGTAATCAACATGAAAGAAAAGGCACTAGTTGATAGGATAACCCTAAGAAACATTGGTACCAAACTAGGATAATAAAAGCTCTCACTTGTCCAAAAGAGATGTGATAAGATAGAATTTTGCAATAGGTGTAAACCAACACTGCCACAGAGGTGCCCAAAACTTTGGGTAAATACCCTAGCACATATGGACCAGGAGGATGATTTACCCAAATTATAAATAATTAAAATTGAATTTTTTTTTTTTGAAAGTGTGGACAAGAAATTACTAAAACTCTCCAAGTGTAATATCAAAGGCTCCAAGTGTATATCTTTCTCAATAAGGACAGTTTCTAACTTACCAACTCCAAACAAGGTCTCTTGTGAAATCAATGATTACTAATTCAAGAGGTCAAAGCACAATAACCCATGGTGCAAAAAGGCTTCTAACAATGGGTTAAGTAGCCTAATCCAAATAGGATCAACCTAGGGAGACTTAAAATAATGGGACAACAAAGTTATTCGATCGTAAAGTCTCAACTCAAGAACTTAGATTTTTTTCATTTTAAATATCCAACTAGATGTATCAATAGATTCTTTATCATAAACCAAGCACGCAAGATAGAAAATAGGGATTTCAAGCAAACAGTCTTCAAACAATGAACAAGGGGCAAAGCAACTTTGCACATGAGCAATCAAGTGACTTAGTTTATGCTAATGCCTAGAAGAGCTAATTATGTATGTTCTCAAACAGTTTCACAATCATTGCATACATCCCTAGAAAATAAAAGTTGGCCTCTCTAAGGTTTTTAGTAATGGTTTGACTCTGCAACTTTTATGATTCACAGGGGTGACCTCCAATCCCGGCGCACCGAGGTTTTGACACAGTCTAAGAACTTAATCTTTAAGAGCTGCTAGGGAGATCTGACAACCCACAATGAACCATACCCCATGGATATTTCTTCCACGAGGACATTTATATAGCGATTGTTGCAACCATGGCAGAAGTGGCTATTACCGCTTGAGGTTTCGTCCGCAGTTTTCCCTATATAGGGATTGTTTGCTATGGTTAACCCTCTCTAAAGGTGACCGACTCACAATAGTGGACCACAAGGGGACTTAGCTTTTAGATCCAAGGTTTTGACACCTTTTGACTTTTAGCCCAATCAAAGCAAGCAGATTAATCCGACACACTAACTAAGATTATCTCAAGATCTATGATATCAACCCCTAGTGATCTATCAACCTCTTCGGAGAAAGGATGCCTCAATCACCAAGTTGAAGATCCATCTATCTAAGAGATTCTCAAAGTATCCTCCCCACCCAGAAGGAATCCGTCTTTGAGAGGAGTTTCACTAGGAACTCACTCCCTCAAGATCCACGAATAGTATTCATGGGGCCTAATTACTATGTGTGTACAGATGTTAATTCCCCAAAAGCAAATCTATCCAAGAATAATCAAAAAGCACAAGGTGGTACACTTAACGCTTTAACTAATGCAAGGTGAGTCCAAAGATGTGGAACACTTATCCCCTCACACAAGCCAAAACGAGTCCACAACTCAAAGATTAGTGAGTTTTAGAAAGCACAAGAGGGTTGCCAAGTGGAGCACTTAATGCTTCTATCCTGTAGACCCCTCCCCTTTAATGTGGCACTGATCTTGCAACCACGGGGTGGAATGAGGGGCCGGTGGATTCAGCGAGCCCAATAACCCAATATAGCTATCTCAATCTATCACTAATAATCAAGCTTGCTAAATAAAAATCAATGGAGATTACAACCTAGTATCAATTATGCATGTGTTTGAAAAATAAAAGCATAAGCAAATAACACAAGCTAGACACATGAGAGGTTCATTTTAAGGTTCCAAATCAAAGTGTTATCAGCCAAAAAAGAATACCTGAAGCCCTCGCAACGCGCTTAGTAGATCTTACCTATTTTTAACAACTTTAGCACGTTTTTCCAATGAAATCACAACTTGCTACTATGCTATTCCAAAAAAATTAGAAAACACAGAAAAACCCAAAATAATGAGCAGTTAGCAGAAAAAAACCAGAAAAACACGAAAATCCCTGCAAAAAAATACGAATAACCTAGTCAACATGATTAGACCTTTTTTTTTGCTATGATTTTGGACCCAAAAATAGAAATGAAAAGAAGAAACACCTGCTAGAAACTAAAGAGATTTCCAAAAATGTAAGAAATTCAAAAAAATCTCTTCATTTGTGCCCTAGGGACCCAATTTTTCAAAATAGGTCAGATTCATCAAATCGAGTTTTTGATCCTTAATATGGCCTCAAAATTCAAAACACAAAGAAAGAACCCCCTTAGAATTCAAAAATCTTTCTGAAAATATAATTGTTTTCAAAAAATACGCTGATTTATGATCAGAAATGGATTTTTATGAAAAATAAAGAGAAATTCATAACTCACGCAAATCATGTCAAAATGCTCTGAAAATCGAACTGGGATATGTTGGGCACATACCCAACCCAAAAAAAAAAAATTAGAACCAAACTCTAAGTGGTTTAAAAGATATGATTGAATCTTTAAACCAACTAATTTTTTGCCTGTAAACCAATCTATATATGGGTTGGCCTTAAAACTAAAGTGAAAAATTTACAAAAGCACTTGATTAGATCCAATATGCTACTGTATAAAACCAAAGATGAAAAATAAAAGCAAATGGAGCTAGAAACTTGATTCAAGCCCCACGGTGGGCGCCAAAAATGTGTGCTAAAATGTTGTCACACTTATATGAATCATTACATGTAAGAAAACTCAAGAATGAGCCCTCACAAATCGATCCATAGCTCTCTACTCATAGAGTGCAAGGGTTTGCAATGGAGGCCCTCAGTTTGACCTATTTTTTGTGCCCATGCAAGTACACCATGAGATGAGAGATTCAAAGAGGAAAAGCAAGAATGCTAGTCTCCATGATCTTCAAATATGCATGAAAATAAGATCTAATCTATGAAAGCAAAATCTAATCTATAAATGCAAGATCTAAGCTAAAATCTCATGATGGGTGCAAGAGAGAAAAAGATAAGAGAATAGAAGTTCTGCACAAAAAGCTTTTGTATTCAAACTCTTTCAAAAATTGATCTTCAAACCTGCAGCATAACGATAGCATAATCATGGGTGTCTAACATGAGGAGAGGGCTCTCCCTTATAAAGGAAATTATGGAGGTGAGAGGCTTCTCACAACCAATATGGGATAATAGAGCTTGATCCATGTGAGACAAAATTCCACCAATGAGAAAAGAGAAGTGGTTGAGAAGAAAGTGGTGATCTATGTGAGACAAGATTCCACCAATTAGAAAAGAGGAGTGGTTGAGGAGAAAGTGGAAAGATAAATCCCACTTAGATCACATTTTTAAGTGTAGAGAAATTAAATAAAAAGAATTTATTTTATTTCCTTTTTTCATCAAAAGAGATATTTAAGTGGGATTTTTATTTAATTAAAAGGGAGCAAGTTCTTTTTAATTAAATAGAAGATATTTAATTAAATTAAAAGAGAGGTTTTTCTCTTAATTAATTAAATGTGGATGAACTGTTTAATTAAAAGAGAGGTTTTCTTTTAATTAAATGGGGATTTTATTTTATTTAATTAAAAGAGAAGATTTTCTTTTAATTAAATAAGACTTGGAATAAAATGATCAATCTTAGAAATGAAATAAATCCAATTTGATCAAGGAAATTGATTTAAATTGATTTAATAAAATATTACAAACCATTGATTCAGAAAATTTGATAAATTGATAAATTGAATAATGGGGGCCCATAGTCTAGGCGACCATTTTTGGGTGCATACACTATGAGACTGGACAAAAAAGAGCTTGGGTCAAATGGCTACATATGGGAGAGTGTTGCTATAACAACACTTATCATATGTCCATCAAGATGACTCCATTCATGGCACTATATGGTTATGAAGCACCTACCTTCATGGATCTGGTCTTGAGGAAATAGTAGAGTGCCCAAAGCCAAAGACTTCTTATAAGATAGTCAGGATATTTTGAGGGTGCTTAGGAAGAATATAGTATAGGCCCAAAATCAATAGCAATTGTATGTTTATTAGCACTGGATAGAGCACAACTTTGAGGTTGGGGATATGGTTTATTTAAGGCTACAACCATATAGATAATCATCACTCAAGAAGAGTAGAGCATAGAAGTTGAAGCCTAGATTTTATGGTCCCTACAAAGTGATTCCCAGGGTAGGCAAGGTTGCCTATGAGATTAAGCTTCCAGAGGTTAGTCAAGTACATAATGTGTTTCATGTGTCAAGATTTAAGAAAGCCACTGGTCAATGAATTCTGCCTTTTACAAAAATTTTTCCATTGGATGAGGAGGATAAGCTTGTGTTGGTCCCTGAAGCTATTTTGGATACTAAAGAGAGGACTCTTAGGAATAGGGTTGTTAAGGAATCCTTGGTTAACTGGAGAAACCTGCTAGAGGAGGATTCTACTTCGGAAAAAGAGCAAGTATTGCAGCATCGAGAACTGAGATTTCTTGAGGACAAGCAATTTCAAGGGGGGTGGACTGTAATGTCCCTTACTTAATGTGACCATTAGGGTCAATAGATTAGTCTATGACAAGAGCTTTTGTAGGCTAATGAAGTGAGCAGGGAGCTCATTCGACATTATTTTCAAGAGTTACTATTTTAGTAAGTCAGTGGGTGTCAACTAATATGCAAATTTGCAGTGTTTGCCTTGGTGGATTTGGTTGAACTTGAGCTCTTTCTGATGAGCTATCATACATGGTATTCAAATTCGACTCTTATATGATTTTATTGCCAAAGTTAATTTACTTTATTATAAAATGATAATTAAATAAAAGACTTATTAATTAATTCACTTTATTATGAAGTTTTTTAAAAAAGGTATGTCCCATTTATCCCACATTGCTTATGCAAATGAAATCAACTTCTTGTAGGGATTTATATTCTCTCTGTTGTAATGTGTTTGGGCATGCTTGGATGATATTACTATTATTCTATTGGATTTCTAGGAAATCTTATTATTGGGCTTGGAGGACAAAATCTCTCTTTGCTAACATTCTCTTCACTATTGAAAGACACATTTGGAAGCATTATCGGGTGTTTTCATTGAGGGGAAATAGTGGGATTTGTTGGTGAGTTCACACATAGTAGAAGAGAGCTCTAAATTTCAAGTTAGAAGTTGCTACAGTACGAAGGAATAACGAATTTGCTATAGTGTGCGTGAATAGTGTTTTCACTACAATGCACATGAATAATGTTTTTTCTATAGTGTGCACAAATAGTGCTTTTTCTATAATGTCATGAATAGTGTTTTTGCTATAGTACCATGAATAGCGTTGCTACAATATGTGAATAGTGTTGCATTGAGTTTCTTGTTCACTCTCACTGATTAAAGGTTTGAGGGTTGTCATTTTCATCAGTTGATCGCTACGGCATCTACTTCCAAGTTCCTTCCATCATACTATTCATTTTAGGCATTGTAATTGTTAAATATCGGTCTGAATATTTGTTGTAGCCTATAAGGCAATTGTATGTAAGCATTTCTATTGGAAACTTGACATTTTATTAGCAAATAAGTAGGTTCTAGACTTTGCATATTTATCATTGTGTGTTTCCTTAGTGTTTGCCAAAATGCCATGTTGAAAATAACATTCAAATGAAATTATAATACTTAGTAATCTACAAGTCTCCTCAAAAAAATAAAACTAAAAGGGGGATGGTTATTACATAGCTCCAAAATAAGAATAAAAAAAAACCTACTAAGCCTGCTCAAATTTTTGTTACATAATTTATGGAGCTGATGTCCTCATGCATAGAACATTCGATGTTTTTTTTAAAGTAGTCTTATTAATATATTACTTAAAATTATAATTTTTGACGTATATTTTGAAATAAAAATGGACACAAAATTAGAAGCAAATAAATAAGAAACTAAAAAACATGACAAAGAAATGTGTGCTTTATTTAATACGAAGCACCTACTTATTTTTAATCCCCTTTTTCAATGCTTATTTCCAAATTTAAAGCAACTAATGCTCTAGTATAATAAGGAACGATTCTAATTTATCCGTTTCCTATAATTAAAAAATTGCATGGGGACACCTGAGCTCCTTAAAATTAAGAAGGAATTGCTCCAACCACATGGGGGCATGGGGTAAGCTACTAGAGTGGTTAGAACAAAATATACTAGACCTACATAATCATTCTTCCCTCATACATCACTGGGTTCAATCTTGGGGTTTACAAGGGACCATCCATGCTGAACATTTTTTTTTACTCCATTCTCTTTCTTAGCTAGAGAAATTACCATTAAATGTTAGGGAGCGACTTGGAAGAGGTAGGAAATAATTTTTTTTGTCAAATCTTGATCAGTATGAGTCCCAAGGAGTGGACACAATTGATCCAACAGAGGGTCACCCAAAATAAGAGCCACCCAACAAGGTAGTAATGATGAGAAATAGTGTAGTAAATCTCTTCCACCATCAAAATACTAAAGTGGGTTCTTGGAATGTGTTGTATGGGAATGTAAGGTATAGGAATTATGACTATAAGCACTGATGCACTAAGTTGTGGTGCCAAAAACATAACACCAAAAAAGAATTAATTAATTCTAAAAGCACAAACAAACTTTTTAAAATTACAAGTTTTAATATATGGGTTGCAAACCCACAACCCATTCCACTCTATTTCATTTCTTTTTTTATTGCTTTCTTTCTCTTCAATAGCACGCATGTGGTTTGTAAAACCTGAAGAATTTTCTCACTCACCTCCTCAAAATGCCTCCTCGTTGCCAAAGATCAATATGAAGATCATGTAGTATGTTTCCTACTCTCTTTTTTGCATTGTTTTATATTTTTTTTCATTGTTTTGTAAGTTTTTACATGGTTTTCTAGGTTTTTTCAAATTTTCTTTAAATTTGTTTATTTATTTAGATTGCAATTGGTTTCTTATTAGAAAATGTGAATAATCAACCGCCAAATCCCTAGCCTAATCAACAAAATCAAAATGAAAACCCTCCACAAGATCCAAATCAAAACCCTTCACAAGATGAAAATCAAAACCCTCCACAAGAAGAGCAAGAAATTCTACAACCTCCACCAATTGAAAGACCTCTTCCTAGCACCCAAGACATAATGAATTAAATAGAAAGAGGGAAAAATGAATTAGAAGCAATCATTGGTAGATTGAATGCTTGTGGAAAAACCAATCATATGAGAGCACAATTGGCATCCTCCCTTGAGTCCATTATGAGCTGTATAGCTTCTGTTAGTGGTCAATTGGACATTTGGTGTGTTAAGAGAGAAGAAAAAAGAAGATATTATGTAAAAAAATTATCATATAAAGATGTAAGAAAAAAGGACATAGAAAAATGTAGCATTTGTGCATTGTTTAAAAAGCTTGGAGAATAAGACACGACTAAATATACAACTAAAAAGTTCCCTATCCATTGGTGCATACATGATGATATAAAAAAATAACTTTTGGGATAGATTGTGGATGGTCTTTGATGCCCCCTCCCTGCAATAATCACAAGGTTCCAATGTATTTGTTAAAGAAATTGTATTGTGAATTTTTCGTTGGAGAGATCCCCAATTGCTATGATATGTTAGAATCTTAGGGTAGAGGTGGGGGGTCATCATTTGAGAGGTTGGGGGAACATTGTAAACAATTGGCTAACAATGATATGTAATTATTGTCATTTATGGAAACACACGATGTTATGCATTGTTATTGATACTATTCAACATTACTTTTTTTTTTTCTTATTCATGGTTTAAAGTAAGTAATAATATCTAGTTTCTGACTAAAGTTTGTAGATAATTGATTCACCCCCCTACCCTCTCAGTAGTCCCTATTTCTAACAATTGGTATCAGAGTGTAGTTACTTTGAAGAAGCTTAACAGCTTAAGTAAGATCCCTATGGATATGGAATAGTTGATGAAAAACCTTGAAAAAGCTCTCGAACAAATTGATCTACTTACTGAAGAAAGAGATAAGCTAAAGGACAAATATGAAGACTCCAAAGCATACATTGTTCAATTAAAGGAAAAGATTGAACATCTAAAATCCAAGTCTAAGTCTACTGAATCTGGAACTAGTGATGATGACTATTCAAAGCTGAAGACAAAGTACAAGATGTTGAAGCATGTGTTGAAGATTACAAATATAAAGTTGACTTTGAGAAATGGTCCTAGCAAAGTTGAATTTGATTTGAAAACTGAAAATGCAAATCTAAGAGCTATTTTGGCAAAGAAAACATCTAAGTTTGAAACATTGAAAGAAGATTGTGAAGAAATCCATAAGTACAATTTACTATTGTGAAAGGCGAATTGACACAATGCAAATAGTAGCTTGAGAAGCTTTATTCTAGCAAAGAAAAGCTTGATGATTCAATGTCAATACAAAGGCCTACTTATGATAAGACTGATCTTGGTTATCTAATTAACATGTTAGTGAAGCAACTTGAGATTAAATAAGATTCAAAAGATAAAGATAAATCTAATTATAAGATTGAATCAAGGCAATCTTTTGAGAAACCTAAAGAATTGAGCAAAACAAGGAAGTTGAAATCCTGGATGAACAAAAGCAAGTGAAACTCCTAATGAAATGAGGTATGAATTTATAGGTAAGTGATTTTTATGTAATGAAATAGGTAATATGAAAAGAGATTTTTCTAAGAAGTCATTTAATTATGTTAAGGAAAATTTTATTATCATAATTGTCATGGTATGGGTCATAATGCAATTGATTGTAGGAAACCTAAGTATAATAATGATAGAAGAAATAGTAGAATATCTAGAAATACTAACCCTATGGATAGAAGAAGATCTAATGAAAGGATATCAAGAGAAGGAATATATTATTAAGATAGAAGATAGATCATGTGTTATAAGTGTAACAACCTAGGATAGATTGCTCAGAATTGTCATGCACTTGATGATCAGCAGAATCCTAGAAGCAGAGCACCAATATGTTAGTTATGCAAAAACTTTGGACACACAATGAAGTACTTTAGAATGGAATTTTTTTTCAAAGTTAGCAGAAAAAATGGAAGAAAATTTGGGAATAGAAGGAACATCAGAAATGATAGAGGGAACCATGAAAGGAACTTTAGAACTAAAAAAGAGGAACACAAAAACCTTATTAGTGAACTTTGAGAAGAACTTAATGAAGCATTTATGAAAGGAGTAGATATCTTAAGAGAAAAGTTAGATGATGCTGAGATAGAAAGATCAGAGGTAGTTGCTGAGGTTGATTCAATTAAGTTGAATTAAGCTTGTTCACAGCATGAAAATTTAAGAAATTCATTCATAAGTCAAATTAGAGGTAGTGAAGTTGGGAAAAGGTGTATCCAAATATGATTAGATGGTACCTAAGCTAGCTTGTAATTTGGAGCTCATCTAAAAAAGTTATGAAGGAATTCAGAGTTACTGTTAGGTAAAAGCACAAACCTATGACACCCTTTTGTAAAGGAAAAGGCTAATAAAAGTATAATTGCTCACCTTCAATGACATAAAATTGGTATTATTCTTTTGAATTTGAAAATAAATTAACTAATGAAATGTGTAGAAATGGATGACGTTTAGGATTATAATTTTTAATAATTATTTGGAATAAGAATTGATATATTTTCCTAATTCTTATAGATAATTTTTTTAATTGTTGAAAAACCCTAAAAAGTAGGTGTCTAGTTCCCACCACAAAACTACATGGAAATAAACTTATTTCCCTTTGATCTCAGACAATGTTATAGATAACATATATATCTAGAACAATCAAAAATGAAAATTCTCTTTAGACCTATATTTTTTTTTATATAATGATTCAAATTTCAACTCACCTAAAATTGATAGTTTTCATCTCCCACCACATTTTTCAAAACAAATCTATTCTAACTAGAGAAAAATTATACATTCTTGAAGAGAAATTTCTCCTATATAATTTCATATAATTTTAAATTTTTTTTATATGGTTTAGTATTTTTTTCTTTCTCAAAATAGACATCTTTTCAAGTGTCAAAATATGTGTTTGTAGAATTTTTTAATTACAATAGACTATATCTAATTAAAACACTAAAAACTTTCTATGAGAATATTATTGACTCTGAGCTCTATAAAATGGTGTTTATATGTTATTAAAAAATATCATAAAAAATAGTAAGAGTTACTAAAATACCACCTTTCGAATATATATATATATATATTTTTATTAATTCAATACAAACTAGTACAAAAAATGCATTTAATAGACATTTCCAACTGGGAAAATGTGAGACCATATATAACTTAGCTAGGATGATTTTATCTAGACTATATGTTTGAAAAAAAAATGATTTTTAGATAGAAATACTCAAAACTAGTCATTCTGATAAGTCATCTGAAAGGTGACACAACTTTGTAATTCTACCTTGGTATTATAGTTAAGGTTGAATCTATAATGAAAAAGGGACTGTCAAAGGCTGAAACAAAAAAGAGTGAATGTAAGGTTGTAAGACATAAAATGAAGCAAGCTATACTGAACATACAACCTTTGTATGTATCAGTTGTTGAGACATCTTTAGAATAGAGCATTTTGTATGCAAAAATGTCTGATGTTTAGCCCAATGAACCAAAGAGAAAGTCTAAAATATTGGTGGAACTAGTGTCCACAAAGAAAAAGAGAGAAACAATTGGCCATAGGACAAGGAAAGTGATAGGAAAAATTGTTGACAATTGACTCTAGTAATGAAAAAAACGAGGAACAAGTAACTGAACAAGAAGAAAAGGTGACTCCACCTAAGCAAGCAGTGGGCAAAGATTGGAAACCTTGGAAGCTAAAGATAGAAAAGATCAATATAGCTATTGCAAATGAACATAATTATTTTCAGATGAACAAGTTTTATGATTTGTACAACAATTTTGAGAAAGATCAAATAGATATATCTACTGTGAGATATATTGTATCAAATAATCTAAAATTGAAGGACCTTGAGAGTATTATAAACTAGAAAGTCTATGAGGGACTCATTATGAATAAAGCTCTAGCAAGGGAAGAAGACCTTTAACTTCAAAATTCTATGCTCATAACCATTTGCAAGACTGATGATGAAGATGAAATTAAAAGACTATTGAATAATCTCACACCATATTTGAGGAATAAATTGTGACCATTTTTGTTTATGATTGGTGAAAAGGATAGGTCAAGAAGCAAGACTGGAAAAATAATTAGTCAAATGTTGACAGAGGCAACGTCTCCTCCATCTCCTATAACCTCAAAAATGTTAGCAAGTTGTGACACTATGTAGATTGATCAAACCAATGGTACCATTAACCTTGATGATAATAATCCATTTGGTGGTTTTGAACCAAATGAACTAGACACCAAGGATATTGAGGATAATTTGACACAAACTAAGGAAGAAAAGAAGAAAATAGAGGAAGCCAAGCAAAAATTGCTTGAGGAAGATAAGAAAATAAAGGAAGATGAAAAAAAGAGAAGAATTGCAGATGAAGAGAAGAAAAAGAAAACTAAGGAAGATGAAAAGAAAAGATTGGAAGAGAAGAGAGAAAGAGAGGAAAAGGAAAATAAAGAAAAAGAACAAAAAAGAACAAAACAAGCTGCAAAGAAATAGAGGGAGGATGAGACAAAACCATCTAGTTCATCCATTCTACTCTCTCTTGCCAGTTTGGCTATGGATGATGATGATGAAATAGATATGGTCTCATCCCTATCCAAACTTATACAAAAGAATAAAATAGTGAAAAGTTTGCAGCAAACATTAATGGAAGTGATAGAAAGACTCGACAATACATTGGCAGTTTAGCACACTAAAACAAATCCCGAATAGAGAGCATAAGCTATACCAAAATCTTTTGATGAAGAATTTACAAATTTGTTGAATGTTGTAGAAGTGAAGGTGCAAATTTCCCATGATGCTAAATTTTTTAGAACCATTTATCAGAATGTAAAGAATGACTTAGTTAATCTTGATACTTGTATAAAAGAACTTCAAAAATGCCAGTAGGAAGGGAAAACCTTGTACATTAAGTGTACCCTATCATACAAGCTGACTAAAGATATTGATAGTGAGAAAGAGACAAAGATGAGTGAGTTAGAGGCTTTATCTAGCTAGATCCAATATTTATCTTGCAAAGTAGATGAGTTTGAAGGTCAAGTTGCCAATATTCACAATGATATCACGAAACTGGAACTTTAAAAAGAATAAATTTTGAAGAGGACATCTAATTTTAGATAATCTATTCCTCTAAAATTATCTTTTATTGAGAAAAAATTAGAGGAATGTGTCAAGGCCAAGGACACATCATCAAACTTTTTGTATTCAGACATTAATGCAGTTGAGATTGTATCATATGTCTTATGTGCAATTCTCACCTCAGTTGAGTCTACCAAGGAAATATGGACCAAAGGTATGGATAGTTTGAAGGCTATTTTTGATGACTGTATGAAGATCATATCAGCATAAGGAAGGACAAAGGTTTTGATAGTTTTTGGATAGAATCTTGATATTTTGACCTTTGTCATTGATGTCAAAGGGGGAGAGCTACATGTGAAAATTGTATACATGTCAAAAAGGGTAGAGATACAATGTGAATAAAAGTAGTAAAGTATATTGTAAGGGGGAGCATATGTATGACTAGAAAAGTTACATGGAGATAGTATACATGTTGGTGATGATGTGTATGACCTTAGAAATTAATATGGACTATACAAAATAGAGATAATCATATTTTAATGAAGCAGGATAGCACAATTGAAGGAAGGAATTGTTTTATTTACAAAACAATTTTTTTGTCCAATTAGCACTGACATCCTAGATGTTTACTCTAACATGGAAAAGTGGTTTGTGGTCTTAGCTGACCCAAAAATTTTTTTTTGTAAAGGTATGGTATTTATGTAGAGGAAATTTTGCGATAAGATGAGTGAGCTATTATGAAAATGTGAATAGTGAATTATTAAGAGTGAACACTTGTGAAAGAAATATATGTAAAGTTTTATAGGGGCTATTTGATGATCCAAGAGTGAGCTAAAGATGAGAGATTGGTAAAGGAAGAGAGATAACAATAAATTACTTATTTGAGAAGTGAACTCATCTTGTAATTGAAATTGCATGTTTGGGCAGTGGGCTCTGCTTGCATACATTGTATCACAACTCCTAACAGGGTTGGAATCTCCTAATAGGGATTTAAAGTCTCCTAATAGGGACTCCTTATACTAAATTTTCTCATTGAATCCAAACAAGGTCCATCCTCTCACAAGGAACATATATATCAGCATATTATCTAGTGGGTATCACCCCACCGAGGTTTTCTCTTGGCGAGGGTTTCCCTAGTTAAAAAAATATGGTGTTATAAGTTATCTTTGAGCATTGTTACTATTACTACTCAAAATTACCTTATTGTTTTGTTAGGCATTGTTTAAAGTAAGTAATAATATCCAGTTGTCGACTAAAGTGTGTAGATTATTGATTCACAGCCCCTCCTCTCAATAATCCCTATTTCTAACACATGTCATGACTCTAATGTGATTAGGGAACCTATTATCAAGCCCAAGGTGAGCATGTGATTATTTCTCCAGTTGTGAAGGAACATGTATAGACTAGTACTCTAGGGACTATTAATGCTTTGATGCAAACCCTCATTCATTGTGCTAGTCCATTAGTTTAGGAGGAGCCTTCTTTGCATCATAGTCACATGTGCACATCATGTGGATCCTTATGTCTATTTGGTAGTCATGTCGAAGATAGTATGGATGATGGGCCTGTCCTCAATGAGTTCCTAAGTGACACATTTGGTATTGACACACAGGTAAATTACAATTATAATAAATTAATTTGATCACATTTTGTATGTATAGTGAATAACTAATTAATTAGCATGTCTTGATATTGTTCAAAATTCAGGGCAAGAGTGTTGATGGCCCTAGTATAGGTTCCTTGGCCCCCATTTTATATCTTGTCGATGAGTCAAGATGTATGTATCAATTTAATCATTTAAATTAATACATATATTTATTAAGTAATCATATGAAGGATTGACAAAAAAAATAATCCATGTGCATCAATTTTCTACTATACCATCGACATTCACAAGGAACTCTAAGCCTAGGCATGATACAAGTTTCATAAAGGTACATTTGTTTCAAATTAATTTAATTCATTTGAGTATATATGTATCACTTTTCATGTTACACGTAAATTGTATTATATGACATGCAGTTTTTGAAATACAAGACTCCTCATCTTTGCCAGTCCATTGATCATGGAGTTGTTGCCGTGATGGTCAGTTCAGAGCCATAAAATGAGGTATGAAATAATTTTCTTAGTTTTAGTTGTTATTTATAATAGTTAGTATTAAAATTTTAAATTTTATGTATAAGTGATTATATTGATTGAATTCTTGTAGGGTCTTGTTACATCCGATCATTCATAAGCCTTTTAAGGTGGATGTACAGAGTTACTATTTGATGGTGGTAAATAAAATAATTAATTTTATATGTACATATATTTGATTTCAATGTATAATAATTATTGATTCATATATATATTTTTGTATCAGCTCTAGTTAGAGAGAAGCCTAAACAATAGGATGAGTGAGCGTGTGAGGAAGACCCCATCATCCCCATCAACTCCCTCTATGCAACAACTAAAGACCTCTATGGATTTTTTTCCTTCCCCTCATGTGGAGGAGAAGATATAGGGATAGACACACATGTATAGGCATTCATGCATATATTTCTTGGATTTTATGTTAGTGGACATATTTGACATACATTTCATGTATACATGACATTTTCTATTTGATGTATGACATATATTCAATGCATGACATTATTAAATTTATGATGTTATTTGTTAATATATGACATTATTGGTTATCATAATATATTATATTTTTATTCATGTATGACATTATTGGTTATTATAATATTTATCTTATTTATAACTACATTTCATGTATTTCATTTTAATGTAATTTACGTCCAAAATGATGCAGAGTGCTCATACCAAAAGCTAGTGGATTCCCAACAAGAACGCTTTTAAGGAAAACTACCTTTCCCACCTTCCTAAGTGTCTTCAAAGACTCTTTCCAACTTGGTTATAGCACTGAACAAACTTCTACCCAACTTCACAAAACTACTTGATCACTTTCGCTATTCAAGACCTGGGAAGCAATAAGGGAAAAATGAGAAAATTTGAGAAATGGATCATAATCAACTTCTTGCTTCAAACTAACACCTATGAGTGAAAACAATCTTCCAACATCCTATGACTATATTTTCTTTGCAACAACATGTAATTTGTTGATTTTTGACCAACTCTTCACAAAGGGAAGTGATTATGTTTCAAACCCATGAAATGGCTATTAAGACAACCAAGAAGATCCTTAACATCTTACTAACTCCATTTAGTGATAACATGTAGCTAAAGTGGTGTTTCATTCTGAAAAATTATGGGTTTGTTGTTCTAAATAGGGAGTAATAATATTTGACAATAACTCAATGATCCTATATACAAGTTTAACATCATCAATGATTCCTTGCCATGCAAAATGAACTTAATAATTACCAACACCTTATACCTCGTGTAACTTCATAGAGGTTATTTTCATTATTTGAAATTCATTCCAACTTATTACTAGGGTGTTTGATTGGTTGCAAGGTTAATTTCAACATTTTCCAAAAAATTGCTAAAATTGCCAAGAAGTAATGTCTCTCAAAAGACTTATTGAGGCAACTTATTAACAGAAAAAAACAAAAAAAACAAAAATCCTTAGAACTAAGGGAACTGAGGTTTATAGGTGACCTCAAGTTCCTTGACCTTACAAACAAGGATTATCTTATTACCATAAAAAAAAACATGTTCAAAATTAGGTGTATGATCACCCCTTTACCTTCTATCATGAGTCTCCATCATTGGATGAGATGACATGTATCCAGTTACCACATTGGTGCCCTGCACCACAAGTTTCAACATTACCCGAGATGGGGTCACAAAGTCAAGATAGAATCTAATCTCTAAAATTCAAGAGAGGTTATTGTATTTTTATAAAAGATGATTTCGTAGCACATAGAATTTCATCCATACCTCACACAAGCTCCAAGATATGCCCTGTCAAAGATCGCTACCTTATGGCATTTAATGACACTTAGGGTCAATTCAGTTTGACATGTTAGAGAATGTTCAAGCGGTCAACAAGATGGGAAGATCTTTGAAATAGGGTTTACCTACCCACCCAAAGCTTACATAATGGAGAGTTTGATCCCAATTTGAGAAGTTGGAGAGATTTACCAATTGGGGACTTTATACTGGCCAACACTACAAAAAGATAATTGCTACCTTTGGTGAAGCAATCTCACTTGTTTTACAATGAAGGCTAACCATCTATAATATAGGATTATAATTCAACTAAAAAATGGAGAGCTTCTCAAGTTACTGATTTCTTTCACATAGTTCCTAACAAATCTCAAGGTTCTCATTTAGGTGACCAAGTGCCAAGAGCTCTACAATCAAAGAGTATCCCAATCAAAGAGAAGTGGAAATCCTAATGAATTGTCATCTATCATTTATGTGACCAACTATTGTTTATAATTGCTTCTAGAGACTTGAGTTTAAATGGATATTTTTAGTTCCTAGACATGTCCCAGTCAAGTAGATGACCACGATGTTTATTGAGTAAAGGGGATACTAATTTATTAAGGTATGTTTATGATCCCACTTCCATTCAATTACTACTTTTTGAGTAGATAGCCAGCTGCTTTGGTGTGGGATTTTTGTAATATATAATGTCCCCAAGTACATTCCATTTTTTGTTAACATTTTTTATTGTAAAGGATTACTGAGTAATATCTATAATGTCCATATTTGGGACTAAAGAATATAACTATTAAAATTGCAAAGCTTCCATGTTTTTGTAATGAAAATTATGTGCAATATAATTTTGCTAATTTTGATTTGGTCAGTAATACTATATACATATGTAAGAATAATCTAATTCATATATATCTAGTTCTTAATTGTCTAACTATTATTAATGACTTATTGCCTTTGGTTTGGAAAAATCTTTTTTATATACAATATTCAATATTGGTATTCCTTTATATTTTATTTGGTTAATGTTCATATATGCATATATAACCTTCAATGTTGTTCCTTTTCTTTATTGGATGCACTTGCTTCAGATTCTCAGAATGACTTTTTATTACCTATTGGAGGGTTGTGTCTCTTCAGTGTCTCATCAAGAGTAGCATCTCTTCCATGCATCCCCTACTCTCTCTCTCTCTCTCTCTCTCTCTCTCTCTCTCTCTCTCCCTCCCTCCCTACCTCACTCTCTCCCAACAATCTAATAAACCAAGTGGATCTACTCTACATTTTTCAAGTATTGCCGTGCAGTCTGACTCACGAAACTCCTCAAGAGTCTTATTATGTGGTTTACCACCATATTTTATCAAGTGGACATTTGATGCAACAACAAGGTCTGAATAATGAATAATCTTCCTCTCTATTTGCCAATCCTCAAATAACCAAAAGTTAGGGTTCTTCAAAGAATATCATCTAAGCCATGTGTTGGTTACAACTACCACATCGATATGATACTCGAAACCTTCACCATCTATAACTGAATGATCAAATTTTTGTTTGGCCTATTCACAATGATACAAATAATAATTTATCCCTTCTTCATTGTCTTTAAGTGCAATAACAACAAAAACATGGCCTATAGTGATAAATGTACAAAATGCAGTCATGAATTCAAAAAATACTTAGGTAAAAGTTATAAAGTTACATATTAAAATTACAAAGATATATATATATATATATATAACCTAGTTCTACTAGATCATATAAGTGTTCAAATTCAATGGATGAATCCATTTCTAGTGCTTGTGGGTGATGATAGGTGCCAATTAGGTCCAAAATCCATATATTCTATTTGTCCACCCATTCAGTCGACTCGCACTCATCCCAATTTCTCTCTGCACATAATGGACAATAGCATGCCATTTTTCATTTGTGGATAGTCCATGAACTTGTATCAGAGCTTCTAAAAGAGTGCAACTCACTTGATCTTGTTAGTTTGCAACAATTCTCATATGGTGCAATGCTATATTATCTATCAACCAAAAAAATTATGAACCATAGAATCACCTTCCTTACTTAGACCCATTGTAGCGTTACACCACTGTACAATGGATTTTGCATCTGTCAATATTTTTCCATCTATGTACTTTAGTTCTTCACATGCTAAGGCTCTTTTGATCCATGCACCTATAGCATCATGCTCTCTCTTTTCATGACTAACCTCTATAAAATTCCACATACATTGAATTCTATAAAACCTATGCATCTTGCTCAACCAATAAAACATCTATGCATTCTTGAATTGAGATGCACAGTTGTCTGACCAAATAATGTGCCGACGATATGGTATGCCCCTATTATCCAAATCTTCATAAAAATAGTTGAAAACAACCATGTACAAACTCCATAGAATGTGATAGATCATCGTTGATGTAAAAAAGTTACTCCCTCAAAATCTTCCTGTCATCCTCTATACTTGTTACTCCCTCAAAATGTTGATAAGAATAATACTTTTCTTCCACATCATTTTTTGGTTGCAGTGTGTAGTTCTCTATGAAATCTACAACCAAAACAATGGTATGCAATGGAAATGTATCCTTGCACAACTTGAATTGCAAATCTAGCCATCAAGCTATAGGTATATGCCTTGCATTATCATAAATAACCTTTTCACAAAAAATATTCATGAGCTCATACACTAGATTCTTTTTAATGACTAAACCACATCTTTTACCTTGTTTTCCATCTTTTAAAGAATATTTCATTGTCTTATATTTTCTTTAATCTAAAATTTCATTTCCAATTGCATGTGTATTATCCATATATTCAGAAGTTGATAAAAGTTGCAAATAACCACAAAATGAGCATGTACCATCCAAGCATGATGTCTTGTAAAATTTTTGGTTGTCTCCTATTTCACAGAAAATGTTGGAAATGAATTCTCTTGAAGATCGAGGTAGCTATTCATGTCAAATCCTATAAAACAAACTTAGAATTCAAAAACACACATATATGCCTAAAAAAATCAAAATGGTTAGAAAATTCAATATGTATCCTAGCACAACAAGTTGTGCATTTATGATTTATCTTCACAAAAAAAGGTTTGCCCATCTCAAAAGATCTATGACTTATTTGAATTTGAGGACACATGCCAATAAATTTTTTTTTAAAATTTTGAGGTGAGTTCAAAAAATGTTTTGCATGTGGGTCACAATTTTGGCTACCAATCCTTCTTCTTACAACATCTCTTTGATTAGGGGAAACATGTGTTATTTGTCAAAAAATCTTCAATCAGTGATTTCAAAGCTTCACTAATTTCTTTATCCTTTCGCAGTAGTCTACTTCTCAATGTCCATAACTCTTTTTTTTTTGATCTTCTAATCTCTCATGCCTTAGCATGACTCTCCTTAGTGTCTACTAATTTTCAATGTTTTTCTTGTCTTTCTCATTTGTCGATGTTTTTTCATTTGGGTACTACTATTGTCAATGTAAGTACTCTTCTTATGATATTACTACCTTTGGTGTGTGATTTAGAACCCACTTTGTCATATGTACTCATTAGATTCTTTAAATTTTTTTTTTTAATTTGAATCATCCATCATTCTTAGCTCAAGATTCTTCATGATAGACCTAAATTTCAAATTCCACGTCATTTCAAAAAATAATTGGCATTGACCTATAATATTTAATTCTTCAAAGAATAATTTCCACATACAATTAACTTTTCTTAGACAAGTATGCTTGCTAATTTTTTCAGGCATTGATTTCAAAATGTTAGTATCAATATCAATCAAATATTTTGGTCCTCTAAAATAAATTCTAGAAGGTGTTATAATCTCTTTCATTCCCTCAACATTTTTAACATCAACATAAGGTTAAGTTTTTTGTGTACCTTGAATTGAAGATGATTTTCCTTGGCAATAAGATGCAAAAGATGGAATATCACCTACTTGATATGTTGATTTTGTGCCTTCAACATGACATGATGGAGTGTGTACATCATTGGATGTCCAAATTAGTGTCTCTTTAACATGAGATGATGATATGACTCCAACATTGGAAGATGGCGTAGCTTCACAATTCAATTGTCTTCTTAAGCATAATAGTCCCATTCATTCTATTTGGCTTTTCAATTCTTCCTCTTTGTTTCTTTGTATCAATGGTTTTTTTCCCTCTTGGAAAGATAATTATTTATTATTACTTTGCGTAAAAACACAAACCTATGTCACCCTTTTGTAAAGGAAAAGGTTAACAAAGCTATAATTGTTCAAATTCAATGACATAAAACTAGTATTATTATTTAGAATTTTAAAATGAAGTAAACTAAAGAAATGTGTAGAAATGGATGAAGTTTAGGATTATAATTTTTAATAATTATTTGGAATAAGAATTAATACATTTTCCTAATTTTTATAGATAATTTTTTAGTTGTTGAAAAATGTTAAAAATTAGGGGTTTACTTCCCACCACAAAACTATATGAAAATAAACTTATTTCCATTTGAACTTAGACTATGTTATAGATAACATATATAGCTAGATCAATGAAAAAAAAAATTGACTTTAGACCTATATTTTCTCTTTTATAGTGATTCAAAATTCAACTCACTTGAAATTGATAGTTTTCATCTCCCACCACATTTTTCAAAAAAAATCTGTTCAAATGAAAAAAAAGAAAATGCATTATGGAAGATGACTCTCTCCTCTAAAATGTCATATAATTTTTAATTCCTTTTATATGATTTAATATTTTTTTCTATCTCAAAATCAACATCTTTTCAAGTGTTAAAATATGTGCTTGTAGAATTGTTTACTTACAATATACTATATCTAATCAAAACACTATGAACTCTATATGAGATTATTCTTGACTTTGAGCTCTATAAAATGGTGTTTATATGTTACTAAAAACATATCATAAAAATAGTAAGAGTTATTGAAATGTCGATTTTCAAAAATATTTTTTTTCTTTAGTAATTGGATACAAACTAGTTTAAAACATGCATTTAATAGACATTTCCAATTGAAAAATTGTGAGACCATATATAGCTTAGATATAATGAATTTATCTAGAAAATATGTTTGAAAAAAAATGATTTTTAGATAGAAATACTCAAATTCAATCATTCTGATAAGTTAGCCTAAAAGGTGACACAACTTTGTACTTTTACCCATATACAATTTTTTTTGTTCACGTAGTAGTTTCATTTTATCTCTTTTTAATTGTCAAATCTCTCTCCCTCCCTTCCGTTGTTTGAGTTCTTGGTTTCTTCCTTTGCATGATGATGATTTTTATATGTCAAATTATTCAAACATCTAAATTACTTACAATTCATATATTAAAAATCATTCAAATACATATACAAATTATAATTATTTCAATGAATACATAATATATATTAAATAATTTGTGAAATTTCTAACCATTTCCAAATAACAATTCATTCAAACATACAAATTTTAATGAATTCACTACATATTAAACAATTTGTAAAATTATAATCAAATTTGTCTCTATATAGTAGTTCAAAGAATATTTAAAAAGGATTGCACTAACCTTTTCTATAGAAAGAATATTAAAAAAGGCTTCAAATAGTGTATCAAATGATTGAATGTGGTGTTTCCTAGCTTCAAATGGAATGAAAGAATGTTCAAAAAGCCTTCAAATAGTGTATCCAATGATTGAATATGGTGTTTTCCTACTTCCAACAAAATGAAAATTGTGGTTTCTGTCAAAATAGCAGAACACACAACTAATAAATATTATAATATGGATAAGTGGTGACCCAAAATTTCATTACAACCATTTTTTTGTGTTTTCATATAGTGCACGTATGCACACCCTCTAAAGCACGTGCACACTATAGTGTGTATGCACTATGTGAAAAATCTATCTCTCCCTATCCCACCCTCTCCCATCCCCTACTCTCTCTCTCTCTCTTTATCTCTCTCTCTCTCTCTCTCTCTCTCTCTCTCTCCCTCCCCCCTCCCCCATCCCCTACACTCACACACAATCCCATCCCCTACTCTCTCTGTTTCCCTCTCTCCCACTCTCCCACCCCTACTCTCTCTCTCTCTCTCTCTCTCTCTCTCTCTCTCTCTCTATCCCCCATCACACTATCTCCCATCCCATTCCCTACTCTCCCTCTACCATCCCCTAGTCTCCCTCTCTCTTACTCTCTCCCTATCTCGTCCCCTACTCTCTCTCTCTCTCTCTCTCTCTCTCTCTCTCTCTCTCTCTCTCTCTTCTCCCTCCCTCTTTCCTATCCCACCTTCTACTCTCCCCCCATCCTCTACTCTCTCATTCTCTACCCTTTCTCCCTCTATCCTTCCCCCTCTATTGAAATCCAGGCTTTAAGGGTTTGTGCACACTAAAGTGGATACACGCTATGCAATCTTGAATGTAAAAAATGCTTTAAATAGTGTGCACACGCTATTTATAGCTTTAGATTCTACCAAGCCTAAGGCTTGGTTTTTCCTTGGGGATCCAAACCAAAGGTTTCGAGTCTCTAAACTAGTCTAAGATGTGTTTTGCTACAAACATACAAAAAATGATTATTTTTTGTGTGTTCTCTCCTTCAAGTTTCTTTGTTGTTGAATTCGAGAAAATTACATTACATGACATTGTACATATTTGTGTTAGCTATATACCCATATAATTTATTTTTAATTTGAACTATTTCAAGCCTTTCAACTATAATTTCTTTTGAATGTATGTCCATATTTTGTCAAAAACCAACATGTACTAATTGGGTTGTAGATTTTAGCTTGTTCATCAAATTTTACAACTACTTAGATTTTTAGAAACTAGAATCCATTCTACAAACTTTCAAAAAAACAAGTTTTGATTTTAGATTAGCTTTCAATCATTTCTCAGAGGAGCACACAAATATTTCACATTTTTGGGATGTGTCCAATTAAAAAATTCATTCAAAAAATATACATTATAAGATTACCCAAAAAAATTGTGATAAACTACACAATGTTAGGTAACTTTTGACGAGAATGATTAAAAATTTTCAAAAAAAAAGTTAAAAATTTAGGAGGGGCATACTTTGCACTATATTTTATTTTTTCTAAAAAAATAGTACCACTTTCTGTGACCTTCTTTTTTGAGGACCTAAAACTAAACCATTTAAAAAAAAATTAGTAGTTTAGAAACTAGATTCAGAGGACTACTACTTTTTTTTTGGTCATATCTTAAAATTTTGAGTGTAACTATCTTCAAATTCTTGTTAAACTTCATAAATTGTTAATTTGAAAACAAATGTGCCGACTTATACCCCCCCTTTGGCACCATAACTTGGAGCACTTACCCATAATGTGGAGAGTGGCCATAAAAGATCTCAACATCTAGAAATTTTTTGACAACTATTAAGTCTTGCAACTGAGTAACTTAAAGAACGACTTTATTAGCTTAAAACCTAAATATATAACATCACATAATTAAACATGCACAATTTGGCATTTAATGTAACATTAGCATCAAGATAACAGTGAGAAAAATAACACACCATTTTTGAGTTTGAATAGTATTTCCATCCTGAAATTAAGCCATTTTTGCATAGCTTTGAAAGAAAATTTGGACAAATATCATAGAAAGATTATGTGCTAAGATAATGGCTTCATCTAGAAGGGTTAGAGGAAGTCTTGAATTGATACTCACAGTATTCAGTAACTCCAACAATGCTATAGAAGAAATGGATGAATGATTCACATTGTACATAAAATGGAAAATGAGGAACAAAAACTCCTAGTCACCAAATACAAAATCCAAAAGGTAACATTGAAAAATAATATAGCAAAAAAAAGGACAATATTGAGTTTCATAGTAGAGGACAAAATAGTAAGAAGTTCTTCTATTGCCATATAGGCTACAAAGCCTAAAATATGGCACTATCTATTCAATCCAAGAATCATAGGCATGTGCTCGAAGTAGGCTATTAGTAACTTGTCCTAGTTTTTTTAATTGTAAAAGAGTGTATATAGAAATTCTCACTAATATTTCAACCATGGTTTGATAGATTAGATATAATTGATTTTATGAAATAAATGAAAAGGTAGAACTAATATAAATTGCTTTAAATTATCTTGGCCTTGGTGCTTAAGTTTAAATTTATTTTGAAGATGCTCCTAGGTGCCAAGGCTAAGGTTGGCAAACAGAAAGGGTTTTGAGGAGTACAAATGCCATAATTGTTAAAATGAAGAACATGATCTTTGGGGACCTGGTAGAAAGAAAGTTGTTGAACTTGAATGAGAGGTGACCAAAAAATATCATGTTCATTAAATGTGAGGATGTTACAAAATCCTACCCCTTCCCAAAGGATCCATGACTTTAAATATTCTCAAGATCAATAATTAGTTTTGGTATTAAAAAATTCTCTAGATTAATTGAATACACTTCATGTTTAGGAGGATCTAAATACCAATTCAATTCCATGTTCATTTATTAATAGGATTTATAATTTCAGAGGATAATTTTTTAGGATTAATTTCCAAATATGGTACCCTTCCTTTGTGAATTATTGTTTATACAATTGCTTTGGAGTTTTCATACAGGCTGATCTATTCTTTGAGAATGATATATTTTTGTGTGAAATTTCCTTCAACACCTTAGATGTTATCATAGATATTTTTGTGTTATTGGAAGGGATATTTTCATGTGTATTTAGATCCTTGGTTGGTTAGTCATTGGGGTTAGTTGGGGATGAATTTTTTTTTTTTTTTTAATCCCTTTCCTTTTTTTCATTCCATGTTGGGTATCATTTATCCATCCTTTACTTTCATCCTTATGTTTTGTAGAAAAAGTATTTCATAGTTCCTAGTAGTGGTGTCAGTAATTATTTCTAGGCATTAGTGTCACAAGACTTCATCCCCAATTGTTGTCATTTTCTACGTCCCATCAAAATATCGTATTGTTTAATACTTCAAACAAAGAAATCAAATAAGCCCATCCAAAAGTTGCACATATCTAAAATCATAGAAATATTAAAAGCCATTTGAATAGTTTTTCACTTTATATTGAAAACAAATCTATAACTATATAATACAAATAGAGAAATTTATTTGTATGAATTAATAATGAATATAAATTTAAATGGAGATAACCTTATTTAATATCTTGAAAATAGTTTATAAGAATTGCTTAAGAGGTACATAAAAATTTGACTTTGTAAAAAAAAAAAAAGACATGGAAACCTTGTATATTTGTAAATAGTCATGAACATAAATAACTACTTTCATAAGGTTTAAAGTAAAATATTTAACAATTCATAAAATGAAATGATCTACTAATGACTGCATCAAAATGAACTCTCTTCTCTTTCTTTCATGACCTCACAATATATCATAAACATGGACAAATCTAGAAAGTTCTTTTTTTTTTCAAATTTTAAGATATTAGTATTGTGACTACTAGTCTAATTATAAAAAAAGGCAAAAACTTACAATACAATGGTAAATTGTAAGCCTATTATCTCAATGATCTAGGGTTCAAGTTTACTCAAGCTTAATTAATAACAATAATATAATTTGAATTAATGTCAACAATATTTTTTTTAACTTTGATTAATAAATCTTTTGAAAATATCATTTATTTTGAATCCTCGTATTTGATTGGTCAATATATATTTAAGGACAAAAACAAGCAATACAAATATCACAATCAATGAAAAAAATATATAATGTTTTTAATTAGAAAAATTCATGTGATTTTATAATTTCTAAATAATTTCAATTTAGAAACGCTCTTCAACCTTCGAATACTGTCTTAGATTCTAATATTTGCTGCCCAAAAAATCTATCAAATGACAATGATATGACGTTGGAAAAAGTTGGAGACAACGAGTACATGAAATCAGATAGTCTGCCTGTAGAAAATGACAAAAGGGTAGAGGGAGAGGGAACAAAACATTATAGCATGTTCTAATGCCACTACTTAGCTTATTTTGATAAGCAGTGGCTGCTCAACAATTATAGGAAATAATTGTGGAGCTTGTGGCCCCATGAACATATATTTTGCTACTTACTTTTAAGCAAGAAACTTAAAGTTTGAATTAATTAATTATATAATACTTTTATAAAGATGAAATTAGAAATAAAATATTTTTTAAAGTGAGGGAAAAAAGTTTGTGGAACCACATGTTGTTTTTTGCAATAAGCATTGACTACTTATTTTCAGCCGCTCCTCTTTTCTCATAGCTTATTTTCAATTCCTAAATAATAGCCGCTCCATGAAAATAGCTCAAGATTCTAAATTATCCTTTACAAGTACTTTTAAATTTCCATGAGAACACTAAACTACTTAAATATAAGCACAAAATGCACTTAAGAAGCCGCATGGGAACACAAGGTTATAGAGGAGTGAAGTGACATAAAAGGAGGGGGAATTTTGTAGTAGAGATAAGAAATCTAAATAAGAAAGGCGCAAGAATTTGGCTTGGGACATTCAGTACAACCAAAACATCCATAGCGGCATATGATCGTGCAACTTTTGAAATGTGCGGTAGTAAAGCAATTCTTAAAGTTCCCCTCATTGTGGAGTCCGAGTGTTATGTAGATTCCCATTTGCAATCTTCCACTTCCAGTATAAGATGTAGACTAATTAAATAATTGGTAAATGTTCTCAAAAATGAATAGTTTTCAATTGAATGCTTTTTTTAATGAACTACCAATTATATTCATCAATTTTGGAAAAGAAAAGGTTTGTCTTTCAACCATTGTTTGGCCTAAAGGTTTGTCTTTCAGTTATATTCATCACTCTTTTTACATTCAATAATCAAGTGACCAAACATGTTGCAAAATTCTCATATATGATCGGTTGTGATCAAGTAGCCCATTTTGATTTCAGGTCCACAATGATCAGCAATGGTTTGTTCTTTCTTACATTCACACAAAACCTAGCAAAGCCCAACTTAGTTTTGGAGATGGTCATTATATCCACTTTGATGAAATGCCCAAAAGAGTTTCCAATCCATTTAAGCACTCACTCATCTCAGAAGTCCAAGGGGAGATTGAGTAATCTAATCCAAACTGACATAGATCTACACAAGTCAAGATGAAGGCTAAAAACTGGTTTTCATTTCATGATTATCAATAGATGTTTACCAAAGTACTAGGAATCCACCATGACCAACTCAAAGTTCATTTCAATAGTGAAACTAAATAGGAAAAGGGAGCCTTCCATCACAAAAATGGTTACCGATCTAGAGACTTTCCATCTAGTAGAGTACCATTTTCTCACCATGTCCACCATAGATGGGAATGAGACAAACTTTTTAATGAGACACAAGGATAGTCTCGAGGAAATCAAATTAACCAAAGAGTTTGGGAGTGAGATCTATAGTCCTATAGTCCCAGAAGAAAATGCTGGTTCCTCTCTAGAGTCCACAATAATATTCGATCCAATGACAACCGTAAGCCATTTTGACTTTGGGATTTCAACAACCATCATGGGACCCTCCAAGGATGGAGGCCCAAATAGGCGCTTGTCATTAGGAACATCACATGGTTCCGTCAAGCCAGGAATCACCATAGAATGTAATTCTTGTGCATTCTAGGATTTACTAGAAAGGACCAATTCAAGATCTGTGCATACATGTAACAACTCTGGTGGAGGGGGAAACTGTGGGTAGGGGATCCATCCCCCCGATGACTATGAAGGCATGAACTAGAGTTGTAGGTCATATCACGCAGGAAAGTTGTTGCAAACTGGAAAAATGCATTGCATGTGAAATGTTATCTTGAATAATTATAAATAATAAAAGAGAAGAAATAGATTTTAGTACATTAACTTATTTTCTTCTTTCTTTATTAAGATTGTACTACTATTAAATATCATCTACATCAGCACGGTGGGAGTGGACCACTTAGGATCCATGCCGTTGGGTGGTAGTGTTTTCCACTCTTATCATTTGAGATCCATACGAGACATCGTGGCTAATGTATTCTATGATGGCTTCTCTCTTCATGGATTTTTATGGTGGATATGTATCCTTTCATTGATGATTTTCATATGTTAAATGATGATACCTTATGCTTTTCTTTACATGATTAGATTTCATATGTACATGTTGTAGCATGTTAGATTTCTTTTCTGCATATGATGTAGTATGTTTAGGTGTGACATTCCTACGATGTTAATACCGATGATCTCTTCGGTGATTTGGAATGTTACGCAATGAGGGATGGCTAGGGCCCACGATGGTCTAATGATTCTATTAACGGTTGGGAGGAACCATGCACTTAGTTAATTATGTTTGTGATATATGGTTATCTTTTGTGATGGATGTTTTATGATGATGTATCATGTATGGTTTGTGGTTTCATTTATGTTATTGCATCATGGATTAGAGTTAGTATGATGATGTACTTTATTTATAAGGATGTATATTCTTTAAAGCCTTTCATACCCTGTGACATGTGCAGTGGATGATTGAGCATTCGAAAATGTAATTTGAGTACGTTGAACTTTTCATTATTATTTTATGTGGATGTAGTACTAGATGGTATTGTTATTAGTTATGTTAGATGTGATTCAACATTAAGGGATCCTTAAAGAATGCAACTTGTTATGTATGTTATGTTTACTTAAATTGATGCTAATGCTTCCATAATTAAGTATAAGTTGTAAATGTTTTAGCTGTCATGTTTTAAAATAAAATAAAAAATTGTTTGGCAAACTTAGTGATGTAGGAGCATCTTGCATGGGAAAATTAAATTATTAGGAAAAAAAAAAAAAAAGGAAAGAAAAAAAAAATTGTGGAGGAGAGAGAAAGTGACGAAAATGGAAGGAAAATAATAAAAAATAGAAAAATAGGGAAAAAGGAGAAAAGAGGAATTTCTATTTTCAAGGTGCATGGGTGGCATAAATAGAAAATAAGAAAAATAGTTGTCATTCTATTAATCGAGGTATGTAGGTGGCATCTTAGAAGTTTGTGAAAAGATCCTTAAATCATGTATTTAATATTTGTTGGGTGCTTAGTTGTATTTGGGTGGGAATTTAATATTTATTTAAAAGTAGTTGTATTTACCTTTTATCCCACATTGGCTGTGTTTGTAATGTCTTGGGTTAGAAGTGCCTATTTAAGCAAGGCTTATTATCATTTGTAATCAAGTTCAAAAATAAAGCTCTTCGAATGTAATCTCTTGTAAGAAAGTTCGAGGAATAAAAGTTCTTGAGTTGTAAGCTCTTCAAATGTAATCTCTTCTAATGGATTTCAAGTATTAATGGATGCTTTATGAAGCATTTTTGTCATCTCTCTATCTCCATATTGTTGCATTTTTGGTTGTGAGTTGGTACGGGTGGTGTTGGCCCGTCATCACTTAGTGATATTTTTGATTAATTCTTTGGATCCCGTAGGGCATTACATTTGGTATCAGAGCCAGAGTTTCAACATTGGGAGCTCTAGGTATATTGGAATGCCACTAGTTGTTAACTGGTTGAACAAAATGAAAACTTTGAACTATCATGTGTATCTCTTTCAAACTGAAAACTTGAAACTAGGTGAACTGAAACATAATCTAAACTGTTACATGCATATTTTTCATACTTCAACACTTTGCTTTCAAAATTGAAAATTCTACTTAAACCTAAAGGAGGGAAAAATTGAAAATTGAAACTCATTCTAGTTGCTAAACATGTATCTTTCATCTATGATTTAAGGTAGTATGCCTTTGCAAGCATTATGTTGCTCTTGTTTAGAGTGTTTAGGAGATCTATTTCAGTAGTTCTTTAAAGAATGAATGTTGGATCAATATGGTTTTCGATTTACCATTAAACCAGAATCATATTGCTCTATGTGTGATGTAATAACCTCAGTGGAATCATGTTTCCCTACAGAGGGAAAGGGTTCAATGGGACCCGCATAGTGAGTATCTCAGTTTTTCATTCTTGCAGGCTTTCAGGAGTAAGCCTAATTCTAGGGGGGGTGGATGTAGTGCTTGCCCCTAGGTCACATTTTTGTTATCATTGTCGAACTCTTTTAGGGCTAGTTATATGTTGATGGTTAGCAGCATTGTTTTTGAGACCATCTGATATTGTGCTATCTATTCAGTTGATATGTGATGAGAACACTTAGACTTTACATTTTATGTATATATCATGATTTCAGTTATTGATCATGATTGGTTAGATAGTTTATTATGTGTTTTCTTATGGATACTTACCCCATACTTGCATGTGTATGGTGTGCGTGTTTGCTCTTATGTATGGCGTGTCTGATATGGTTGAGGAAGGGAGTCGTAGTCACCTGCTAATCGAGATCTACACGATGCACCACTTCCTACCATTGCTTGTTTAGTTTAGTATATATTGTATGTACATGCATAGTTTTTATGCAAGTTGTAGGTACCAGGTATCGACTTTCCTGAATTGTCAAGATGAGCGTACCCTATCACATTATCTCAATGGTAAGAGAGGGGAGATAAATTCTCAAGTCCAAATCCCAACCTTTTAAACCATTGTCCTAATTGAAAATTAGGACAAGTATATGAGTTGAGTACCCTCCGAATGTGTCAGATGACGTAATTCATGATATTAACCCTTGGTTTGATTTTGTATGTATTTTGGCCATGATGGGTTTTCGTATTTTTACCTTGTGAGTCTTTGGTGTATTTTCTATTAATTAAGCCTAATTAAAAGATTTAATTAATGATTTAATTTAATGAAAAATTAATATGCTATTTTAATATTTATTTTATTTAATTAATTGAGAAATTAATTAAATAAAATAATTAAATTTGGAGATAAAAGTTATAATTTGAGATTTGAAATGTGATAATATTTATTTAATAGTAATATATTTAGAGTTCATTTTTAAATAAATGACTCAATAATATTATTGTTAAAGTTAATAAATATTCTATAAATTAAGTTTCAAAAATAGATGTAAAAGTGAAAATATTTTAAAATTATTAAAAAATTCTAGATTTCATGTGATTAAAAAATATATATTAAGATAAGAACAAGTGGAGATATAAAAGTTAGTGCATGAGATTTAAAATTTAATAAAATAATAAATAAATGAATAAAATAAATATTATATTAAATAATGTGCATTATTTTAATGTTTGCTCACATAGGAGTTTGCACTCTAAGAATGCACAAGTTGTCTACACTTAGGAGTTAGCATATTATTTGAGCACATAGTGTCTACAACCTTATGACTCATCTAGAAGGTTGAGAAGACTCATGCTTAGTTGTCATGCTTATCTTCTAGTTGTTTCTAGAGACATTCTAGATGTATCTTAGAGGCCTTTAAATAGAGGCTCTCCTAGTGTGTTTGGACAAGCTTCAAAGCTTACATGCATTTGAGAAGCTCATATGCTTCTACATGCTCATATGTTTCTACATGCTCATATGCTTCTACATGCTCATACGTTTCTACATGCTCATATGCTTCTACAAACACTTCTAGTCACGTGAGAATTTCGATTGGCTTGGATCTTGGAGGAATTGCGAATGTTGGAGAAGGAAGGGATTTTTCTATGGACTTCTGAGGCATGGAAAATTAGCATCAATGTCCAGGTGCACTCATGATTTTCACTTATTTTATTTGCACTCTTTCTCTTCCTGTCTTCATCGTGTGTATTATATGTGCCTGAGTACTCTCTGTGATTGAACCTGCAATTTGAATTGGAATATATATATATATATATATATATATATATATATATATATATATATATATATATATATATATATATATATATATATATATATATATATATATATATATTTGGTTGCGAAGAAAACAATAGAAAACCCTAGATCCAATTAAGGAGGAAATTAGATCTGAATCAGGTTTTGGTTCGAATTTATATTGAGAAATTAGATAGACAAGGTTTGAAATTAAAATGGAAATTCTAAAATTTGAATGGTTAGATGTAATCTTTCTATCAAACTTTATTTTCAGATGCATATGGATAAATTTATTAGATGGTTTATGAACATATTTAGAGAACAATTATTTTAAAGGAGAAATTCTTATTTTAAAGAATTAGAAAACTCTTTCTGTTTAAAAGTATATATATATATATATATATATATATATGTTCTCTTTTATACATATCTTCATACATATATATATGTGTGTATATATATATACACACACACACACACACACACACACACACACACATATATATGTATGTTATTATAAAATGTTGTAGTAATTGATAACAATTGTGCGTGTGTGTGTATATATATATATATACATACATACATATACATATATACTTATATATATATATATATATATATAATTAAACACTGATCTTTTTAAAAACACAGTGGAAAATCTTTTTAATAAAATTTGAAATCTCATAAAAACGTATTTGAAAACGTTATGCATTTAAAAAAAAAAACATATATATATATATATATATATATATATATATATATATATATATATATATATATATATAATATAAAGTGTTGGGGGGCGGGGATCTCACCCCACCCAACCCCCTTTTTCCTTACGGTGGCACTGCGTAGTCACAGTGTACCTGTGTAGTCGCAACAGGGCCGGACAGCTCATAAAGCCCGGCAACGATTTTTAAATCGCATACAAATTTATTTGCCCTTCTTTATTATATTGTAAATTTTAATATTGTATTTGTTTTAAATTGTTATAGTTATTTTAAAAGTTTAGTATTCTTAGAATTAATAATATTATTAGTAAGGATTTTGGTAATAGGAATTAATTAATTAATAATTATTAATTGGTAATGCAAATGAACATTGAAATTAATTTGAATTAATGATGGATATTATTTAATAATGTTTAATTATATTTAGAAATCTGATTTAGATTGGGTTGAGAATTTTATTTATTTATTTAGTAATCAATTATTAATATTTTTTATAGATGATTGCTTTTAACTCGTAATATGAATTGGAATATAGTTGACTTTTAATATTAATTATTTAATGTATATTAAATATTATTTAATACATATTAAATAATTAAGAGATGGTAATTTTATATTACATTAATAATAGTTGTTTAATGAGGATGATTTTAAATTAAGAGACTTTAATGATAATGGATTAAGATTTAATTGACAAGGAGTCATTGTTATAACATTGCTACAATTTGAATTGTTATGTTAATACATTATGTATTATTAAACAACTTATTGATTTACCTTAATGGTGTTAAGAGTTGGTTTATGGAAGGTTCTCTAGATCGATCCATAATAGTTTTGATGAGTTTATTATTTATTAATGTTGTTGGGTCTAGCAAATCATTAATAAATAATAGTATAATGGTCTAAATGATTATCGATGATATGGATTTGGTAAGGAAATGTTAGTATTCTTTGAAAGAATGACGAATGAGGTCATTATAGATTTATTAATAAGATTCCCAATTATTAAATATTAACAAGTTATTATTATTGAACTATGAATATGAATATTTATGTATTGGATTATGGTTGACTTTTAACGTACAAATTATAGTTAGTTATTAATCAACTGATATTTATTGGGATGTTGCTATGGTTATGTAATTATTAATTAAATTAATTAATTAGAGTTAATTAAGTTTAATTAATAATTAAGTTATGTAACAAAGTTTTAATTGATATGATAATATCGATCCTTTTAGTGCAGTTGTTAAGTATCTACATTGAAGTTGATACGTCTTATTCTAATAACTTGAATAATGACTTTAGAAATTTTAATGGCTATTAATGATGACTTAATTATTATAATGATTGATTTGAGAGACCAAAATGTTAGTAATATTTAGAATGATAAAAGTCATGGATTGTGTACCTATGTTAATTGATCATTTTAAGAAAGTTATAATCTTCTTATTCAAAGATTGATAACTGGTTTTCTTAGAATTTAACAAATAATGATCCTTTGATTATGTTCAGAAGTTGAAGTAACATTAAAGAAGAATTAAATCAATTAGAATATGGATCTTAGTTAAATAAAGAGAACAATTTAATTAAGGGTCAATGATGATTAGTTTAATGAGTAAAGTATTTACGCTTAAGCTATTCTTAGAATATTATTTTAAATAATGGAAGGGTAATGCTATCAGGGGAACAAACAGGTTGACGTGTAGGTCAAATGAAGAACCTTACATATTTATACTTGAAACAGAAACTGAGAACTCCACACTTAATTCAACTATGTAAACTAAAACATGTGCTTGCATTGTGTATTCTCTGTGCTTCTTGTTTTGGGTTTTTGGGTTGACTAGTGTTGACCAGTCTTAGGTTGTTACCAGAGGCTCGGGGGTTTATGAGATGTGATGGCATGTTGATCTTATTTGGCCTCAATATTTATAAACCCAACCATGGTTATGTGATAGAATGCTCTATGAGATGTTTTTATTTACTAATTGGTATTGCTCATCAGTCTTCTTGAGTGAAGCTAAGTTATATGTATCTGAGACACTTGACTTAACCATTTTTGAGTCATCGATCAGTTATCGTTGGGTTACTTTTCAGTCGCCATGATGGGACTGAAGTGTTGATTTATTTCTTGATGATGTTGGTAAGGTTAGACTCTATTTTATTTTGAGTATATACTGCTCAATAGCTTCAAATTTATTATATAATTGTTAAATATATTTAGATTCTATAAGCATTGGAAATTTAAACTTTTTCATATTAGAATTAATTCATATATTGCATTTTTAGATTTTCAATTGATTATTTTATTATACATAAATATTATTGAAAATTTGACTTCAAATTTTTTTAATCTATTTTAAAATTATTTTTAAAAGCAATATATCAATTTATTACTTAATTTTCAATTTTGAATTGAATTGTCAATTTGTAGTAAAATTTTACTGTTAATTTTTTTTTTGGTTTAAAAGGTCCAATCATTGTTTCAAACCATTTGATTTTGAAAGGTCAATAATTTAATGTTTTGCGAGTGTAGGAAGTTTCACATGGTATAGGGAACATGTGGATGTCACTACTATTGCCCACAGTTACACTTCATGTGACTGTGACATGTTTTGAGCCTAATAATTCTAATTTGCAAGTTGTGTCTCCTCCATGATCAATCACAAAATTGGGATGTGAGATTGTTGATAATCATGGCATCTAAATAATATGTCAAAACATTCTATTTATTGAAGCAAGGTGGAAAAGAGTTAGGGTTTTCCCCATGGTTGCAAATGTTAAGAATCATAAACAACGTAGAATTTAGAATAATTAGTGGTGAAGCTTGATTGATTGTATGTAAGCTATGGCGGTGGAGTCTTCATTGAGATCACTTTAAATTATTCAATAACCTCCTAGAATTCTTTGCTAACTCATTATAGAAAGGTGTTAAATTTTTATGTGTCCATGTTGAAAGCATTCAACTATTTGTCGCTATGAGGGTTTTCTTAGGGAGATTTCTATGGAGGAAGAATGTTGTAACTATTGAAGCGAGGCTTAAATGCAGTATTTTTATTTGATAGAAAAAATAGCTAGGATGCAGATTATTGAATTTCATGTGAATGGCTTTTTTTTAAGATATCTACAAGACTAGCAAAGCTAGTATATACTTGTGATAAAGCTGGACTAGTATAGATATTTTTGGTCCTACCTTCTACAGTTGGTGCTTTTTTTAGAATAATTTTTGTCTAATTTGTACGACATCTAACTGTAGATTTTTTTTTTCATGAAATTTTATAAACTCAGTGAAGTTTTGAAATTAGGGGGAAGGATCGTAGGATTACATCATTAATAGTTTAGTAGATGATGGAATTCATTCAAGAAATTTATCAAGGAATATAGTAGTTATGGATAAAAATGGGCATTGATGGGAGAAGATAGGTAGGATCCACCCCAAATGCTAGGCTACATATATTATCAAATGCAAATCTCTGCAAAATGTCTTGAAAATCGACTAAACGCTCACCCATTTTCATTGCGTTGGTGAATATTGGTAAGAGACGATTTTGAATCTCCCACTGCATCGTCTAGACCACGAAGCTTCTGAGGGACTTGGTTAAACTAGTAGCTTGTTGTCTTCCTCTACATCTTTCATAGCTCCTTGTTAGCATTGAAAATTCCTCGACCCAAGAAATTATGGAGAAGAAAGACGAAGTGGTCTCCCTTTGAGTAATTTTCAAATTTGGTCATAAGCTACACACTAACTAGGTAGTACATTCTAAATAAACTTAACCCCTAAAAAACATGCTTGTCTCCGTTAACACTCTTCAAACTTCGAATGCTGTCTCAGATTCTGATATTTGCCAGCCAAAACATCTGTCAAATGACAGTGATATGACATTGGAAAAAGTTGGGGACAGCGACTGCAAATCGGTTAGTCCGTCAGTAGAAAACGACAAAAGGGCAGAGGCAGAGGGAGGAAAACATTACAGGGGAGTCAGGCGAAATAAAGGGAGGGGAAATTTTGCAGCAGAGATACGAAATCCAGATAAGAAAGGCTCCAGAATTTGGCTTGGGACATTCAGTACGGCCGAAGATGCGGCAGCGGCATATGACCGTGCGGCTTTTGATCTTCCATTTGCAATCTTCCACTTCCAGTAAAAGATGCAGAATAAGGAAATAATTGGGGAATGTTCCGAAAAATAAATAGTTTTCATGTGAATGTTTTTTTTCAATGAGCTACCAATTATATTTATGTATGGTGGGAAAGAAAAGCTTTGTCTTTCAACTTGACGAGAACACGATTTTAGAGTCAAAAAACTCAAAATATATAAAATCGAGGTGTTGAAAGAAAAGAGAGTGATGTACCAACGATGACGTTGGATGACGATGCATCTTTTTGCACTATTCAACAGTTATCATAGTTTTTTTCCGAGCATTTTATATTGTAAATTCGTCTTTCTATTTTTATAATTTATTATAGTGCAAGTCACTTATATGTTATCCTAATGATGGGCTATACTCTTTATTATTGTAATTTCTATGCTTTATTGTTATAATTTTAGTTTATTATATTGACGTTCATTTATATGTTCTTATACGCTAATAGAGGAAAGTTTGAATTTGAATTTAAATGAAAATATGGCCTAACTCAACTTTATTAAAATATAAATTTATTTGATTTTTTCTTTGAACATAATTGTTTTTGAATTAAAGGCAGCCAAAACTAGGGAGCTGGCCCATAACAGACAAATTGGTCAACTACCAACAAATTACCATTAGACAAAACTAACCCCTACCACTAAGTAAGACAAAAACAAAGTTCGAAGCCATAATTAATAAAGTATCAGCAGGCTTAAACATATTGCCTATTTTAAAACTAGAGAAACTATAGTAAAATATAAACAAAGGCTTATCAGCCTTACAATCATTCAAGTCTGGCAACTAGCAGATATACAACATAAAAATAAAACAAAGGGTACCCTTAAGATTTTGTGGCCTCCTTCCTCCCCAAGAGGATGTTTGCATAGTCTTCCACAAGGAAGTCAAACAACATCTTTGAATCCTCCTTAGGAATGTCTTCCTTCGTGTCCTTGAGCAGGATCAGAGTGGTGGCAGCTGCATGTGTCACTTTAACCATGAACTTAGCGAGTAGGCGCATTCTCTCTTCCAGCGCCTTGATTCTCTCCCACACCTCACTACTAGCCTTTTGCATCTCGCTGGGACAGCCATCAGTTTGTGTCTTAGTAGCTTCTTGCACAATCAAGGGGTTAGTAACATCTTCCGAAAAAGCCTTGATAGGGGTGGAGATCGTAATGGGGGAGGGCACCCTATACACCATTTTAGGCAACTGATCCCTCATTAGGTCCACACACCCTAATTCAATAGTTGCTAAAACATGTGACACATCCTTATTCTCCATTCTTCCTTCACCCGAAACTGATTGGGAGGAGTCTGAAATCTCCTCTTCCTCTTCCTTCATTCCTCCCACCTAAAAATTTGCTGCATTTTTTTCACCCTCTGTTTGGGGCAGTTTGAATCCTCCGAATTTGTTGCCTCCTCTTGCGATACCCCCGCTTTTAATTTCCTCTTAGCATTAGATTTTACCAACCTCCCTGACCTCCGCCTACCCACTCTCCCCTCCTCCTCTGACTCCTCAGCCTCCCTCTCTTTCCCTTTATCTTGTCTTCCTATTTTCTCATGGGGGTGGGCTTCATAGGGGACCCACTAGGTGAAGGCTATGGGGTAGGGGCACTAGGCCTCATGATCCTCAAGGGAACAATTTGAGGTCATGGGTTCGGATGGGCATGGATGTCAACTTCCACAATCCTAAGGGGACCAGGGCTCGGTGGAATTGATACAACTTGAATATTAAACCTTCGTGTAAAATGGTGAAATTTACCCCCTTTCTCATTTTTTCTTACACATCCATAACATAATCCTATAGCTCATGCAACAGAAAAAATGGAATAGAAATAAAATCTTGGTGGCAGAAATGATTAAGGAGAAGAAAGTGGTAGTAGTAACAGACTCCATACCTTCCTTCTAGGGTTAAGTACTTCATTAAAACCAAACAGACCTCATTCCATGGTTTAGGAATCTTCTTCCACATGAAACCACCTCTGTGTCGAATAGGTTCCTCTCCATCCATAAAGAAGCATTGTAGGCTCACTTCATTGACCACCCTAGTCACCTTCTGCCACTTCCTTCCCTTCATGGCCATACTCATCACCAAAGAAATCACTTCCTATAATTGTTATTGTACATATATTTTTAATCATTGTACATTAATCATGAATATTAAAATAATTATGATATTTTTCATTTATTCAAATTTCTATTCTTAAAATATTGATTTATTAAAGTACTAATGATTTATATGTTCTTATAATAATGACATCATAACAAAATTGAGGAATCTTTTTATGACTTAAACATTTGCGTTAAATCAAAGGATAGCATACAAAAATCACAAAATAAAAGGAGGATATAAAATAACTTGATGTAAAAATCACTTTTGTAGAGCCTCAAAAGCTAAAGTATCAAAAGACTTGTGCATAGTTCTAAAATAGGAACTAAATAAAACCTACGAACTATAGGTCCTCATGTAATTGCTCCATTATTTGAGGCATAATTTGTGGAGACGATGTCCCCATGCATAGATCACTTTTTTTTAAGTAGTCTTATTAAATATTATTTAAAATTATATTTTCTAAAGTATATTTTGAAAAGAACCACATCCAAAATTGGATGCAATTAAATAATAGATTAAAAAATATGGAAAAGACATGTGCGCTCTACTTAATAAGAAACACCTACATATTTTCAACCCCCCATCTTTCAAGGTGTATTTTCAAATTTTGAGTAGCTACTTCTCCACAAATATAGGAATGATTCTCAATTATGCTTTCTTTATGATAAAAAAAAATCACATGGGGACACTTGAGCTCCTTAAAATAAGAAAGAATTACTCCAACCACATAGGGGCATTGGGTTAAGCTACCAGAGTCCTTAGAACAAAATATAGTGGACCTGCATCATCCTTCTTCCTTCATACATCATCAGGGTCGTTGGAAGCATGAATGTTGATGATACTTCTATGGGGGATTAGTGAAGAAATATGATTAGATCATTATCATGATGATATGTTACATTCATGACTATGTTTGTCATTGATGCCAATATAGCAATTTTTTATGTTATTTGACAGAAGAACAACGATAAAGATTAAGTTGGTACGAATTGATCATTGAGAATTTTCACTAAGAAAGGTTAAAGGGAGATACTAATAAGTGTCTAGTATATGAAGCTAACCTTAGAAACATAAGGTATTAAGTTTGGAGGAAATTATGCAAGTCTTGGTGAAGACTATTCTAAGATAGAGTTTATAGAAGCATGTTCTTGTAAACTTGTTATATCTCTTAGTAGATTTGTAATTATGAGAAGCAAGGTTAAAGGCATGTAGAAGACATGTTGATGATGATGCGGCTAAGATCACTCATCATAATATTACATGTAGAGAAAGTTATTCAACTTATAAGACAAAAGATTAATGTTATCGCTAAGAGTAACGTGTTCTTAATGAGGTCCTATAATATTTAATTGAGAAGATATAATAGCTGACTCAAGGAATTGTTTTATGCATTTGTTATAAAGGAAGGATATTTTCCTTTGTTATGTATGAATGTACGAACGATTGAAAGAAGCACAAAGAGAAAAATCTGAAGATAAGCAAAGCAGAGTGAAGTTAAAGAAAACTTTGTTGCGAAGGTTTTATTCTAAGATCTGAGGTTTGTTATTTGGATCAAAGGTTCGCGACCTAGTCTACAAGGTCTGACAATGATTGGTCTAGTTGACATGATAGAGGAAAGAGCTTAAAGCATTGTACAAAGAATTTTTTTGCAAGGAATATTTGAGAGATTAGTTGGACAGTGAGTTCAATGGTCTTGCCCCAGAAGTTGTTTGGACAATGGGTCCTCTACCTTCTACAACTCCTAACAGGGATTCAAAGTCTCCTAAAAAGGAGTCTTATGTACTGGTCGTGTTTATAGACTCCTAATAGGATCCATCCTTTAAAAAGGAATATATATATGGGTAAGTGCACAAAGTTGTGGTGCCAAAAGTGGGGTATAAGTGGAAACCTTTTTCCTGAAATCAGCAAACTCTGGACTTCAATAAGAATTTGAAGATAGTTACGCTCAAAATTATAAGATATGACAAAAACAAAACTCGTAGTCCTTTGAATCTAGTTTCTAAACTACTAATTTTTTTTCAAAATGGTTTAGTTTTAGGTCGTCAAAAAAGGGGGCCACAGAAAGTGGTACTGTTTATTCCAAAAAAACATAACATAGTAAAAAGTGTGGGCCCTCTAAAATTTTAACTTTTTTTTTGAAATTCTTTAATCGCTCTGGTCAAAAGTTACCTAACACTATGTAGTTTATCCCAGATTTTTCGAGTAATTTTATAATGTGTATTTTTCTTTTAATGAATTTTTTATTTAGACCCATCCCAAAAACGTGAAATATCTATGTGCTCCCCCTAGAAATGATGGAAAACTAATCTAAAATCAAAACTTCTTTTCTTAAAAGTGTGTAGAATGGAGTCTAGTTTCTTAAAAATTAAGTTGTTACAAAATTCGAAGAATGAGCTAAAATCTACAGCCCAATTAGTACATGGTGGTTTTTGACAAAAAATGAACATACGTTTAAAATAAATTATAGATGAAACACTTAAAATAGTTCAAATTAAAAATAAATTATATGGCTAGATAGCTAACACAGAGACCTATAATGTTATGTAACTTGATCTTATCGATACCCAACCACAAGGAATCTTGAAGGGGAGCACACAAGAAAAATCAATCATTTTTTGTATGTTTGCTGGAAAACACGTCTCAAACCTGTTTATAAACTCCGAACCTTTGGGTTGGATCTCCAAGGAAAAACCAAGCCTTAGGCTTGGTTTTAATGCAAAGCTTTGAATAACGCATGCACCCTATAGCACGTACGCGCTATTAAAATGCTATTGAATTTGAGGTAGTGTGCACGCACTATTGAGACCTAAATTGCAAACCAAAACCAAGAGAGAGCTAGGGGGGGTGGGCTGAGGGAATGACTATTTGTGTGTGTGAGAGAGATAGAGAGAAAGTAGGGGATAGGAGAGGGGAGAGAGGAAGTGAGAAAGAGTAGGGGTGGCAGAGAGAGTATAGGATGGGAGATAGAGGAAATATGAGAGAGTAGGGGTGGCAAAGAGAGTACAAGATGCAAGAGAGAGGAAGTGTGAGAGAGAGAGTAGAGGTGGCAAAGAGAGAGTACGGGATGGGGGAGAGAGATTGAAAGTAGGGGATGGGAGAGATAGGAAGTGTGAGAGAGAGTACAAGTTGGGAGAGAGAGATTGAGAGTAGGGGATGGGGGAGAGAGAGAGCAGGTGGTGGGAGATAGAGTGGGAGAGGAAGAGCGAGAGAGAGGAGGATGGGAGTGCATGTGTGTGAAAGAGAGAGAGAGTAGGGAATGGGAGAGGGGGAAGATAGAGTAGCTTGAGAGGAGAGTACGGGATGGAAGAGAGAGTAGGCGATGGGAGAGGGAGTGGGAGAGGGAGAGAGAGAGGGGGGATGTAAATGTGTGTAAGAGAGAAAGAGAGAGTGTGAAAATGTGAGAGAGGGTAGGGGGTAGCAGAGAGAGAGTAGAGAGGGAGAGAGTGAGAGTGAGAGTGAGAGAGAGAGAGTGTGAGAGAGAGAGTGAGAGTAGGCAGTGGGAGAGGGAGAGAGAGTGAGAGAAAAAGTAGAGGATGGGAGAGGAGAGAGGGGGGATGGGTGTGTGTGAAAGAGAGAGAGTAGGGAATAAGAGAGGGGAGAGAGAGATAGAGAGAGTAGAGGATGGGATAGAAAGAGAGTAGGCAATGGCAGAGGGAGTGGGAGAGGGAGAGAGAGGGTGGATGGAAGAGAAAGAGATTAGGCAATGGCAAAGGGAGTGGTAGAGGGAGAGAGATGGGGGATGGAAGTGTGTGTAAGAGAGAAAGTAGGGGATGGGAGAGAGTGTGAGAGTGTGAGAGAGAGTAGGGGTGGCAAAGAGAGAGAGTGAGAGTAGGGGATGGGAGAGAGAGGGAGAGAGTGTGAGAGAGAGAGAGATAGTAGGCAATGGGAGAGGGAGTGGGAGGGAGAGAGAGAGGGGGAATGGAAGTGTGTAAGAGAGATAGAGTTGGGGATGGGAGAGAGTAGGCAATGGGAGAGGGAGTGAGAGAGAGAGAGGGGGGGGGGAATGGGAATGTGTATAAGAGAGATAGAGTAGGGGATGGGAGAGAGTGTGAGAGTTTGAGAGAGAGTAGGGGGTGGTAGAGAGAGCTTGTATAGGATGGGGGTGAGAGAGAGAGAGAGAGAGAGAGAGAGAGAGAGAGAGAGAGAGAGAGTAGGGGATGGGAGAGAGTGTGAGAGAGAGTAGGGGATGGAAGAGAGAGAGTGAGAGTAGGGGATGGGAGAGAGAAAGTAAAGAGGGAAAGAGAGTACTTGAGAGAGAGAGAGAGAGATAGTAGGTGGTGCAAGAGGGAGTAGGAGAGGGAGAGAGAGGGGGTATGGGAGTGTGTGTGACAAATCTAGAGAGTAGGGGATGGGAGAGGAGAGAGAGAGGGGGGGATGGGAGTGTGTGTCTATGAAAGAGAGAGAGTAGGGGATGGGGGAGAGAAAGTAGGTAGTGGGAGAGGGAGTGGGAGAGGGAGAGAGAGAGAGGGGGAATGGGAATGTGTGTAAGAGAGACAGAGTAGGGGATGGGAGAGAGTGTGAGAGTGTGAGAGAGAGTAGGTGGTGGCGGAGAGAGCTCGTACGGGATGGGAGAGAGAGAGAGAGAGAGTAGAGAGGGAGAGAGAAAACTTGAGAGAGAGATCTAGTAGGCGATAGGAGAGGGAGAGGGAGAGAGATAGGGGGGATGGGAGTGTGCGTGATAGATGTAGAGAGTAGGGGATTGGAGAGAAGAGAGTGGGGGGATAAGAGTGTGTGTGTCTGTGAAAGAGAGAGAGTAGGGGATGGGAGAGAGTGTGAGAGTGCGAGAGAGAGTAGGGGGTGGCAGAGAGAGAGAGTATGGGATGGGAGAGACAGAGTGAAAGGATGGGAGAGATAGAGTTAAAGGATGGGAGAGAGTAGGGGGCGACAGAGAGAGAGAGTACGGGATGGGAGAGACAGCGTGAAAGGATGGGAGAGATTGTGAGAGAGAGTAGGGGATGGGAGAGAGTGTGAGAGAGAGTTGGGAATGGGAGAGAGAGAGAGAGTAAGAGTAGGGGATGGGAGAGAGAGAGTAGAGAGGGAGAGAGAGAACTTGAGAGAGATAGATAGTAGGTGACCTGGGAGAGGGAGTGGGAGAGGAGGAGAGAGAGGGATGGGAGTGCGTGTGACAAATCTAGAGAGTAGGGGATGGGAGAGAAGAGAGAGGGGGGATGGGAGTGTGAGTGAGTGAGTGAGTGTGTGTGTGTGTGTGTGTGTGTCTGTGTTTGTGAAAGAGAGAGAGTAGGGGATAGGAGAGAGTGTGAGAGTGTGAGAGAGAGTAGGGGGTGGCAAAGAGAGAGTACGAGATGGGAGAGATAGAGTGAAAGGATGGGAAAGAGTGTGAGAGAGAGTAGGAGGTGGCAGAGAGAGAGAGAGTACGAGATGAGAGAGATAGAGTAAAAGGATGAGAGAGAGTGTCAGAGAGAGTAGGGGATGGGAGAGAGTGTGAAAGAGAGTTGGGGATTAGAGAGAGAGAGAGAGAGAGAGAGAGAGAGAGAGAGAGAGAGAGAGAGAGAGAGAGAGAGAGAGAGAGAGAGAGTAAGAGTAGGGGATGGGAGAGAGAGAGTAAGAGTAGGGGATGGGAGAGAGAGAGAGTAGAGAGGGAGAGAGAGAACTTGAGAGAGAGAGAGATAGTAGGTGGTGGGAGAGGGAGTGGGAGAGGAGGAGAGAGAGGGATGGGAGTGCATGTGAGTGATCTAGAGAGTAAGGGCTGGGAGAGGGGAGAGAGAGAGGGGGATGGGAGTGTGTATCTACAAAAGAGAGAGGTTAGGGGATGGGAGAGGGGAGAGAGAGAGTAGCCCAAGAGAGAGAGAGAGAGAGTAGCAGATGGGAGAGAGGGGCAGATGGGAGTGTGTGTAAGAGAGAGTAGGGGATGACAGAGAGTGTGAGAGAGAGTAGGAGGTGGCAGAGAGAGAGAGAATGGGATGGGAGAGAGAGAGAGAGAGTGAGAGTAGGGGATGGGAGAGAGTGTGAGAGAGAGAGAGTAAGGGATGGGAGAGAGTGTGAGAGAGTCTGGAGAGGGAGATAGAGAGAGGGGGATAGGAGTGCATGTGACAAATCTAGAGAGTAGGGGATGGGAGAGAAAAGAGAGGGGGATGGGAGTGTGTGTGTGTGTGTGTGTCTATGAAAGAGAGAGAGTAGGGGATGGGAGAGAGTGTGAGAGTGTGAGAGAGAGTAGGGGATGGCAAAGAGAGAGTACGAGATGGGAGAGACAGAGTGAAAGGATGGGAAAGATTGTGAGAGAGAGTAGGAGGTGGCAGAGAGAGAGAGAGAGAATGAGATGAGAGAGACAGAGTGAAAGAATGAGAGAGAGTGTGAGAGAGAGTTGGGGATGGGAGAGAGTGTGAGAGAGAGTTAGGAATTGGAGAGAGAGAGAGAGTAAGAGTAGGGAATGGGAGAGAGAGAGTAGAGAGGGAGAGGGAGAGAGAGAGAGAGAGAGAGAGAGAGAGAGAGAGAGAGAGAGAGAGAGAGATAGTAGGTGGTGGGAGAGGGGAGAGAGAGAGAGCATCCCAAGAGAGAGAGAGAGTAGCGGATGGGAGAGAGGGGCGGATGGGAGTGTGTGTAAGAGAGAGTAGGGGATGGGAGAGAGTGTGAGAGAGAGTAGGAGGTGGTAGAGAGAGAGAATGGGATGGGAGAGAGAGAGAGAGTGAGAGTAGGGGATGGGAGAGAGTGTGTGAGAGAGAGTAGCAGATGGGAGAGAGAGAGTAGAGAGTAGGGGATGGGAGAGGAGAGAGAGAGGGGGATGGGAGTGTGTATCTATAAAAGAAATAGTTTAGGGGATGGGAGAGAGAGAGTAGCAGATGTGAGAGTGTGAGAGAGAGTAGGGAGATGGGGAAGAGAGAGAGAGAGTAAGAAGTGGGAGAGGGAGGATGGGAGTGTGTGTGAGATATCTAAAGAGTAGGGGATGGGAGAGGAGAGAGGGTGAGAGAGATAGAGAGAGTAGATGGTGGGAGAGTGAGAGTGAGAGAGAGTAAAGGATGGGAGAGGGGAGAGAGAGAGAGTGTAGGGGATGGGAGAGGGGAGAAAGAGTAGGAAGAGAGAGAGAGAGTAGGGAGAGAGAGAGAGAGAGAGAGAGAGAGAGAGAGAGAGAGAGAGAGAGAGTAGGGAGGGTGGAGAGTGATGTGTTCTCACATAGCGCATACGCACTATAGCGCGTACGCACTATGTGAAATCACCTAAAAATGGTCAAAAAGCAACTTTAGGGCCCATTTCATTCATTCTTTGCTTTTGTTCTGTTCTGCACTCTGTTATCCTGACAGAAATCGTAGGTTTCAACACAACAAACACTCTTTCAAGGTGGCAAACACTATTTCAAGCTAACAAACACTATTTCAAGGTGGCAAACACTTTTGGAAGCTAGCAAACACCAAATTCAATCATTGGATACACGATTTGAAGACTTTTTGAATATTCCTTGTATAGAAAAGGTTAGTGCAATCTATTTTAAATATTGTTTGTTGATATATAGATACAAATTTGATTATAATTTGACATGTTGTTTAATATATAGTGAATTCATTGAAATTTGTATGTTTCAATGAAATGTTATTTCGAAATGGTTAGAAATTTGACAAGTCATTATATATATATATATATATATATATATATATATTGTGTATTCATTCAGATAATTATAGTTTTTATATGTATTTGAATAATTTGTAATTTACATGATGTTTTAACAAATAATTTAACATGATGTTTTAACAAATAATTTACATGAATAATTTTTATATGTAGAAGGACTACAGTAGATACTACATGATGTTTTAACAAATAAAGTAATGGGTTAAAGACTATTATTTCCAAGGTATTATGTCATAGTATTTTAATTGTAATGATCTTAGACTAATGATATTCTTGAAGGTAACTTCGACATGCAGCAAGAAAGACAACCTACAACCAAGGCTATATTGTGCCTACAACCAAAGCCATAAATGCTCATAGCCAAAGTTACAAGTGTTTGTAGCCAAAGCCATGAGTACATGAAGACGATGATCACAATTGTTTACAACTATTCACTAGAAACAACTTCTTTGTAGTTTTTGAGAAATACTAATAAAGCAAAAAAGAACATCTACTAGTTGGTAGACATAATGGCAACTCTCTAGCAATTGAATCTAGTTTCATACATGCACATATCTAATTTAATGTCATACACGAACATATCTAATTTAACGTCATACATGAACAAACACATAATATAAAATGATAACCAATAATGTCATATACATTAACAAACACATAATATATTATGATAACCAATAATGTCGTATATGAACAAACATATCATATATTAACCAATAATGTCATACATCAAATATAGAATGTCATATGTACATCAAATGTGTATCGAATATGTCTCTTAGATGCCTATATATATACATGGGGAAGGAAACAAGTCTCTATATATATGTATCAAATATCTCAACTCCATCTTTTCCTTCCCACGAGGGGAAGGAAACAAGTCTCTCAACGTCCTCTACCATCATGTGGAGGGAGATAGTGGAGATGACGGGGCCCTCCTGAAACGCTCACTTGACCTCTTGTTGAGGCTCTTCTCCAGGTCCAACTGATACAAAGAAAGTAGATATGAATCAATATTTATTATACGTTGAAATTAAATATATGTACTCACAAAATCAATAATTTTCTTACCGCCAACAAATAGTCACTCTGTAAGTCCACCTCAAATGCTCGTGGATGATCAGGCGTGACAAGACCCTACAAAAATTCAGTAAATATAATCACTTATAAATAACATTAGAAATTTTGAGATTAACTATTATAAACAACAACTAAAATGAAGAAAAATCTTTCATACCTCCGTCAGTGGCTGTGAGCTAGCCACAGCTGCGGCCACTCCACTATCAACAGACTGTCGCAGATGAGGAGGTGTGTCCAACATCATGAGTTGCATGTCATACAATACACGTTATATCTAACATGAAACATGGAATAAATATAATCAAATGAATTAAATTAACATGAAACAACTGTACCTGTGTGAAGCTTGTATGATGTCTCTGCTCTACGTCTATGGTAAAGGTTGAGGGTCCTGTGGAGAACTGATGCACATGCATATTTTTTTTGGTCAATCCTTAATATGATTACATAATAAATATATGTATTAATTAAAATGATTAAATTGATACATACCTCAAGACTCGTCGAACGGACAAAAAATGGGCCTGGAGGATCGCTGTTAGGCCCAGGAACACTTTGACCCTAAATTTTGAACAATGTCAATAAATCCTAATTAATTAATCATTCACTATATGTATGAAATGTGATCAAATTAGTAATTTACCTGTGTGTCAATGCCAAATGTCTCGTTCAGGAAGTGATCGGTGACAAGCCCATCATCTGCACCATCTCCGACATGAGTGCCAAATGTGCATAGGGATCCGCATGAAGTGCACATGTGACCACAACATATAGAAGGCTCACCTCAACTAATGGGCTCATGGAATGGATGAGGGTCTGCGTCAAAGCATTAATGGTCCCTAGAGTGTTGGCCTCTACATGTTCCTTCACAACTGAAGGAATAATCACATGCTCGTGCTGTGGATGGACCACGACTGCCCTAACTACATTAGGGTCACGACGTGCTCCTGGTCTCTCAAATGATGACCCCCCACCTCTACCCTGGGAGTCTAACATATCAAAATAATTGGGGATCTCCCTAAGGACAAACTCACAATATAATTTGTTCAAAAAATACATGGGGAACTCGTGATTGTTGCAAGGACGGGCATCAAAAACCATCCACCATCTATCCCAAAAATTATTTCTAATAGCATCATGTATGCACCAATGGATGGGGAATCATTTAGTAGCCTCTCTAAGATTATTTTGCTCACCAGGTTTTCTAAATAATGCACATATACTACCTTTTGGTATTTTCTTTTTTCTAAAATCTTCATATGACAATTTATTTGCATAAAATCTTTTTTGTTCATCCCTCTTAGCCTGCCAAATATCTAACGGACCACTAACTGAGGCTATTTTAGTGTTAATGGATTCGAGGGATGATGCCAATTGAGCCCTCATTGGATTGGTTTGTCTGGATTCTTTCAACCGAGCAATGATTCCTTCTAATTTAGTTTTGCCTCTCTCTATTTCATTTCTTATATTTTCTTGTTTGCCTGGTGGAGGCCTTGCAATTGGTTCGGGTTGTGAAATTTGTTCTTCTTCTTGTGGAGGGTTTTGGTTTTGGGGTTCTTGAGGTTTTTGATGTTCTTGTGGATTTTCTGGTTGATTATGAACATTTCCTGATAAAAAATCAATTGAAATTCAAATAAATAAACAAATCTAAATGAAATTTGTAAAAACCCTACAAAAGAATATAAAAAACTTACAAAAAAATATGAAAAATATATCAAACAATGCAAAGTTAGGTTTATATCACTTACGGCGTCGTCGTGGGTGCGCTTGTGGTCTTGGATTTCGTCGACGAGGAGGCATTTTGGCAAATGGTGGTGCAAATGTTGAGTCTTCAACTCGCGTACGTGCTGCTCACTGTAGGAGTAGAAGAAAATGATGGGCTGTGGGTTTGCAGCCCATCATATATAATTTTTATTTTTTAAAAGTGTGTACGCACTATAGTGCGTATGCTCTTTTTAAAATAGGAAAAAAAATTTCCTTGTCACCTTTTTGGCACCACAACTCGGTGCATATGCCCATATATATATATACATATATATACATACAGATACATATATATATATATATGTATGTATATATATGTATATATACATATATATACATATATATATATACACACATATATATATATATATATATATATATATGCACATACATACATATATATACATACATACATACATACATATATATCAGTATATCTTTGTGGGTATCATGCCCACCAAGATTTTCCCTCTAATCAAGGGTTTCTCTAGATAACAAATATGGTATAATTGTGTATGTGTGTCTTGTTATGGTTGTTGTTTACTTTGATTGAATGGTTAAGATTAATTAAAGTTAATAATTATTTAATTGGATAATTGATTCACTAGTGGACTATTATTTTTGGCAATTGGTATTAGAACATTAAGTCCTTGAAGACAAAGCTTAGCATCTTTGGGAGATCAATGATGAGTTGTTTCAGAAAAGATAGTCCTAAATCAGATGGAGGAAATTTTAACACCCAGAAGATGGAGCTTCTTGGTGAGAGATCAAAATTGTATACATAATTGAACATTGAGTTTCTGGATAGATCCAGATCTAAAGAAGACTTGGAGATCAAGGAAGGTATTGATTGTCTTATGAAAAGGGAGAAAGAAGGTATGAAATTTTTTTCTTGTAGGACATCCAATGATTTTGGTCATTTTTCATGTACATGCCCTAAGAGAGTAAGGGAAACTAGAAAGAGTTCACTTTCTAATGAAGATGAAGAATTTAAAGCAAGTATAAGAAGATTCTTGAGTGATTTTGATGATCAAGATAATGAACCTAAATTGGTTAATGAAACGGAAGTATTAGAAGAGATATCTCTATTAACTATTGTTGATCCTAGAGTAGAAGAAAGAGTTGAGTTAATATTCTACGAAAAGAGAACTCAAAATCAGTTAGAGTTCTGCGAAAAGATTCTTGTATTAAAATATTGAAGTGATAGATAGTTATTCTATTGATTCATTGTTTGCACTTGGTGAGAACATGATTTTACAGTAAAAAAACTCAAAATATATAAAATTGAGGTGTTGAAACAAAAGAGAGTGATGTTCACTCGATGACGTTGGATGATGATACATCTTTTTGCACTATTCAACAATTATCTTAGTTTTTCTATGAGCATTTTATATTGTAAATTCCTCTTTCTATTTTTATAATTTATTATAGTGCAAGTCACTTTTATGTTATCATAATTATGGGCTATGCTCTTTATTATTATAATTTCTATGCTTTATTGTTATAATTTTAGTTTATTAAATTGACATTCATTTATATGTTCTTATACACTAATAGAGGAAAGTTTGGATTTGAATTTAAATGAAAATATGGCCTACCTCAGCTTTAATAAAATATAAATTTATTTAATTTTTTATTTGAACATAATTGTTTTTGAATTAAAGGTAGCCAAAACTAGGGAGCTGGCCCATAAGAAACAAACTGGTCAACTACTCGCAGATTACCATTAGACAAAACTAACCTCTATCACTAAGTAAGGAAAAAACAAGGTTTAGAGCCATAATTAATAAATTATTAGCAGGCTTAAACATATTGCCTATTTTAAAACTAGAGAAACTATTGTAAAATATAAACAAAGGCTTATCAGCCTTACAGCCATTCAAGTCTGCCAACCAGCAAATAAGAAACATAAAAATAAAACAAAGGGAACCCTTAAGATTTCTTGGCCTCCTTCCTCCCCAAGAGGATGTTTGCCCAGTCTTCCACAAGGAAGTCAAATAGCATCTTTGAATCCTCCTTAGGTAGGTCTTCCTTTGTGTCCTTGAGCAACTTTAGTGTGGTGGTAGTCGCATGTGTTAGTTTAACCGTGAACTTAGTGAGTAGGTGCATTCTCTCTTCCAACACCTAGATTCTCTCCCACACCTCACTACCAGCCTTTTGCATCTCACTGGGGCAGCCATCAGTTTGTGTCTTAGTAGCTTCCTGCACAATCAAGGGGTTAGTAATATCTTTTGAAAAAGCCTTGATAGGGGTGGAGATCATAATGGGGGAGGGCACCCTATCCACCATTTCAAGGAACTCATCCCTCGCTAGGTCCACACGCCCTAATTCAATAGTCGCCGAAACATGTAACACATCCTTATTCTCCATTCTTCCTTCACCTGAAACCAACCTGGAGGAGTTTGAAATCTCCTCTTCCTCTTCCTTCATTCCTCCTACCCCAAAATTTGCTTCATTTTATTTCATCCTCTGTTTGGGGCAACCTGAATCCTTTGAATCTGTCTCCTCCTCTTGTGATGCCCCCGCTTTCAATTTTCTCTTAGCATTAGATTTTACCAACCTCCCCCACCTTCGCCTACCCCCTCTCCCCTCCTCCTCTGACTCCTCAACCTCCCTCTCTTTCCCTTTATCTTGTCTCCCTCTTTTCCCATGGGGGTGGGTTTCATAGGGGACTCACTAGGTGAAGGCTATGGGGTACGGGCACTAGGCCTCGTGATCCTCAAGAGGACAATTTGGGGTCATGGGTTCGGATGGGTAGGGATGCCAACTTCCACAATCCTAGGGGGACCAGGGCGAGGTGGAATTGATACAACCTGAATATTAAGCCTTTGTGTAAAATGGTGAAATTTACCCCCTTTCTCATTTTTCCTTTCACATCCATAATATAATCCTATAGCTCATGCAACAGAAAAAATAGAATAGAAATAAAATCTCAGTGGTAGAAATGATTAAGGAGAGGAAAGTTGTAGTAGTAATAGACTCCATACCTTCCTTCTAGAGTTAAGTACTTCATTAAAACCAAACAGACATCATTCCATGGTTTAGGAAGCTTTACTTCCACGTGAAACCACCTCTGTGTCGAATAGGTTCCTCTCCATCCAAAAAGAAGCATTGCGGGCTCACTTCATTGACCACCCTAGTCACCTTCTACCACTTTCTTCCCTTCATGGCCATACCCATCACTAGAGAAATCACTTCTTATAATTGTTATTGTACATCTATTTTTAATCATTGTACATTAATCATGAATATTAAAATAATTATGATATTTTTCATTTATTCAATTTTCTATTCTTAAAATATTGATTTATTATAGTACTAATGATTTATATGTTCTTATAATAATGACATCATTACAAAATTGAGGAATCTTTTTATGACTTAGAAATTTGTGTTAAATCAAAGGATAACATACAAAAATCACAAAATAAAAACAGGATATGAAATCACTTGATGTAAAAATCACTTTTGTAGAGCCTCAAAATCTAAAGTATCAAAAGACTTGTGCATAGCTCTAAAATAGGAACTAAATAAAACCTACGAACCATAGTTCCTCATGTAGTTGCTCCATTAGTTGAGGCATAATTTGTGGAGATGATGTCCCCATACATAGATCACTTATTTTTAAGTAGTCTTATTAAATATTATTTAACATAATATTTTCTGAAGTATATTTTGAAAAAAACTACATGCAAAATCGGAAGCAATTAAATAATAGATTAAAAAATATGGAAAAGACATGTGTGCTCTACTTAATAAGAAACACCTATATATATTCAACCCCCCATTTTTCAAGGTGTTTTTCCAAATTTTTAGTAGCTACTGCTCCACAAATATAGGAAGGATTCTCAATTATGCTTTCCCTATAATTAAAAAAAAATCACATGGGGACACTTGAGCTCCTTAAAATAAGAAGGAATTAGTCCAACCACATAGGGGCATGGGGTTAAGCTACTAGAGTTCTTAAAACAAAATATAGTGGACCTGCATCATCCTTCTTCCTTCATACATCATCAGGGTCATTGGAAGCATGAATGTTGATGATACTTCTATGGGGGATTATTGGAGAAATATGATTACATAATTATCATGATGGTATGCTACATTCATGACTATGTTTGTCATTGATGTCAACATAGCAATTTTCTGTGGTATTTGACAGAAGAACAATGATAAAGATCAAATTGGTACGAACCGATCATTGAGAATTTTCACTAAGAAAGGTTAAAGGGAGGTACTAATAAGTGTCTAGTATATGAATCTAACCTTAGAAACATAAGGCATTAAGTTTGGAGGAAATTATGCAAGTCTTGGTGAAGATTGTTTTGAGATAGAGTTTATAGAAGCTTGTTCTAGTAAACTTGTTATATCTCTTAGCAGATTTGTAATTATGAGAAGCAAGGTTAAAGGCATGTAGAAGACATGTTGATGATGATGTGGCTAAGATCACTCATCATAATATTAGATGTACACAAATTTATCCAAGTTACAAGGCAAAAGATTAATGTTATCGCTAAGAGTAATGTGTTCTTAATGAGGTCCTATAATATTTAATTGAGAAGCTATAATAGCTAACTCAAGGAATTATTTTATGCATTTGGTATATTTAGAAAGGATATTTTCCTTTGTTATGTATGAATGTGCAATTGATTGAAAGAAGCACAAAGAGCAAAATGCGAAGATAAGCAAAGCAGAGTGAAGTTAGAGAAAACTTTGTTGCTGATGTTTTATTCTAAGATCTGAGGTTTTTTATTTGGATCAAAGGTTCGTGACCTAGTCTACAAGGTCTAAAAATGATTGGTCTGGTTGACAAGATAGAGGAAAGAGCTTAAAGCACTGTACAGAGAATTATTTCGCAAGGAATATTTGAGAGATTAGTTGGATAATGAGTTTAGTGGTCTTGCCCTAGAAGTTGTTTGGACAGTGGTTCCTCTACCTTTTACAACTCCTAAAAGGGACTCTTATGTACTGAACGTGTTTATAGACTCCTAATAGGGTCCATCCTTCAACAAGGAATATATATATATATTAGTATATCTTTGTGGGTATCATTCCCACCAAGATTTTCCCTCTAATCAAGGGTTTCTCTAGATAACAAATATGGTATAATTGTGTATGTGCATCTTGTTATTATTGTTTTTTACTTTCATTAAATGGTTAAGATTAATTAAAGTTAATAATTATTTAATTGGATAATTGATTCACTAGTGGACTATTGTTTACGACAATTGGTATTAGAGCATTAAGTCCTTGAAGACAAAGCTTAGCATCTTTGGGAGATCAATGGTGAGTTGTTTCAAAAAAGATAGCCCTAAATTTGATGGAGGAAATTTTAGCACCCAGAAGATGGAACTTCTTGATGAGAGATCAAAATTTTATACATAATTGAGCATTGAGTTTCTGGATAGATCCAGATCTAAAGAAGACTTGGAGATCAAGGAAGGTATTGATTTGTTTATGAAAAGGGAGAAAGAAGGTATGAATTTTTTTTTTTGTTGGACATGTAATGAGTTTGGTCATTTTTCATCTACATGCCCTAAGAGAGTAAGGGAAACTAGAAAGAGTTCACTTTCTGATGAAGATGAAGAATGTAAAGCAAGTGTGGAAAGATTCTTGAGTGATTTTGAAGATAAAGATAATGAACTTGAATTGGTTAGTGAAAAGGAAGTATTAAAAGAGATATCGCTAGTAACTATTGTTGATCCTAGAGTAGAAGAAAGAGTTGAGTTAACGACTCTTGAACAAAATGGTATTGTAGAAAGAAGAAAAAGGTCAAAAAGTAAAGCAACAAGAGCTATGTTAGCTAAGAATTATGTATTCAATATGTGTTGGAGACAAGCTATGAATACAATAGTTTACACTATGAACAGAGTGCAAGTTAAGAAAGACACAAACAATACCTATTATAAATTGTGGTTTGGTCACTGACCTAGAGTTAAGTATTTCAGAATTTTTGGAGGCAAATATTATATTAAAAGAGATGACGATGTTTGTAAATTTGATGCTAGAAGTGATGAAGACATGTTTTTTGGTTATTCATTGAAAATAAGATCTTATAGATGTTACAATTTGAGAAATAAGACTATTGTTGAAAGTGCAAATATAAGAGTTGATGAAAAATTCAGAATATGAGAAAGAATAGTCGACTACAATCTTGATGATGAGAATGTTGTTGTTACTAAACCAAGGAATGATGAAGTATTGTTTGAGACTAGCAATGATTTGTAGAATGAAGGAGAGCTAAGGTAGGAACAAAGTTCAAAACATAGAACAAAGCAAAGAGTTGAGGTAAAAACTCCTACTTCTGGTAAGAATATGATAAAGAATCATCTACCAGAGAAAATCATTGGCATCAGAGATAAAGGTCTTACAAGAAGTAGAATCAATGAAGGACTATGTCTAATATCTCAAGTCGAATTGGCAAATGACGCATGTAAAGATGACTATTAAAAGCAAGCTATGAAAGAAGAATTGTATCAGATAGTGAAGAATGAGACATGAACATTGGTCTTTAAACCAACAAACAAGAATGTGATAGGAACAAAATGGGTGTTCAAGAACAAGATGAATGAACAAGGTGAAGTTATAAGGAACAAAGCAAGATTGGTATGTAAAGGTTACTCACAACAAGAAGGTATAGACCATGACAAACCCTATGCTCCAATGGCAAGAATTAAAGCTGTAAGGTTATTCTTAGCCTATGCAACACATAAGAAATTCAAAGTGTATTAGATGGATGTCAAGTCAGATTTTCTAGATGGAGAACTAGAAGAGTAGGTTTACATGGAAAAACCTAAAGGTTTTCCTTTGATAGATGGCAAGGAAAAGTTATGAAAAATGAAGAAACCATTATATGGCTTAAAGCAAGCACCCAAAACTTGGTATGCGAGATTAGACAAGTATTTGACAAAACTTGGATTTAGCAAAGGTATGGCAGACAATAATCTATACTCAAAAGAAATAGATATAAAAAATTGGATTTAACAAGTATTTGACAAAACTTGGATTGCAATATCTAACTCACCACAAGGCTAGATATAGAAAATGAAGTTGAAATTATTGTAAGATTTCAAGATTATCCTAGAGAAGTACATTTTGTAGTAGTTTAAAGGATATTTAGATATCTAAAGGGAACACCAGAGTTCAATTTGTGGTATGACAGATCTAATGATTTCACTTTATATGCTTAAAGTAATGTTAATTGGGTAGGCAATATGAATGACAGAAAGAGCACCAGTGGTCGAGCATTCTTTTTTGGAGAAAGATTGGTTTCTTGGTTAAGAAACAAGCACTTATTTTCTCCCATTCCATTGACGCTCAACCTCAACCTTTGAATGTGGCAGTCTTAGATTCTAATATTTTCCACGCAAAAAAATTTGTCAAATGACAATGATATGACATTCAATAAAGTCATAGACCATAATTTGCAGTCATAAAACGTGCAACACTTGCAAACTAAATTGATTGAAGGTAGACCTATAATAGTCATAAAACACAATTTACATCCAATTTTACAAGAAGTTGCTCTCCATGAATAAAGCTTAATTGGGGATCACAAAAATTTGCATACAAAACTGAATATGCAAAATATATCAAAGGTTTTCAACTCCACAATTTAGGTATTTAAAACCTTGTTTCCCAGTAGTGTCATCATTTTTTTGGTGTTTCGAAACATTTTAGGTTTCAAATTATCTTGATGAGAACAAGATACATCTAGGGGTAGCTAACTCCCATCTTCAACATGTCATTTCAGATGCCAAGCCAACTATAAGGCTTGACCCTTCTTCTACTTCAGGCTCTGCAAAACCTAGTCAGGTGGACCTCAAATTCAATTCATATGGTACTAGTGCAAAACATATTCCTAAATCTAAAAAAACATATAAAAACCCTTATTTCTCCTAATGACTCATGAAATGACATAGATCTGCAGTAGGTAAGTGAAAAATAATGAAATTCACAAGCTAAGTGAGGGCATCCATTTTAGCTCTTCAACAAGAAATTAAAAAGCAATTGATTAATAATGTTGAATTTAGCACAAATCCAAATATTCAATAGTAAGAACTAATTGATCCTATAACTGAATAGTGCCTAATCCATTGGACAATTTCATGAATTCAATTCATACATCTATGATACTAGGACATATTTCATATAACCAGACATCAGATATATCAATCACTTTGTGAATCAGACATCGGTGTTCATTATGTCCTAATTCTCATGAAATGTCCTTCCCAAATAATCAGCAACCCTATCAAACACATCAAACATTTACTTGGTCCTTTGTTCCAATAGCAAAACAATCTGACATTAAACCTTAAAGGGAGGATTGGATCTCATCTCTTTGTTCCTAGACTACATAAGACTATAGATTACTAAGATAGGAGATGAGAATTAGAATGAAACTAAAGAATTTCTTTCTCATTTGTATTCATTTCCTTGAAACAATACAATCAAATGCATGAAAATGAAAACATGAAAACACCTAACATATGAAAACTAGCTATATTATCTTTCCTACTACTATTCATACAAGAGAAATTGCTAAAGAAAATGTGGTGTCACTGTAATGGGAATACATCAAAATTGGAACCAAAACATGGTATCACAGCAGTGAGTAGTTTTTCACCAAAAATTAGAACCAGCCCTTACAATGGATTAGAGAAAGAAAGATATAAAAGAGGATGAATTCTTGGATGAGATCTGAAGATGACATGTGTCCACTTGAAATTCCCTCCTTTACAGTGAAACAAATCTATCTAATCTCACTCTCCACTTGGTCTGGTTTAGTTTTCATCACATTCTTGTAACTAACTTGAAAAATCTCCTATTCAATGATGAAAAACATTTGGTTTGCCAAAATTTTGAAAACCTCATGAAATGCTAGTAAAATTTGGGTTTAAACTGAATAAATATGATAAAAATTGACCCTAACTACACTCTTACCATGTTTTACCAATCCTCTAACTGGATTTTCAAATTTTACCAATTCCACTGAGAAGGCCCCAAATTTTACATTTCTACCTATAACATGAACCAGTGAATTCATGCGTGAATACAAACTCCATAATTCCAGCAATATATAATATGTCTATATTCACCTCTCAGAAACCCCATGAATCTCAGTTTGAAAAAATGTTCCTTTGTAATATGACTTAGGTCTGCATTTTGAATTTCTCAAAAATTCAAAATTTCTAAAGTATGAACTTTAGAAAATAACTTTTTGAATTTAAAATCTTTTGAACATGCATATCCATTGAGAAAATTTAAAAAAAAAAAATTCTATCATTTGTAGATTTGTCCCTAAGTCCACCTAGGCCCTAATGTGTGTCACGTGGCACCATATTATTGGCCTCTTATTTTCCACATCACCTACTTATGAAGTATGCCACCTCACCATGCACCCCGGGCCCACTACCACATAGTGTTGGGGCACATTCCTGCATTGTTTAAATCCTGAGCACTTCCAGTTTGTGGGCAAATGCCCACAATAGGATGCTTCATGTGGCGCAATCCTATGCGTTGCCACCACATCATCCTACTTGGCAGTTTATTCAAAATTTTCTTGGGCAAACCACCAGCTGGGCGAACATGGGTGGGCTCCACCACATGAGCCCGCGACCTTCAAAAGGTTACTATCTCAAAGACATTATGTCAATTTTGTTGAAGCATATTTAAAGTGTTGGGAAAGCTATCCCCTCCCCAATGTGAGATTATTTGATTCAAACTCTATACTATTCGTGCTAATCGATACATGTTGGTGTCCACTGTCAACACATGTGGATTTCCTCTTTTGCAAGGTCAACACCTTGCTTCACGTTTCATGTCCTTTTCATCGATTCATGCTTTAAAAAATGCCTTCCTTTCTCTTCACACGCCTTACGCTGCGCTAATCTTTACATCTTTGTGCATGCAGGTTTTTGAGTCTTTGCGCTTTGTCTTCTTTTTTAAAGTTGACTCCCCTTTTTTATATCATTATATCTTATGTTTGCTCTAGATTTACTTTTAAGCACATCCACCATAATAAGTGATTTGTCTTCTTCTTAGTATGAGATATTGTTCTACAACTTAGTAGATCTCATTCATTTGCTCCTTAATTTCTTGCAGGTTTCCTTTGGCCTTCAATGTGTGAGTCTTGCTGTGGTGGTTTCCCCTAGCCAGCTTTGTTGATGGGCATCTCTACCCCTCCATGTGGGTTCCCCTGCGGCTACTCCTTTTCAATAAAAATTTGAAAGCTACGTGCGGGTTCCTTCAGTGTCCCTACCCCTTTTCTGGTGTGTTTTGCTCAATTTAGCTGGCGGCTATGCTTATGCTTGCATGGGTTCCTCTAAAGGCACCTCCCTTTTATCCACACTTTGCACTCTCCCCATCACCAATGCTAACAAAATGTAGACAATATCCATCTTCTTCATTTCCTGAATTCCTTAAACCATTTTCTACTAAAGATATTTGATGACGTATGGCCTCAATAAAAGGATGGTATCTTGCAAGAGCTCGTCATTTTCTAAGATTTTTCAGGTTTGCATTCATAAATGCCCTCTCAAACTCCTCCAAATTCTCCAAGTCAGAAGAAGATTTTTGAACACAGATGATAAAACTTCTCTTTTGAGAATTCCCATTGAATCTAATTCTCCATCTTGATATCTTTTTCCAGCCACTTTTTTGAATTATGTAGCTTGTCTCTAAAGTACTGCCAACTAGAAGGGTAAGTGCACCAAGTTGTGGTGCCAAAAGGGGGGTATAAGTGGACACCTTTTTCCTGAAATCAGCAAATTCTGGACTTCAACAAGAATTTGAAGATAGTTACACTCAAAATTTTAAGATATGACAAAAACAAAAGTCATAGTCCTTTGAATCTAGTTTCTAAACTACTAATTTGTTTTCAAAATGGTTTAGTTTTAGGTGCTCAAAAAAGGGGGCCATAGAAAGTGGTACTGTTTATTCCAAAAAAACATAACATAGTACAAAGTTTGGCCCCCCTAAAATTTTAACTTTTTTTTTGAAATTCTTTAATCGCTCCAGTCAAAAGTTACCTAACACTATTTAGTTTATCCCAAATTTTTCGGGTAATTTTATAATGTGTATTTTTTTTTAAATGAATTTTTAAATTAGACCCATCCCAAAAACATGAAATATCTATGTGCTCCCCCTAGAAATGATTGAAAACTAATCTAAAATCAAAACTTCTTTTTTTCAAAGTGTGTAGAATGGAGTCTAATTTCTAAAAATCTAAGTTGTTAAAAAATTTGATGAATGAGCTAAAATCTACAGACCAATTAGTACATGGTGGTTTTTGACAAAAAATGAACATACATTCAAAAGAAATTATAGATGAAAGACTTAAAATAGTTCAAATTAAAAATAAATTATATGGTTAGATAGCTATCACAGAGACCTATAATGTTATGTAGCCTGATCTTATCGATACCCAACCATGAAGAATCTTGAAGGGGAGCACACAAGAAAAATCAATCATTTTTTGTATGTTTTCTGGAAAACACGTCTCAGACCTGTTTATAAACTCCAAACCTTTGGGTTGGATCTCCAAGGCAAAACCAAGCCTTAGGCTTGGTTTTAATGCAAAGCTTTGAATAGTGCGTGCGCCCTATAGCACACATGCCCTATTAAAATGCTATTGAATTCGAGGTAGTGCGCACACGCTATAGTGCACACGCGCTATAGTGCGCACACACTATTGAGACCTAAATTGCAAAGCAAAACCAAGAGAGAGCTTGGGGGGTGGGGCGAGGGAATGGCTATTTGTGTGTGTGAGAGAGATAGAGAGAAAGTAGGGGATGGGAGAGGGGAGAGAGGAAGTGAGAAAGAGTAGGGGTGGAAGAGAGAGTATATGATAGGAGATAGAGGAAATGTGAGAGAGTAGGGTTGGCAAAGAGAGTACAAGATGGAAGAGAGAGGAAGTGTGAGAGAGAGAGTAGAGGTGGCAAAGAGAGAGTATGGGATGGGGGAGAGAGATTGAAAGTAGGGGATGGGAGAGAGAGGAAGTGTGAGAGAGAGTACAAGTTGGGAGAGAGAGATTGAGAGTAGGGGATGGGGGAGAGAGAGAGTAGGTGGTGGGAGACAGAGTGGGAGAGGAAGAGCGAGAGAGAGGAGGATGGGAGTGCATGTGTGTGAAAGAGAGAGAGAGTAGGGAATGGGAGAGGGGGAAAATAGAGTAGCTTGAGAGAGAGTAGGGGATGGAAGGGAGAGTAGGGGATGGAAGAGAGAGTAGGCGATGGGAGAGGGAGTGGGAGAGGGAGAGAGAGAGGGGGGATGGAAATGTGTGTAAGAGAGAAAGAGAGAGAGTGTGAAAATGTGAGAGAGGGTAGGGGGTAGCAGAGAGAGAGAGAGAGAGAGAGAGAGAGAGTAGAGTAGGCAGTGGGAGAGGGAGAGCAATTGAGAGAAAAAGTAGAGGATGGGAGAGGAGAGAGGGGGGATGGGTGTGTGTGAAAGAGAGAGAGTAGGGAATGAGAGAGGGGAGAGAGAGATAGAGAGAGTAGGGGATGGGATAGAAAGAGAGTAGGCAATGGAAGAGGGAGTGGGAGAGGGAGAGAGAGGGTGGATGGAAGAGAAAGAGATTAGGCAATGGTAGAGGGAGTGGGAGAGGGAGAGAGAGGGGGGATGGAAGTGTGTGTAAGAGAGAAAGTAGGGGGTGGGAGAGAGTGTGAGAGAGAGTAGGGGTGGAAAACAGAGAGAGTGAGAGTAGGGGATGGGAGAGAGAGGGAGAGAGAGAGAGAGAGATAGTAGGCGATGGGAGAGGGAGTGGGAGGGAGAGAGAGAGGGGGAATGGAAGTGTGTAAGAGAGATAGAGTTGGGGATGAGAGAGAGTAGGCAATGGGAGAGGGAGTGAGAGAGAGAGGGGGGGGAATGGGAATGTGTATAAGAGAGATAGAGTAGGGGATGGGAGAGAGTGTGAGAGTTTGAGAGAGAGTAGGGGGTGGTAGAGAGAGCTTGTACAGGATGGGGGTGAGAGAGAGAGAGAGAGAGTAGGGGATGGAAGAGAGAGAGTGAGAGTAGGGGATGGGAGAGAGAAAGTAAAGAGGGAAAGAGAGTACTTGAGAGAGAGAGAGAGATAGTAGGTGGTGCAAGAGGGAGTGGGAGAGGGAGAGAGAGCGGGGATGGGAGTGTGTGTGACAAATCTAGAGAGTAGGGGATGGGAGAGGAGAGAGAGAGGGGGGATGGGTGTGCGTGTCTATGAAAGAGAGAGAGTAGGGGGTGGGAGAGGGGAGAGAGAGAGTAGGGGATGGGGGAGAGAAAGTAGGTAGTGGGAGAGGGAGTGGGAGAGGGAGAGAGAGAGAGGGGGAATGGGAATGTGTGTAAGAGAGACAGAGTAGGGGATGGGAGAGAGTGTGAGAGTGTGAGAGAGAGTAGGTGGTGGCGGAGAGAGCTCGTATGGGATGGGAGAGAGAGAGTGAGATTAGGGGATGGGAGTGTGAGAGAGAGTAGGGGATGGGAGAGAGAGTGAGTGAGAGTAAGGGATGGGATGGGAGAGAGAGAGAGAGTAGAGAGGGATAGAGAGAACTTGAGAGAGAGAGATCTAGTAGGCGGTAGGAGAGGGAGAGGGAGAGAGATAGGGGGGATGTGAGTGTGTGTGACAGATGTAGAGAGTAGGGGATGGGAGAGAAGAGAGTGGGGGGATAAGAGTGTGTGTGTCTGTGAAAGAGAGAGAGTAGGGGATGGGAGAGAGTGTGAGAGTGTGAGAGAGAGTAGGGGGTGGCAGAGAGAGAGTATGAGATGGGAGAGACAAAGTTAAAGGATGGGAGAGATAGAGTGAAAGGATGGGAGAGAGTGAGATAGAGAGTAGGGGGCGGTAGAGAGAGAGAGAGAGTACGAGATGGGAGAGACAAAATGAAAGGATGGGAGAGAGTGTGAGAGAGAGTAGGGGATGGGAGAGAGTGTGAGAGAGAGTTGGGAATGGGAGAGAGAGAGAGAGTAAGAGTAGGGGATGGGAGAGAGAGAGTAGAGAGGGAGAGAGAGAACTTGAGAGAGAGAAATAGTAGGTGACCTGGGAGAGGGAGTGGGAGAGGAGGAGAGAGAGGGATGGGAGTGCGTGTGACAAATCTAGAGAGTAGGGGATGGGAGAGAAGAGATAGGGGGGATGGGAGTGTGAGTGTGTGTGTGTCTGTGAAAGAGAGAGAGTAGAGGATATGAGAGAGTGTGAGAATGTGAGAGTAGGGGGTGGCAAAGAGAGAGTACGAGATGGCAGAGACAGAGTGAAACGATGGGAAAGAGTGAGAGAGAGAGTAGGAGGTGACGAAGAGAGAGAGAGAGAGTACGAGATGAGAGAGACAGAGTGAAAGGATGAGAGAGAGTGTTAGAGAGAGTAGGGGATGGGAGAGAGTGTGAGAGAGAGTTGGGGATTGGAGAGAGAGAGAGTAAGAGTAGGGTATGGGGGAGAGGGAGAGAGAGAGAGAGAGAGAGAGAGAGAGAGAGAGAGTAGAGAGGGAGAGAGAGAACTTGAGAGAGAGAGAGAGATAGTAGTTGGTGGGAGTGGGAGTAGGAGAGGAGGAGAGAGAGGGATGGGAGTGCGTGAGAGTGATCTAGAGAGTAAGGGATGGGAGAGGGGAGAGAGAGAGAGGGGGATGGGAGTGTGTATCTGCAAAAGAGAGAGTTTAGGGGATGGGAGAGGGGAGAGAGAGAGTAGCGGATGGGAGTGTGTGTAAGAGAGAGTAGGGGATGGGAGAGAGTGTGAGAGAGAGTAGGAGGTGGTAGAGAGAGAGAGAGTAAGAAGTGGGAGAGGGAGGATGGGAGTGTGTGTGAGAGATCTAAAGAGTAAAGGATGTGAGAGGGGAGAGAGAGAGTGTGTAGGGGATGGGAGAGGGGAGAGAGAGTAGGAAGAGAGAGAGAGTAGGGAGAGAGAGAGTAGGGAGGGTGGAGAGTGATGTGTTCTCATATAGTGCGTACATGCTATAGCGCGTACGCACTATGTGAAATCACCTAAAAATGGTCAAAAAGCAACTTTGGGGCCCATTTCATTCATTCTCTTCTTTTGTTCTATTCTGCACTCTATTATCCCGACAGAAATCGCGGGTTTCAACACAGAAACATTCTTTCAAAGTGGCAAACACTATTTCAAGCTAACAAACACTATTTCAAGGTGGCAAACACTTTTGGAAGCTAACAAACACCAAATTCAATCATTGGATACACGATTTGAAGACTTTTTGAATATTCCTTGTATAGAAAAGGTTAGTGCAATTTATTTTAAATATTGTTTGTTGATATATAGATACAAATTTTATTATAATTTGACATGTTGTTTAATATATAGTGAATTCATTGAAATTTGTATGTTTCAATGAAATGTTATTTTGAAATGGTTAGAAATTTGACAAGTCGTTTTATATATATATTGTGTATTCATTCAAATAATTATAATTTTTATATGTATTTGAATAATTTTTAATTTACACATTTTAAGTAATTCAAATGTTTGAATAATTTGACATGTAGAAATCATCTTCATTCCAAGGAAGAAACCAAAAAATCAAAAAAATGAAGATAGAGAGAGAGATTCGGCAATTAAAAGAGATGAAATGAAATTACTAAGTGAGCAAAGAAAATTGCAAAGCAATAATGAAGAATTGACTTTCGAAGAGGATCAAGAACCACCGGTACCAAGAAAAAAAGAGGAAGAATTAGAAAGACAGAGAACGAATGAGACTGTTATGCTCAAGAAGACAATTGAATTGTGAAGCTACACCATCTTCTAATGTTGGAGTCATATCGTCCGCTACACCATCTTCCAATGTTGAAGTTATATCATCCTCTCATGTTGAAGAGACACTGATTTGTAGATCCGACAATATACACACTCCATCATGTCATGTTGAAGGCACAACATCAACACATCAAGTAGGTGATATTCCATCTTTTGCATCTTATTGCCAAGGCACATCATCTTCGGTTCAAGGTAAGCAATACACTCAACCTTAGGTTGATGTTCAAAATGTTGAAAGAATTGAAGAGATTATAACACCTTCTAGAATTCGTTTTAGAAGACCAAAATATTTGATTGATATTGATAGTAACATTTTGAAATCAATGCCTGACAAGATTAGCAAGCGTACTTGTCAAAGAAAAGTTAATCATATGTGGAGATTATTTTTTGATGAATTAAATATTATAGGTCATTGCCAATTATTTTTTGAAATGATGAGGAATTTAAAATTTAGGTCTATCATGAAGATTCTTGGGCTAAGAACGATGGATGATTCAAATGAAAAAAACATTGTAAAGAATCTAATGAATACTTATGACAAAGTGGGTTCTAAATCACTCACCAAAGATAGTAATATCGCAAGACGAGTACTTACATCGACAATAGTAAGTAGCCAAATGAAGAATGCTCGACTCATGAGAAAGACAAGAAAAACATTAAAAATTGGTAGAGGTACTCTAAGGAGAGCCATGCTAATGCATGAGAGATTGGAAGATCCAACAAAAAATGAGTTATGGACATTTAGCGGTAGACTACCGCGAAAGGATAAAGAAATTAGTGAAGCCTTGAAATCATTGATCGAAGATTTTTGGAAAAATAACACATTTGTTTCCCTTAATCAAAGAGATGTTGTAAGGAGGATTGGTAGCCAAAATCGCGAGCCACATGCAAAACATTTTTTGGACACAACTCAGACACAATTTTTTGCAAAATTTATTGGTATGTATCCTCAAATTCGAATAAGTAAAAGATTTTTTGAGATGGGTAAACCTTTTTATGTGAAGATAAATCACACATGCACAACTTGTTGTTGTAGGATACATATTGAATTTTCTAACCATTTTGATGTTTTTAGGCATATATGCATAATTTTGCGTTCTCAGTTTCTTTTGCAGGATTGTGACATAAATGAGCCACCAAGATCTTCAAGGGAATTCATATCCAACATTTTATGTGAAATAAGGGATGGCCAACAATTTTACAAGACATCATGCTTGGATGGTACGTGCTTATTTTGTGGTTCTTTGCAACTTTTATCAACTTGTCAACATATGGATAGTACACATGCAATTGGAAATGAAATAGTAGATTATGGAAAATTTAAGATAGTGACATATGCTCTAAAAGATGAGAAACATGGTAAAAGATGTGATTTAGTCATTGAAAAGATTCCAGTGTATGAGTTCATGAAGATTTTTCGTGAAAACATTATTTACGAGTATGCAAGGCATACCCATAGAGCTCGATGGCTGGATTTGCAATTCAAGTTGTGCAAGGATACGTTTCCACTGGATACCATTGTTTCAGTTGTAGATTTCGCAGAGAACTACACACTACAACCAAAAAATGAGGTGAAAGAAAAGTATTATACTTCTAAACTGGTTTCCATATTTGTTCACATAACATTCATGCATTCACCTACAAGTACAGAGGATGATAGAAAGATTTTGAGGGAGTACCATTTTTACATCAGCGATGATCAATCACATTCTACGAAGTTCGTACATGGTTGTTTTCAACTATTTTATGGAGATTTGGCTAACAGGGGCATCACATATCGTCAGCACATTATTTGGTCAGACAATTGTGCATCTCAATTCAAGAATGCACGGATGTTCTATTGGTTGAGCAGGATGCACAAGTTGTGTAGAATTCAATACATGTGGAATTTCACAGAGGCTAGTCATGGAAAGGGAGAGCATGATGGTGCACGTGCATGCATCAAAAGAGCCTTAGCTTGTGAAGAAATAAACTAAAAAGATGGAGAAATATTGACAGATACAAAATCCATCGTCCAGTGGTGTAATGCTACAATGGGTCCAGGTAAGGAAGGCGAGTCTATGGTTCATAGATTTTTTTGGTTGATAGATAATACTAACATTGCACCATATCAGGATTGTTGCACACTAACAGGATCCAGTGAGTTGCACTCTTTTAGAAGCTCTGATGCAGGTTCATGGAGTATCCACACATGAAAAATGGCATGCTATTGTCCATCAATTGCAGAGGAAAATTGGGATGACTGTGAGTCGACTGAATGGGTGGACAAATGGGATATACGGGTTTTGGACCCAATTGACACCTATCATCCCCCATAAGCACTGGAAATGGTACAGATGGAATCGTCTATTGACTTTGACTGCTTGTCTGATCTAGTGCAACCTGGTAATATATATATTTATATATCTTTTTAATTTCAATATGTAACTTTATAACTTTTACGCAAGTATTTTCTGAAATAATGACCGCATTTTGAACATTTGTCACTGTAGGCTATTTTTTGCTATTATTGCACCTGAAGACAATGAAGAAGGGACAGATTATTATTTGTGTCGTTGTGTTCAAGCCAAAAAAAAATTGGATCACTTGGTTATAGATGGTGAAGGTTTAGAGTACCATGTCGGTGCGGTGGTTGTAACCGGCACATGGCTTAGACGATATTCTATGAAGAACCCTAACTTGTGGTTATTCGAGGATTGGCAAACAGAGAGGAAGATTCTTCATTATTCAAATCTTGTTGTCGCATCAAATTTCCACTTGATAAAATATGGTGGAAAACCATATAATAAGAATCTTTGGAGAGTTCACGAGTCAGACCACGAGGCAATACTTGAGACATTAAAATGTCGAGCAGATCCAGTTGGCTCATTAGATTGAATACAGAGAGAGGGAGAGAGAGAAAGAGTGATCAACTGGATCCAAATACATTGTTGCAACCTCTTCCCCAAGACTGTCCACATGACTAAGGTGGACCGTATTGTTATGATGCGTAAGTGATGAGATTTAGTTTAAATCATAGATTTTATGTTTTGATTTGTTTAGAATCTAGATTTTATGTTTTGATGTCTCCAATTTTTTTAAAGCTAGAACAATATTTTTCATATTTTCTTATTGTGACGATATTTTTCTTTCATTGCATGTTCTCTTAGATGACAGGAGGGAGAGAAGAAAAATAAGTAGATTTCCAAATAGCTAACCACCCTTCTTCATGTAGTTTATTCATTTAAGGTAAAAGTCCCATTTCCTTTGTTTGGCTTTGGTATTTGGTTATTTAAAGTCATTATTCTAGTTGGACCTTCGTATGTTTGAATTTGGGATTGTTTAGTGTCTATTTGTTATGATTATACTGAATTATTAATTCTACGATGTTTCTATTATTTAATTATTTAAAATAAATTAAAACTTTTTGTATAAAATTATTATTATTTATATCTATCTATTTGTTATGATTATTTCTATTATTTAAAATAAATTAATTCTATAATATCTCTATGATGAACTATTTATATTTCTAAACTTTACATATTTTACACCATGACCAACAATCAAACTATTATAACAATACAAATACATTTAAATAGTAATGTAAGAATGGTTTAGTTCACATAAAAAATAAGTCTATCTTAGATATTCTAAATACATCACAAAACTTTATCGCTTCAAAAAAATTGGAATTTCTCCTATCTACTTGAGTTCCCATCAATTGTCCATAAAATTGGGAAAGGGAATAGGTGCTATGCTCCCAATCCCAACATCCTCATGTCCACTACTAGGAGATGTGTGTAATGTAGGATTCAGCTCCATCAACTTAGTCATTTTTTTCACTAGTTGATTGGGACTCTCACCATTTGTTGCCAACTATGGTGACAATGCTTGGGGTTACACTTATTAAGTAAGAATATTTCCTAATGTAGGGATTAGAGCATTGAACATATCAGAATGTGATTTATGCTATGGGAGAAGAGGTATGTTGGGCATACTAATTGATTCTAGGGCTAGTGCAATTACATCTCCTTCCACTAGTGTTGTAAATATAATTTCTATAGTTGTTGAAGGTGCACCTCCAATATTTGATCTATATCTCTTTCAAACATTTAGATTATCCTCTCTCTCTTTCCTCTTCTATTCCTTTAGTGCAACCTTCTCCGCAACTGATTTTCCCCTCTCTATAGCATATAAGATCTCATTTCTTGCAATCTTTTCCTCTCTCCCATCTTTCCTATCCCTGATCTTCTCCTTCATGTAAAGTGCATTAGCCTTAAATAAATTATTAGTCTCTCTTGTTACTTAGAATTTTGTATCCTTTTCTTTGGTAGCTATAGGAATCTACTGGGTAAACCACTATGTTGTTTTTTGTCTAGTGGCATGTAATGTATAAAATCAACATCTCCATCATAGTCATTTTGGGCCTGGGTATCAAACAATTGTTAACTATTTATTTCATCATGGTTGCCACCATTTGCAAAGCATTAGATGACGTCCATGGGGTCAACATGTGGTGGGGATGGAATTAAAAGGGAAACATTTTCATCCCCACAAGTATTTGGTTACCCAAGGTTTGTGACAACCTCCTACAACCAATCTGGTTGTGAATCTTGCATTAGCAAGCTTAATCTAATATCAATGTTTGTTGTATGCTCAAGGTTTTATCTCCTATAATAGTCCACTGGCTGGTTCAGGTTTTCTGGTTGGGTATTTTTAGGTGCAATTGTACCTAGTCCCTTCATATTTTGTCCATAACTCCTCAACAAAGTGTTAATTGGTTCATCTAATAAGACATTGATTTTTAGGAAGGATTCAATAGTGATTTCCTCCCCCTCGCTTTACAACTCATCAATATTTGCATCATCTACAGTAGTTGTTTCTTGCAACTCATCTCTTACACTTTCTCAATTTTGCCTCTTCTAGGCTTGTTCCAACTAGCCCTTGTCAGTCCTAAACTATTGGGTGATTAAAATACCCTTTTCCTCACTCTAAAATATACTCCAAAACCAACTACACTTGTTTTGTAAAATATCACTCAAAACGGGCTATTTCAGTCTGCCAACTAGGCCTAGTTTGAGGCCATTTACAAAGCAACTCACAATCCCTTGACTTTTGGAACTCCCATGACCGAAAAAAGTCTTAAGACACGACTCAAATACAAGGATTCTTTTATTTTTTTGGTCTCATGATCAACTTTACAATGGTTTTTACAAAACCCTCCTTTCTAGCCCCTTTACCCTAGGGCTTTCTAGAACTCTTACTTTGTAACGTCTCTAGAACCCCAAAATGGTTCAAACACATTCACTTTGGTTATATTAGATGACTTCAAACATAAAATGCAACTCTTGTTTGGAGAAAACACTAAATCCACCTTGGGAGCAATCACATACCCCTTTTTATGCACTCAAATTTTAGGGAAAACTATGCAAATACTTCTTAAATGGTTTCAACACTCAACTTTTCAGATGGAAATGGTTATTATAGACTCAAACCAACAAGAAAAATCCCAAACTTGAGGTTTCTCAACACTCAACAATCAAATTTCAAAACTATTACCAACACTTACTACTAGCACAATTTCTAGTTTTAATGGTCAAACTCCCAAACCATACAAAGGACCCCACACTATTTTTGCATTTTTAAAAACTCTTTTTGGAGACCTACAATAACCTCTCTCACTTTTTGGAGATCACACTCCATTTTCATTTTATGACGCCATCTCGGGTGATGCTGAAACTTGCAATGTCGGCTAGTACAAAGTTGCCAACTGCCAAATCTCTCTCACCTTTCCTCGTGGGATCGAACTATCTACTCCATTAGCTCCATGTGGTTAGGCAAACCCTATCCCCAATGGCTTCCTATCCCCTTCAGTGCTCGAACGTTCTCAGGCACGCCAATCTAGAATGTCCCCAAGTGTCACTAAATGCCATAGGGCTGCGATCTTTGACGGGGCATATCTCAGAGCTCGTGCGAGGTATGGATGCAATTCTAGTTCCTACAGGACCGTGTTGCAGAGACCTACAATAACCTCTCTCACTTTTTGGAGATCACACTCCATTTTTATTTTACAACGCCATCTCGAGTGATGCTGAAACTTGTAGTGTGGGCCAGTACAAAGTTGCCAACTACCAAATCTCTCTCACCTTTCATTGTGGGATCAAACTGTCTGCTCCGTTAGCTCCGAGTGGCCGGGTAAACCCTATCTCCAACCTCATCCTATCCCCTTTAGTGCTCAAACGTTCTCAGGCATGCCAATCTGGAATGTCCCCAAGGGTCACTAAATGCCATAGGGCTGTGATCTTTGACGGGGCATATCGCGGAGCTCTTGCAAGGTATGGATGCGATTCTAGTTCCTACAGGACCTTGTTGCAGAGAACTACAATAACCTCTCTCACTTTTTGGAGATCACATTCTGTTTTCATTTTACAACACCATCTCGGGTGATGCTGAAACTTGTAGTGTTGGCCAGTACAAAGTTGCCAACTGCCAAATCCCTCTCATCTTTCGTCGTGGGATCAAACTGTCTACTCCATTAGCTCCGAGTGGCCAGGTAAACCCTATCCCCAAACTTGTCTTGTCCCCTTCAATGCTTGAACGTTCTTAGGCATGCCGAACCAGAATGTCCCTAAGGGTCACTAAATGCCACAGGGCTGCGATCTTTGACGGGGCATATCTTGGAGCTCGTGCTAGATATGGATGAGATTATAATTCCTACAGGACTATGTTGCAGAGACCTACAATAACTTCTCTCGCTTTTTGGAGATCACATTCCGTTTTCATTCTACAATGCCATCTCGGGTGATGCTGAAACTTGTAGTGTTGGCCAGTACAAAGTTGCCAACTGCCAAATCTCTCTCATCTTTCGTCGCGGGATCAAACTGTCTACTCCATTAGCTCCGAGTGGCCGGGTAAACTCTATCCCCAACCTCTTCCTGTCCCCTTCAGTGCTTGAACGTTCTCAGGTACGCTGAACCAGAATGTCCCTAAGGGTCACTAAATGCCACAGGGCTGCGATCTTTGACGGGGCATATCTCAGAGCTCGTGCGAGGTATGGATGTGATTCCAATTCCTACAGGACTGTGTTGTGGAGACCTACAATAACCTCTCTCACTTTTTGGAGATCACACTGAATTTTTGTTTTACAACGCCATCTCGAGTGATGTTGAAAGTTGCAGTGTGCGCCAATACAAAGTTGCCAACTGCCAAATCTCTCTCACCTTTCGTCATGGGATCGAACTGCTTACTTTGTTAGCTCTGAGTGGTCGGGTAAACCCTATCCCCGACCTTGTCCTATCCCCTTTAGTGCTCCATTTTTCTTAGGCACGCCAATCCGGAATGTCCCCAAGGGTCACTAAATGCCATAAGGCTGCGATCTTTGACAGGGAATATCTCAGAGCTCGTGTGAGGTATGGATGCAATTCTAGTTCCTACAGGACTGTGTTGCGGAGACCTACAATAACCTCTCTTACTTTTTGGAGATCACATTCTATTTTCATTTTACAACACCATCTCGGGTGATGGTGAAACTTGTAGTGTTGGCCAGTACAAAGTTGCCAACTGCCAAATCTCTCTCATCTTTTATTGTGGGATCAAACTGTCTGCTCCATTAGCTCCGAGTGGCCAGGTAAACCCTATCCCCAACTTTGTCTTGTCCCCTTCACTGCTTGAACGTTCTTAGGCACACCAAACCAGAATGTCCCTAAGGGTCACTAAATGCCACAGGGTTGCAATCTTTGACAGGGCATATCTTGGAGCTCATGCAAGATATGGATGAGATTCCAATTCCTACAGGACCGTGTTGCAGAGACCTACAATAACCTCTCTCGCTTTTTGGAGATCACATTCCATTTTCATTCTACAATGCCATCTCGGGTGATGCTAAAACTTGTAGTGTTGGCCAGTACAAAGTTGCCAACTGCCAAATCTCTCTCATCTTTCATCATGGGATCAAGCTGTCTACTCCATTAGCTCTGGGTGGCCGAGTAAACCCTATCCCCAACCTCTTCCTGTCCCCTTCAGTGCTCGAATGTTCTCAGGCATGCTGAACCAGAATGTCCCTAAGGGTCACTAAATGCCATAAGGCTACAATCTTTGACGGGGTATATCTCGAACCTCGTGCGAGGTATGGATACGATTTCAGTTCCTCTAGGACCGTGTTGTGGAGACCTACAATAAATTCTCTCACTTTGTGGAGATCACTTTTCATTTTTGTTTTACAATGCCATCTCGGGTGATGCTGAAACTTGCAGTGTGGGCCAGTACAAAGTTGCCAACTGCTAGATCTCTCTCACCTTTCGTTGTGGGATTGAAATGTCTGCTTCGTTAGCTCTGAGTGGCTGGGTAAACCCTATCCCCAACCTTTTCCTATCCCCTTTAGTGCTCGAACGTTCCTTGGCACGCCAATCTAAAATGTCCCAAAGGGTCACTAAATGCCATAGGGCTGCGATCTTTGACGGGGCATATCTCGGAGCTCGTGCGAGGTATTTATGCGATTCTAGTTCCTACAAGTCCGTGTTGCAGAGACCTACAATAACCTCTCTCTCTTTCTTTAGATCACATTCTGTTTTCATTTTACAACACCATCTCGGGTGATGCTAAAACTTGTAGTGCTGGCCAATACAAAGTTGCCAACTGCGAAATCTCTCTCATCTTTCGTCGTGGGATCAAACTGTTTGCTCCATTAGCTTCGGGTGGCTGGGTAAACCCTATCCCCAACCTCTTCTTGCCCCCTTCAGTGCTCAAACATTCTCAGGCACGCTGAACCAGAATGTCCCTAAGGGTCACTAAATGCCACAAGGCTGCGATCTTTGACGGAGCATATCTATGGGCTGTCAATACTTCAACTATACTTTAAGTCAATGATTATCAATATGTGAAAAAATGGAACTCGTTGTATTTTGAAGTACTGAGAAGATGGCCTTGCCTTTCCCCAGGAGTTTCAGAAATGGGAGACATTAGGTAAGAGAGTGAAAATGTTACTATCACTTCAACGCACATGACGCAATTGGAAATGCAAATTTTGATGGTAATCATTTTGTGATAAGGGAGAGACTAGGGATGATCATTTTTACTATCTCTTTAGTAGTGGAATTTTGTTTTCTCTTGAATTTGGTGGTGGGGGATCAGTGGTAAGACTCCTTGGATATTCCTTCTTATGATGTTAGTGACAAGTGTTGCTCTTTTTAAACACTTGTACAATCTTTTTTAAATTATTAGATAAAAACAGAGAATTGCAAGTATTAAAAATGATTAGCCTTTAATTCATAGAAGATCTTTATTTCCCCATCAATGCATTTAGAAATTTAAGTTTTAAGAAGATCATAAATAGAAAAAATTAGAGAAGCGATTTAAACATTTATATTGATCGGAAACATGGGAGTCTTGAGTTTCCTCTACCTTTTAAAGAACGTTCCTTAGCTAGCAGACCTAATTCCACATTCCATAAGACTGTCATTGCGCTAAAGATTTAGGAAACCAACTACTCTAAGATAAAGCTTCCCGGTCAATAATAATCTAGCCTATTGAGGTACATAATACTTCTCAATTAAACTTGTGTTAATTCAGTATTAATTTTGTAATTAACTACAATTTCAGTATCTGTGTACAGGGGGTGACTGAGAAAACTATTTGAGATCCAATTTGAAAATATATTTGTAAGGATCTCGACCAAGGTTCACAACTTCGATGATTAATACATTCATTCAGGCTAGAACCTTACTACAAAAAAATAGTATATAAAAAAGGTAGTGAGTAATGTCATGTCTAGACCCAAATCAACCAATGAAAGTCAAATTAGCATAATGTGGAACAACAATATATGCATTGAGTGGGTTGTCATAAAAAAGCTTCATAATAAAATTCATGTCTAGAATTAAAAGACCTTAAAGAACATTTATGCTTGTAACACAAATGGCCATTCAAAACTGAATATGATTACAATATGTGAAATAGCATTACAAGAACTTGTAATGCTCTTGTGAACATCGTGTTAATTCTTGTAAGAATCCCTAAGATGCTTGTTATACTCAAAATTTTGTTGAAATTGAATTAATTTTTATCCTGTTGGTTAATTGGCTTAGAGTGATATATGCTTCTTGGATGGAATAATGAGTTCATGATTAACTCTGTATTAAGATTCATAGCATCTTCTAGTTATTTGCAAAGGAAATTTATAAATTACTTGCTAATGTCATATGGCTTGCTTGAGAAAGATGTCCGTGTTCTTATTGACGAGTACTAATGACTATCCACATTTAGTTCTTCAATATCCTATTTGACAAGCTTTCCATAGACATTTCTTTGCCATACTAAGTATTTTTGAAAACATATTTGAGTAGGACTGTAGTAGATACTACCAGAAACAGCTTCTTTGCAGTTTTTGAGAAATACTAATAAAGCAAAAAAGAACATCTACTAGTTGGTAGACATAATGGCAACTCTCTAGGAATTGAATTTAATTTCATACATGCACATATCTAATTTAATGTCATACACGAACATATCTAATTTACCATCATACATGAACAAACATATAATATAAAATGATAACCAATAATGTCATATACATTAACCAACACATAATATATTATGATAACCAATAATGTCGTATATGAACAAACATATCATATATTAACCAATAATGTCATACATCAAATATAGAATGTCATATGTACATCAAATGTGTATCGAATATGTCTCTCAGATGCCTATATATATACATGGGGAAGGAAACAAGTCTCTATATATATGTATCAAATATCTCAACTACATCTTTTCCTTCCCACGAGGGGAAGGAAACAAGTCTCTCGATGTCCTCTGCCGTTGTGTGGAGGGAGACAGTGGAGATGACGGGGCCTTCCTGACACGCTCACTTGACCTCTTGTTGAGGCTCTTCTCCAGGTCCAACTAATAAAAAGAAAGTAGATATGAATCAATATTTATTATACGTTGAAATCAAATATATGTACTCACAAAATCAATTATTTTCTTACCGCCAACAAATAGTCACTCTATAAGTCCACCTCAAATGCTTGTGGACGATTAGGCGTGACAAGACCCTACAACAATTCAATAAATATAATCACTTATAAATAAAATTAGAAATTTTGAGGTTAACTATTATAAACAACAAATAAAATGAAGAAAATTCTTTCATACCTCCGTTAGTGGCTGTGAGCTAGCCACAGCTGCGGCCACTCCACTATCAACAGACTGTCGCAGATGAGGAGGTGTGTCTGACATCATGAGTTGCACATCATACAATACACGTTATATCTAACATGAAACATGGAATAAATATAATCAAATGAATTAAATTAACATGAAACAATTGTACCTGTGTGAAGCTCATATGATGTCTCTGCTTTGCGTCTGTGGTAAAGGTTGAGGGTCCTGTGGAGAACTGATGCACATGCATATTTTTTTTGGTCAATCCTTAATATGATTACGTAATAAATATATGTATTAATTAAAATGATTAAATTGATACATACCTCAGGACTCGTCGAAGGGACAAAAAATGGGCCTAGAGGATCACTGCTAGGTCCAGGAACACTTTGACCCTAAATTTTGAACAATGTCAATAAATCCTAATTAATTAATCATTCACTATACGTATGAAATGTGATCGAATTAGTAATTTACCTATGTGTCAATGCCAAATGTCTCATTCAGGAACTAATCAGTGACAAGCCCATCATCTGCACCATCTCCGACATGAGTGCCAAATGTGTATAGGGATCCGCATGAAGTGCACATGTGACCACGACATATAGAAGGCTCCCCCTGAACTAATGGGCTCGTGGAATGGATGAGGGTCTGTTTCAAAGCATTAATGGTCCCTAAAGTGCTGGCCTCTATATGTTCCTTCACAACTGAAGGAATAATCACATGCTCACGCTGTGGATGGACCACGGGTGCCCTAATTGCATTAGGGTCACGATGTGCTTCGGGCCTCTCAAATGATGACCCCCCACCTCTACCCTGGGAGTCTAACATATCAAAATAATTGGGGAAATCCTGAAGGACAAACTTACAATATAATTTCTTCAAAAAATACATGGGGACCTTGTGATTGTTGCAAGGACGGGCATCAAAAACCATCCACCATCTATCCCAAAAATTATTTCTAATAGCATCATGTATGCACCAATGGATGGGGAATCGTTTAGTACCCTCTCTAATAGTATTTTTCTCACTGGGTTTTCTAAATAATGCACATATACTACCTTTTGGTATTTCCTTTTTTTTAACATCTTCATATGACAATTTATTTGCATAAAATCTTTTTTGTTCATCCCTCTTAGCCCGCAAAATATCTAACTGACCACTAACTGAGGCTATTTGAGTGTTAATGGATTTGAGGGATGATGCCAATTGAGCCCTCATTGGATTGGTTTGTCCGGATTCTTTCAATCGAGCAATGATTCCTTCTAATTCAGTTTTGCCTCTCTCTATTTCATTTCTTAGATTTTCTTGTGTGCCTGGTGGAGGTCTTGCAATTGGTTTGGGTTGTGGAATTTGTTCTTCTTCTTGAGGAGGGTTTTGGTTTTGGGGTTCTTGAGGGTTTTGATGTTTTTGTGGATTTTCTGGTTGATTATGAACATTTCCTGATAAAAAATCAATTGAAATTCAAATAAATAAACAAATCTAAATGAAATTTGTAAAAACCCTCCAAAAGAATATAAAAAACTTACAAAACAATATGAAAAATATATCATACAATGCAAAGTTAGGTTTATATCACTTACGGTGTCATCATGGGTGCGCTTGTGGTCTTGGATTTCGTCAACGAGGAGGCATTTTGGCAAATGGTGGTGCAAATGTTGAGTCTTCAACTTGCGTACGCGCTGCTCGTTGTAGGAGTAGAAGAAAATGGTAATTAAAATGATGGGCTGCGGGTTTGCAGCCCATCATACATACTTTTTATTTTTTAAAAAGCGCGTACGCACTGTTTAAAATAGGGAAAAAAAAATTTCATTGTCACCTTTTTGGCACCACAACTCGGTGCATATGCCCAGAAAGAAGGCATGAATTCTAGCTCTATTTTTGGTTATTATGTTCTTTATCAGAGATAAAATTTAACCCATCATTCTATTCAAAAAGTCCATTTTCAATGCTCCCATTCCTATGACTAACGTCACCTTTTTTAATATCCTCACCGAAAATAGGCTAATCTACAGAGAAAAACTCCCTATCAAGAACAAGAGTATTTTTCACTTCTTGTATATAGTCCATGTTATCATTTTTTCCCTAAAAACCATGCAATCATGACCCAAACAACAAATTTTGATGAAGGTCCTCAAACCTTGATGCCTGTACCCTCTCTTGACAAGTCAAACCTTTAATTTGGTATTCATCTCTTGGACAAATGTACACATTCTAATCATTCTTTCCTGTAATTTGATCTCCCAACAAAAATTGGCAAGTTCACCTCTCTCTAATTGTTGTATCCTCATTACATTAGCATTTCTCTAAAGCTCTTAAGCCTCCTATTAGTCCGTTTTATCTACTCCAACCTCAATCAAAAATGATTTACTAGAAGGACTACTGGGTTGTTCTCCTTTTACAATCCAAAAGTGAATTCAATGCATCCATGAAGTCAAATAGAAACTTAATGCAATTCATAACATAATGAGTCATAGGATGAATTGCACCTCCAAGGATTGGTCTTCTAGAAGTTGCCTTCTGAATTGCATTAGCAAACTCCTTGAATGTAGATCTAGTTGCTTCACTCAATTTGACCAAAATTCCTAAGGCTTCTTCCCCAAATGACTTCCTCATCTGGATTGACGAAGACACAATCAACCTTAACCCTTGAAATAGTCATCAATTGGAAAAAATCAATAAGACTTTCTCAACCAACTATGGTGTCCCACCTATGCTTCTGTAGAGTTTCTTGTTTTCCTATAACCAAAAGCTAGAAGCATAGTTCCAAAACTTTCCAAACTCTAACAAATATCATTTGAACATTTTAAAAATCCCAATGCCTTATTAATCTGACAAAAATAGTCGGGCCCCAAAGTGGGTCTGGCTAAACAAAAAATTGTTTTCAAACAACTAAACCTCCAAACTAGCCCATTGATTATCTGCCCCTAATTTGAATAAAAATCCATCATTGAAACATTATTAAAACTCATTTTACCATTTATCTGCAAACTGCAACTTTCTACTAAAAGGGCCTATCGACTGGCTTTAAAAACTGACCCAAACATCTAACTAGGCTGTAAAATTAGACACACTAACTCTTTTTTGTTCATACTTGCACCCTATCAAATCTCATCTCATGATGAATTCGAGGTCAAAAAATATTGACCACCAAAGTTGCCCTCTTAGAACTACCTGCAAGAAAACATGTTAGAAAACAACAAATCACGTTTAGATTTGGCTTTGAAAAATAGGTAACTTGACACTTGGGGGCACAAAATTTTTGGCGTTGGTTCACTTTTATGAGGAGAGTATAAATTTGTGATTTGGGTTCATGATGAATAACTGGACATAAATGACGAGAGGTCAAAGTAGGCTACTCAAATTTTACAATTTGAAACAATGGCAAAAAAATATTTTTTGCAAATGGAATTGACCTAGGAAAGTGTGCAAATGGATTTGTCAAGACTTGAAACTTGGCACACTTAAAATATTTTTTAGAGTACAACTCAGTGGTTCAATCCATTTCAATCTCACCTATCACAAATTTCAAGTTATGACGGATTTCAAGTCTCTGAGCTCTAGAATTCAATCAACTAGGTCAAAGTTATAACAAGTCAAATAGGGCTTCCTAGAATTCAGAATTAATTGCATCAGCATAACAACATTAAATGACCAACTTTGAGGGATTCAAATGCTAGCCAAACAGATTCAAAATGACTCAAAATCTAAAACATAGGTTCTCTAGTATGGACACTAAGCACTCCCAAAGTGGAGAGTCATGAAACATTATTGGGTATGAGATATTCAGTATTAAACAGAGCCTTCTAACACTGTTTGACACTTTGGTGAAAATGCAAAATTGACAATTGCTCAAAACAAGTCTTTATGGAATAGCTCAGAATGTTAGTTTAACTTCATGAAACAAGTGGACATACTGAATGGAACATGTTAGAAACATTAAACACTTATTATGCTTCAAATGGGTAGCCATGTACACTTGCAATCAAAAGGTTTTAAGGGCTTGATTTTCTCAATGGTACTCAAAATCAAGGCTTGAATTTTGAGTCCCAACAATAGCTATGTCTGTGGATGCATGTCCTTTGCGGGTATGGCAATGATTCATATCTCTAGAAGAATTAGACCACACACTTGACAGCAAAAAACTACTCATGAACAACTTTATTGAAAGCAAGAAAACAACTACTTCTATGTACAAATGATGGCCCCAGGCCACCAAACTTCAACAAAAGTTTTTACCTTTGTCATATACCTGATTCTCATTGACATTTTTTATGAGGCAAACTGAAATTATCTTTCTCAAATTTTCCAATTAGATTAGCATCTTGAATCACATCACTTAGTGAAATGAAATATCTTTCTTCATTCTCATCGTGCATATACAAATCAGCATTAATTTCTACCCCATGCTCACTATGAGAAAAGAAATCAGCATGCTCATGTAAACTAGGATCAAGTTTAAAACTGTCAACCACATATAACTGATGCATGCTCTCAACTAAAAACACAAATGATTCATATTCTACCTTGTTCAAAAAGCTGCATATGTCAAAACTTTGCAAGTCACCTTGTGTAACCGGATGTGAAGAGTATGTAATATCTAATCACTGCCTACTTGTAGTCATGTTACTCATTAAATCAGATTTATCTAAAACCGCTTCACACTCAAAACATTGATTAGTCACCAAATATGAAAACTCATTCTGAAAGTACTAATCTAAACTATGATGATCACAATCATTTTCTTGATCTAATTGAATGTTAGAATGAATCTTGAACTTATCTCTACAAGAACTATCAGCACATAAAGAAAATCCATATTTATATTGACAACATTCATTGTTTTCCTCTTCATCACATGAAACATCAAAACATATTGCAACATAACCAACATGAGAAGAATCTGAAACAGCATTAAACTTCCCTTCATTAACATGCTCCACATCCAATAAATCATCATGTGCAAAAACATTTGAGGTGCTATTATATACACCTCCAAAGTCTAACAAAGATTGTTCGAATTCTACCTCCCTTTCCACATCAAACTTTGGGGAATTGATTTGACTGAATGAGAAAGTATTATGAGGGAAAATATGAAGATCCTTAGAAACACTTACATCCTTTTCAAAATCATGAGCTAACAAATTTGAGATTTCATCAGAGCTTAGGAAGACTATCTCAAAAATATTCTATCAACTGTGATTATCATCCAGATAACATGAAGAACTTACAATAGTAAAATCATTAGTGTAACAATCTAGAAAATTACTATTATTACAACAATAATTCTCATCATGGCAACCACTATCTCTACTACTATTTTAAATTTCTTCAACTTCATATTCAATGTAACAAAATTTATTTTCACTTTTATATCCATCATCCTTATGCTGATTGCAATTACCCAATTCATTAACATTTGAATCCACCTCTTCACATTTGGAAGACAAATCATCTTTATGTATGGATTCATTATATTCATTTCTACCTTGACTTTCAACACACTCATTATTATCATTTGAAGAAATAACATGAAATCTATAATCACCACTTTCCATCTCTTCAATGAATCTTTCAATTTGCAAAATTCTTTGCAATCTTATAGGTGGTGGGCAATTGACTGAATCAGGCACTATAACATCAAGGAAAACACTAGGCAATGTAGATTCCTTAGGTCTAAAATGAAAAGACATCTTTCTGATTACTTACTTAAGCCTTAAACAATATTGTTTGGCACTTAAACTTGAGTACTTCCTACCTCAATTCTTATAAGATTGACAATCCTAATCTATATCATTTTATTTAACGTAGCAATGTTATTACTCATAGTTTCCGAACTTTTAAAATTTGGCAAACTAATCTCAGATCTGAGATCTAACTCCATTATGAAGTAAAATTTTCTACCTTTTCCTTCTAGTGCTGAAAATTACTGAATAGAGGCAACCACTATTTTTAACATTTCACTTCCATGAAAAGAAAACATGAAAACCAAAATACCTCAAATTTTGATGCTAAACTTTGATTTGTTGATTTGACATAGGTGCAAGACTGAAATTCCTTCACACCACTAGTCAAAACTTTGTAGAACTGCCACCTCCTTGAGAGAGGATAAGGAAATCATTGATGTGATCTATTTTTACACTTCACTTTCTTATAACAGTAGAATGCAAACAACACTTTAAGAAATTATCAAGAATTTAAAATTTCCTTTTCAAGATACTATCAAAAGCTTCAGATCTGCCCATACAACTGAAAATCCTTCAAATTTTGCAATGAAATCAAACTAGGAACATACTGGTACAGAGATTTGAGAGTCGGCATTCACACTTTGTGATAAATAAAATATAATTTATCACTTGACAAATCTGACCCAAATCTTCAATGTATGGGAAACTTGCAAATCATTAACACCTTGAAAAGAAAATACACTTCATAAATCAATTCTTGACTTTGAACTCTCTCAACAACACTTGCAAACTGAATTGATTGAAGATAGACCTATAACAGTCATAAAACACAATTTACATCCAATTTTACAAGATGTTGCTCTCCATGAATAAAGATTAACTGAGAATCACAAAACTTTGCATACAAAATTGAATATGAAAAATATATCAGAGGTTTCTAGCTCCATAATTCAAGCATTTACAACCTTGTTCCCTAGCATAGTCACCATTTTATTGGTGTTTTGAAATGTTATAGGTTTCAAATTACCTCGATGAGAGCAAGAAACATCTAGGGGAAGCTAACTCCCATCTTCAACTGTCATTTTAGACATGGGGCCAACTATAAGGCTTGACCCTTCTTCTAGTTTAGGCTCCGTAAAACCTAGGTGGGTGGACCTTGGATTCAATTCATATGGTACTAGTGTAAAACATATTCTTGAATCTAATAAAGTAGATAAAAACCCCTATTTCTCCTAATGACTCATGAAATGACATAGATCTATAGTAGCTAAGTGCAAAACAATGAAATTCACAAGCTAAGTGAGGGCATCCTTTTCAGCTCTTCAACATGAAAGCAAAAAGCAATTGATTAATAATGTTGAATTCAACACAAATCCAAATATGCAATAGTAAGAACTAATTGATCCTATAATTGATTAACGCCTAATCCATTGGGCAATTTCATGAATTCAATACATACATCTATGATACCAGGACATATTTCATATACCCAAACATCAGATATATCCTATCACTTTTTGAATAGGACATCGGTGTTCATTATGACCTCATTCTCATGAAATATCCTTCTCAAATTACCAACAACCCTATCAAACACATCAAGCATTTACTTGGTCCTTTGTTCCAACAACAAAACATATCTGACAAACAACCTTAAAGGGATGCACATGGATCTCAGCTCTTTGTTCCTAGAACACATAAAACTACAGATTATTGAGATAGGAGACAAAAATCAGAATGAAATTAAAGAATTTTTGGCTCATTTTTATTCATTTCGTTGAAACAGTACAATCAAATGCATGAAAATCAAAACATGAAAACACCTAACATATTAGAACTAGCTATATTATCTTTCCTACTTTGATTCATACAAGAGAAATTGCTGAAGAAAATGTGGTGTCACAGTAATGGAAATACATCAAAACTGAAACCAAAACATGGTATCATAGCAGTGAGTAGTTTTTCTCCAAAAACTAGAACCAACCCTTAAAATGGATGAGAGAAAGAAAGATACAGAAGAGCATGAATTCCTGGATCAGATCTAAAGATGACATGTTTCCACTTGAAATTTCCTCCTTTACAGTGAAAAGAATCTCTCTAATCTCTCTCTCCACCTGATCTGATTTAGTTTTCATCACTTTCCTATAACTGACTTGAAAAATTTCCTAGTCAATGATGAAAACCATTCTATTTGCCAAAATTCTGAAAACCTCATGAAATGCTAGTAAAATTTTGGTTTAAATTGAATAAATGTGATCAAAATTGACCCCAACTACATTCTTACCATGTTTTACCAATCCTCTAACTAGATTTTCAAATTTTACCAATTCCACTAAGAAGGCCCCAAATTTTACATTTTTTGCCTATAACTTGAATCACTGAGTTCCTATGCGAATACAAACTCCATAATCGAAAAGTTTGTCTTCTCCCATTTTTGACGATATATAATATGCCTATATTCACCTCTTAAAAACCCCATGAATCTCAATTTGAAAAAATGTCCCTATGCTATATGACTCAGGTCTGCATTTTGAGTTTCTCAAAAATTCATAATTTCTAAAGTATAAACTTTAGAAAATAACTTTTTGAATTTAAAATCTTTTGAGCGTGCATATCCATTGGGAAAATAATAAAAATAATTTATTTTTTTATCATTTCCAAATCTGTCCCTAAGTCCACCTGGGCCCTGACATTTGCCATGTGGCACCATATTATTGGCCTCTTATCTACCACATCGCCTACTTATGAACTACTCCACCTCACCATGTGCCCTAAGCTCACTGCCACATGGTGTCGAGGTGCATTCCCACATTGTTTAAATCTTGAGCACTTCCATTTTGTGGGCAAGTGCCCACCATAGGATGTGCCATGTGGTGCAATTGTGTGCATCACTGCCAAATCATCCTGCTCTACAATTTATTCAAAATTTTCTTGGGCAACCCACCTGCTGGCCAACCACAGGTGGGCTGCACCACATGAGTCTGCGGCCTTCAGAAGGTTGCTATCTCAAAGATATTATGTCAATTGTGTTGAATCATATCTAAAGTGTTGGGAAAGCTATCCCCTCCCCTAGATGGGATTATTCAATTCAAACTCTATACCATTTGTGTTAATCGATACATGTTGGTGTCCCCTGTCGATGCATGTAGATTCCCTCTTTTGCAAGGTCAACACCCTGCATCACCTCTCATGTCTTTTCCATTGATTCATGCTTTAGAAAATGCCTTCCTTTCTCCTGACACACCTTACGCTGTGCTGGTCTTTACATCTCTGTGCATGCACGTTTCTGAGTCTTTGTGTTATGTCTTCTTTTTTAAAGTCGACTCCCCCTTTCTATATCATTGCCTCTTTTGTTTCCTCCAAATTTACTTTTAAATGCATCCACCATAATAAGTGATTTATCTTCTTCTTAGCATGAGATATTCTGCAACTTAGTGGATCTCCTTCATTTGCTTGCGGGTTTCCTTTGGCCTTGAATGCATGGGTCTTGCTGTGGTGGTTTCCCAAGGTGGCTTTTCTTATGGGTGCCTCTGCCCCTCCATGTGGGCTCCCCTACAGCTACTCCTTTTCAATAAAACTTTGAAACCTAAGTGCGGGTTCCTTCACTGTGTCTGCCTCTTTTTTGATGCATTTTCCTCCCTTTAGTTGGGGGCTATGCTTATGCCTATGTGGGTTCCTCTGAAGATGCCTCCCTTTTGTCCATACATTGCACTCTCCCTATAACCAATGGTAACATCATGTAGACAATATCCATCTTCTTCATTTCTTGAATTCCTTAAACCATTTTCTACTAAAGATATCTGATGACTTATGGCCTCGATAAAAGGATGATATCTTGCAAGAGCTCGTTCTATTCTAAATTTTTTTAGATTTGCATTCACAAATGCCCTCTGACACTCCTCCAACTTCTCCAAGTTAGAAGAAGATTTTTGAACACGGCCAATAAAACTTCTTTTTTAGAATTTCCCATTGAATCTGATTCTCCATCTTTAAATCATTTTCAGGCCGCTTTTTTGAATTTTGTAGCTTGTCTCCAAGCTACTACCAATTGGAAAGAAGCCATGAATTCTAGCTCTGATTTCTCTTATTATGTTCTCTATCAAAGATAAAATTTAGCCCATCATTCCAATCAAAAAGTCCATTTTCAATGCTCCCATTCATGTGTCTGACATCACCTTTTTTAATATCCTCATTGGAAATAGGCTAATCTGCAGAGAAAAATCCCCTATCAGGAACAAGAGGATTTTTCACTTCTTGTATATAGTCCATGAGATCATTTCTTTCCTGAAAACTATGTCGTTGTGACCCAAACAATAGATTTTGATGAAGTTCCTCAACCCTTGATGCCTATACCCTCTCTTGACAAGTCAAACCTTTAATTTGGTATTCATCTCTTGGATAGATGTACACATTCTGATCATTCTTTCTTGTAATTTGATCTCCCAACAAAAATTGACAAATTCATCTCTCTCTAGTTGTTGCATCCTCATTATATTGGCATTCCTCTAAAACATGTTAGAAACAACGAATCACATTTAGAATTGGCTATGAAGACTGGGTAAACTTACACTTGGGGACTTGCAAATGGAAAGTGATCAAAGTAGGCTATTCAAATTTTGCAGATTGAAACAATGGCATAAAAACATTTTTTGCAAATGAAATTGACCTGGGAAAGTGTGCAAACAGATTCATCAAGACTTAAAACTTGGCAAACTTAAAGTATTTTTAGAGTACAATACTGTGGTACAATCCATTTGATCTCATGTATCACAAATTTCATGTTATGACATCCAGAACAGGGGTACTGACAAATCTGCACCTCTTGACACTAGTAAAAAGTTACAATTTGCATTTGGAATCACATTCAAAAACTTATCAAATGAATTTGTCATAAGTTCAAAATTGAAATTTAGCAAGTCTCTAACCTCTAGAATGCAATGAAAATGAAATTTAATCAATTTGGTCAACTAGGTTAAAGTTATAACAAGTCAAACAGTGCTTCCTAGAATTTAGAATTAATTGCATCAACATAACAACATTAAATGATCAACTTTGAGGGATTCAAAACCTAGTCAAACGGATTCAAAAAAACTCAAAATCTAAAACATAGGTTCTTTGATGTGGACACTAAACACTCCCAAAGAAGCGAGTTATGAAAAATTACTTGGTGCATGATATTTAGTAGTAAACAGAGCCTCCTGTCGCTATTTGACACTGGTGAAAATGTAGAATTGACAATTGCTCAAAACAAGACTTCACAGAATAGCTCAAAATGTCAGTTTAACTTCATGAAACAAGTAGACGTACCGAATGGAATGTATTAGAAACATTAAACACCTCTTATGCTTCAAATGGGTAGCCGGGTACACTTGGATCGAAAAGGTTTTAAGGGCTTGAGTTTCTCAATGGTACTCAAAATTACAGCTTCGATTTTGAGTCCCAATAGTGACCAAGAAAAAAATGTTGAATAAATATATGTAAATAAAAACCTAAATCTAAAAGGAACTAGATCATAAATCTCTCAAGTATGCTCACAAATTTCATTTTTAGATGATTCTAGATTGTTCAACTGATGTAGAGGCTACCACCATAGATGGCTTTGGTCAAGTTCTATTCTAAGCAAATAGTCTAGAAATGAGTGGTGCTTCTAGAATGATGTAAAAGATTTTTAGATTATTTTTTGAGTTCAAAAAATAATCTTAGCCTTACTAAAATTGTTTAGTAACTAAATACAATACTTCAACATTTTATTTTTCAACAAAAATATATATTATGAATTTCATGAAATCTAATATAGATATAACAAAAATTATATTGGTTCTAAATAAAAATATAATTATATTAAGTTCAACGCATAAAGAAACTTATACTAGCTTTACTTTTTCAAATAAAAGATATAAATTTTGATATTGTCATTTTTACTATTTTCTTTTTGTCAAATATTTTATTTAATCTCTTTTTTTTGTATATCTTATGTATTTAACAATGTGTATTTTAATTTGAGTGAGTTTAAAATATTTTTTAGTGCATACTCATTGACATAATGCCTCCTTGTTGGGATGAGGGTTTTGAGTGGCATTTTGTAAAGCTATCTAAATTATAAGTTGGTTGTCTTAAGCTCTCCTTAATGAATCTTGCAACGAGTGTAATAATCTTTTACCAAGGCTCATAGATCTGGATCATTCTAGATTTTTTTATTGGATTCTAAATAATAAAAAATATCTAATATATTTAATATAAAATATAAAATATTTTATTATCTTTATCATAGTTGTAGATAAATTAAATATTTTAGTTATAAGAATTTTTTATAGTCTATGATAAGATTATTTAAATTTGTAATCTTTTAATCAAAATATTATTATTATTATCAAAATTAATATTTTCTATTTATCAAATTGGTCTAAATTATTATACACTTTAATAATAACTTTTTTATAATTTAAAATATTTTCTTGTAGAAAAATAATGGTGAATTAAAAAATCATACCATCGCTCATAATTATATCTTAGAATATTGTTTTCTACATTTTAAAAGAGAACTATATCTAAACAAAATCTTTAATTTTTCAATTCATATTTTATAATATATAAAAATACTTTATTCAAAAAATTATAAGCAAAAAATTTTACAAATTGCATCGGCAAGGACTCAAGCTTGATGCACAAAGCTCTTGTTTTATGAGCATTTTATAATGTAATTTCATCTTTCTATTTTTATAATATATTATAGTGCAAGTCACTTGTATGTTCTTATAATGATGGGGTATACTCTTTATTATTGCAATTTCTATGCTTTATTGTTATAATTTGAGTTTATTATAGTGACATTATGTGCTTAGAGGAAAGTTGAATTTGAATTTAAATGAAAAAATGGCCTACCTCAGTTTTATTAAAATATAAATTTGTTTTTTTTTTTCTTTAAACATAATTTTTATTATACATGTATTTTTAATTACTGTATTAATCTTGAATATTACAATAATTCTTATTATTTATTCAATTTTCTATTCTTAAAACTTTAATTTATTATAGTACCAATCATTTATATGTTCTTATAATGATGACATGATAAAAAAATTCATAAAACTTTGACTTATACATTAGCATTAAATTAATGGATAACATAAAAAAGTCACAAAATAAAAAGACAATATCTCTACCAAAATGCTAAAGTATCAAAAGGCTTGTGCATAGCTTGTAATGTCCCCTACTTAATGTGACCATCAGGGTCAATAGATTAGCCTATGAAAGGAGCATCCATTGGCTAATGAAGTGATTAGGGAGCTCACTTAGTAGTTTTTTTAGGAGTTACTATTTTAGTAAGTCAATGGGAGTCAACTAATATGGAAATTTGCAGTGTTTAGCTTGCTGGATTTTGTTGAGCTCCTTCCAACGAGCTATCATACATGGTATTCTGAGTTTGACTCTTATATGATTTTATTTCCAAAGTTAATTTACTTTATTATAAAGTGATAATTAAATAAAAGACTTATTACTTAAGTCACCTTATTATAAAGTTGTTTTAAAAAGGTATTTCCCATTTATCCCACATTGCTTATGCAAATGAAGTTAACTTCTTGGAGGGCTTTATATTCTCTTGGTTGTAATGATTTGGGGCATACTTGGATGATATTACTATTTTGCTATTGGATTTCTGGGAAATCTTATTATTGGGCTTGGAGGATGAAATCCCTCTTTGCTAGCATTCTCTTTGCTATTGAAAGACATGGTCAGGAAGATTATCGGGGATTTTCATTTAGGAGAAATAGTGGGATTTATTGGTGAGCTTGCAATAGTAGAAGAGAGCTCTAAAGTTGAGGTCAGAAGTTGGTACAGTATGTGTGAACAGTGATTTTTCTACAATGTGCATGAGTTTGCACATAGTAGAAGAGAGTTCTAAAGTTCAAGTCAAAAGTTTCTATAGTATGTGTGAATAGTGATTTTGCTATAGTGCGCGTGAATAGTATTTTTGCTACAGTACACGTGAATAGTGTTTTTGCTATAGTGCACATGAATAGTCTTTTTTCTACAGTGTCATGAATAGTTTTTTTTCTATAGTGTTGTGAATGGTGCTACTATATTACATGAACAATGTTGCATTGAGTTTCTTGTTCACTCTTGCTGATTAAAGGTTTGAGGGCTATCATTTTCATCACTTGATCATTGCAACATCTACTTCCAGGTTCCTTCCATGATATTGTTCATTTTAGGCATTGTAATTGTTAAATATTAGGCTAAATATTTGTTCCAGCCTATAACACAATTGTATGTAAGAATTTCTATTGCAAAATCAATATTTTATGAGCAAATAAGGAGTCTCTAGACTTTACATATTTATCGATGTATGCTTTCTTTGTGTTTGTCAAAATGCCATCTTCAAAATAACATTCTAATTGATAATACTTAGTAATCTCTAAGTCTCCTCAAGCAAAGGAGAGGGGGGGGGTGTGGTGGGTGGATGGTTATTATAGTGGTATTAGAGCTTTAAGTCTTGCCATCTTGTGGAAGCCTTATAAGAAATTTGGAATAGCTGGATAAAGGGAAAAGTGTTTGATGACATGTGAAAATACTTAAGTCAGAAATAAAAAAGGTTTAGAATGTCTATTTGAGCATGCGACATAGACCATTAACTTCTGCCATACCAGATTAAGGCAACAAAGATTTAGACTCATAGAGTAAACAGTCTAGTTCATCCATGCAGGTGGACATAGAATCCAATCATATAGACATAGAGGAGATATTCTTTGAACAAGACAATGGTATGGGTGACCGAGATGATAGGAATATAGGACTAGGTAAAGGTAGAAATGTTGGTCCAGATCAAGAGGAGGTAATGTTCAGATGGTTATCTTATCATTTGTTCGCCCTGCAAAGATTCAAATTTCAAATGCCCAGCCCATCCAATGGCTAATTCCCAAAGATAATACTATTTTAATGCCAAGCCTTATAACATATTTTTCGTGGCCCGCAAGTTCTCTGCCATCAGATCGGAGGAAGATCGACGGTTGGCACTATCTCGCCATCAGAAGCTGCACGAGATTTATGTTCGCGACATGGAGCCCTTTTGCTATGTGTCTGGTGGGTCCAGCAGGCCAGGAAAACATGTTTCGGTGGGTTGGAAAAGTTCCATGGCACTGTGGGCGCTATGTCACTATCGTGTGTTGGCCGTAAAATCTTCATAGCAACATAGCCCTCGACGGAAAAGGTTTTACGGTGGACAATCAGTTTTCATGGGCCAGAAAGTTCAAAAGGCAGCAAGGCACCATGTTACCATCAAAAAACCCACGATTATTCTGATAGCGACATAGCGCCCATTCGGCCAGAGGTTGTTGATACGGTGAGTCCCAGTGTCAGCGGCAAGGTCCGTGATAATGAAAATGATCAACGACAAGAGCTTCAGGAAAATGGTTGGGTCCCATTTTGTACCTCATCTGCCCAGTTGGTGGAGTCTGGTGCCATGGTGGTGAATCATTGGAAGACACGTGCAAATCAGAAGACATGTCATCATTGGGTGCCATGGCACTATGGGAAGTTGGCCTCAATTTTCCCATAGCAACATAGCGCCTGGGCGCCACGTGTCCCTCAGTAGGGTCAAGGTAGTACGGACCCTCCAGGTTGGTGCCTTGTTAGACCAAGGTGCTGCTTCGTTAGTCCAATGGGGAACAACCACATATGCCAGGTCAGAATACAGTCAGGGCATGGGACCAGATCTTCAACATGGTCAGTGCAGTAAAAGGTTAACTTCTCCATTGTTAGATCTGCAGAGATCAATCACGGGCGCCATCACACTATGGATAAGCCACACGAGTTTTATGTTAGCGACATGGTGCTTGGAGGATACGTGTCCTCATGGGTCCAAGTTTGGAGGCACAGGAAATACAGATGGTTGGCACGGGGCCGGTTCCCATTGATTGATACACTGAGGGGCAGGGGGCAGTATCTATCTTGCTTACCGTCGGATCAAGGAAAATCAACGAAAGGTGCCATGTCGCCATGGTGAAGTTGCGTGATCTTTACCATAGTGACATGGCATCCTTTTGCCACGTGTCAGTGGGGCCAGGTCTCGCTAGAGTGCGATTACTGAGGTGACGCCAGGTGTGCTGATAGCATTTCGTGAGCTCAGAAGTTGAAAAGCCAGCACAAAACATGATAAATCTTCACTATCGTTAGATCAAGACAGATCAACAGGAGGCGCCATATCGCTATGGTAAAGTTGTGCGATCTTTACCATAGTGATATAGCATCTTGCTGACGCGTGTCTCTCTGGCAGAACAGGGTTGACGGTTAACGGCTGGCAGTCAGTGTAATTGATGCAATCAACATGGCAGTTAATTTTGATGCTATGGCTAGATGGTGGAAAGGTGGCGCAGTTAGGATGAGACCACTAGGCACTATGGCACTATCAAGATTTTTGAAGACCTTTTCAATAGCGACATGGCACCCAGTCTATATTAAGGGTGGTCAAACGTGGAAAGGGTGTCCAGAATGGCAAAAGGAAGGAATGTGATTGGCCCGCATGGCCCAGTCAACATGTAGAACCGTTTGACCTCGCTGACCCTGCAGATTCATGAACCAAGAGACGAAGGTAATTAATTTTGTTGAGCGATCTGATCTTCATGATCAATCCTGACCTACTCGAAATGAATGTAGAATGAGGAAGAACACTCCACCATCTCAGTCGATCCATCTACCCAGTCAGAACATCGATGGCACCATTTTTAGTCCTTTGAGGACACCTTCTACAAAAAGGATCAGATTTTCCTCAGATTCCCATGATTGTCCTCCACAGGACTTAATGGTAGTTAGCTGCAGGGTCACTTCAGCAGCAAAAGATCTCAGTTATGCCTGAACTATAAAGGCAAATTTTGTAGTTTTTGTAATGGGGACTCCTTTTCTGATTTCTCTGCTACTGCTCGCAGATTTGTAGTGTAAAATTCCCTTTGTCTCGGAGCTATATGAAATTTTGTATCATCTCCTTCAGCCATCAATGTATATGTGCATTCATCTTGCCTCTCATTGTTGTATTGTTGAGATCTGTGGCCTGCATATTGTATCTATTTTCGACCTATTGAATAATATATATAATTGAAATCCTTTTCCTTGTGTTATTTAGTTTGGTTTCCTGATTTGTATGTGGTTGTTGATTGACATAAGTCTGGGTGTGTATGTCTTTTGAATGTTATCTTGGTTTTGTAGTGCATATATGGGTAGAAATGAGTCTAAACACTCTATTTTGGTGCATCACCTCCTTAGATTAGACTAGGTAGATTTTCTTTTGTGCTCTCCTTCTCCCTTTTCCTCTCCAAGAGTAGGTAGGTGCGCCTTGATAGTAAGAGGAAGCCGACCTTTTTCGGAGACTCAACCTCACAGTTCAAGTCCCACAGCTTGGAGGTTGTTTCCATGTTTCACTAGGTTGTCCTCGCACATAGGCCTTGGACAAGGGAGCAAACCTAAGTGACAACAATTTTTGGCATGCCCGGTGGGACACTTTTTCAAACAAAATTTAAAGTCTACTGGTGTCAAGAAGAAAGAGTTTTAGAGATTAATGTTGAAGAGGTAGTGTTGGCTTCAGTATTCAAGCCTTCAAGAGGCTGATTCTTCAAAGTACTTGGCGACTCTAAACATCAAAAAATCTAGTTCTAGGCCAAAGTTGTAGAAATTCATGCCCAGAGCTGAAACAAGGGCGTCTTCTAGAGGTAAATTTCAATATCAAGAGCTTTCTCTTTCAAATCCTAGAAGAAGGAGGACTAGAACTTCATTATCACCAGTTAGGGGTGTAATAACAGTTAATATACCTATAAGATCTATCTCTACTCCTCCTACTGTCCGAACTCAGCCTAGATTGCCATCGACACTCATCAATAGAACACTTGTTTACATGACACAACCAATAGTCCATGCTTTTTCCACCTTTAATTGTGGAAGTCCTCTATTGTTACCCCAAAGACATGATATACCAGTATCAACACTAAAAATTATACCTGATTTTACTGGTGAAACTTCCATCTCCCCTTTAGAGCATATCCAAGAAGTAGCAAATGTCTGTAATATTCATGGTATCACAGAGGATGATGTTGCTGTTAGACTTCTAGCCTCATCTTTAAAAGGAAAATCATTACAGTGGTATAGAGGCTTAGTTCATGGTTCTATAACTGATTGGGATGGACTAGGAGCAGGGTTATGCAAACATTTTGAGGATAGAAGTGACCATTTGTCACTTTTAGAGAAGCTGACTACTATAAAAAGGGGCCCCCATGAATGTATGACTGATTTTAACTATAGATTTTAAAAGACATGGGATCGAATACCTACTACAGTGAAACCTACCCCTGGTAATGCTTTCTTGCATTACCTTAGAGCCTTAAACATTGATATTGCCACTACAATCCAAACTATAGGAGGAGATACCTTGCCTAATGCTTATGAGATAGCCATAAAAGCTGAGAACATCCTGATATAGGGAGGAAAGTTGGCTCCAAGGCCCCCTATGCCTTTCTTTCATGATGTTCCCAACCACCAACCAGCAATGGCCCCTCTTTCTACAACTTCTATATTACATGCCCTTCCTCCAGTCCCTCAAGCTTCCACATCCTCAAATGGGATAGATGAACTCAAGGAGATGCTCCAAGGTCTAGTGCTAAATATAGATAAAAGAGAGAAGACCCTGGATAAAAAATTACAAGAGCAGGGGAGGGAGTTGAAGGAACCAAGGGAAGAGATTAGAGGATAGTTTTTCTATAATACAAAAAATGAGTAACAAGGTGGTGGCCTTAGAAAGGCAACAAGCTCAAGATGGCAAGCCCCCACAATTGCAATATCAAGGTCCAAATGGTGGTAGGCCTCCTAATCAATGGAATAACTCTTTTGATCAAGGTAGGCAAAATAGTCATGCTTCTGCTTCAAGCTCAAATCAGAACAGACCTATAGTCCCTCAAAATAACTTGGCCCAAGATCAAGATTTCTGTCCTTCTTGCAACTATTCTTATACCTATTGCATGTGCTAGAAGGAAGAATCTTATTTGGCCCTAACTGACCAAGAACCTGCAACAAAGCAATCATACAAGGAGGATCATCCCAAGGAGGCCTCATATATTCAAGGACATGATGATTGATCTTTCATGAATCATCATATTGGGGAGCATTGTAATGTAAACCAAGATTTCGTTGCTCATAACACTAGAAGTAAGAAGAGAGCTATGGAACATGCTACCCCTCCTTCTCCAAAGTAGGCCTCAACTTCATGTGCTACACCTCATATACAAGCAACAAGTGAACAAACAAGTACTTCACAACAAAAAAAGCAAGATTCTAGAAAGAAAGATGCAAGTGATCCTTATGTTGCCCCATCTCAACCTCTTCTAACTGTAGCTCCCAAAGTTTCTACCAAAGTTCCTAATACACCATTTAGTGTGGTAGATCAAATGAAGAAGAAAAATGTGAAAATTTCTATGTGGGATGCTATGGCTACCATACCAATGCAAAAGAGGATGCTACAACAAGAATTAGAGAAGATTGAACCCAAGGATCAGCCATCTACCATGGAAAGTGCCACAAGTCTAGTACAACTAGCAGGGGATGTGGAGACAAATAAAAAGGTTAGACCTCCTCCAGTCTATGTTTCTCTAATTATAGGGGGCAAATTAGTCCACAATTGCATGATAGATTCAAGGGCTAGTAGCTCAGTAATGCCTAGGTGTGTTGCTGATGCTTTAAGAATGAAATATGAGGCCATTGTTAGGGATGTGTTACAATTAGATGGTAGTACTGTCAAAACTGTAGGTATTCTTAGGAATGTGGAGATGGCCCTACATGCATGCCCTGGTTGCACTGTGATTCAAGACATATCTATTGCTGAAGTTAAGCCCCACTTTGCTATCTGTCTTTCAAGAGACTTCACTGCTCAAATTGGTGGATTCATATCTGCTGATTGGTCATATATGTCATTTAAGACCAGATATGGAGCCAATGCTTCAATCAGAGTAGAACCTCAAGCCTTTCATCACATTGAACCCTACACCCCCAACTTTATCAATATGAATTGTCTCATTTTAGAAATGAACGAAAAGGACATAGTAAATGAGCCTGCCACTTCCATAGCGAAGATTCCTGATTTCTTCTTGGATGAGTGGGCAAATGCATATCAGTTTGAGCCTATGTCAGAAACTCTTGAGACAGGCCTTAGTACATATTGCATAATAGAGAATGATGCTCAAGTTCTTGATCTTGTTGGGACTAATGATGATATTAATGGAACATGGAGTATGTACTTTGATGGCTGAAGGAATAGAAATGGATCAGGGGCTGGTATTATGTTGATCTCCCTCACACAAATAAGATACTACTTCTCCTTTAGGCTCCAATTCAGTTGCACCAATAATGTGGCTAAGTATGAATCCTTGATTCAAGGTCTCTTACTTGCCCAAAAGAGAGGAATTCAAGCCTTGAAAGTATATGGAGATAGTGAGTTAGTAGTTAACCATGTGAGAAACCAGAATATCACCAAAAATGGCTTCCTCGAGTCTTACAAACACAGAGGTTGGGATTTGCTTGAGGGCCTCAATGCATTTAATATTTAGAGCATTCCTAGGAAAGAAAATAAACATGCTGATAGACTTGCAGCAGTGGGTGCATCTTATGATGTACCAGAGAATCTTGAGGAGGAGAAGAAGAAGCAAAAAATAAGGGTGGTAGTGATGCCTGCCATCCCTGATAATAACACTCATTGGCAGATGTTTGATTCTGATGAGCAAATTGTGAGTTTCTTGTAGAATGAGGTACAATTCTAATATAGAAACCAGTCAAGACTGCAAGATCGATATGCTGATCAGATCATTCATCTCAATTCTAACAAGTTGCCCAAGGGTCTCATTACCTTGGAGAGTGTCTTTAATCCTGATGATCAAACAAAAGGAAAAGGAATGAATCTAGCTGTAGAAAAGGATGATCATGCCCCAGTTACAATTGTTGATGGAAAATCTCTAAATATGGGGAAGGTATGTTCTGAAACTGAGCGAGAAAACTTCATTCATTTATGTCAAGAATTTAATGATGTATTTGCTTGGACATATGATGACTTAAAAGGGTTTTACCCTAGTTTGTTTCAGCATACCATAGATTTAGTTGATAAGGCCAAACCCGTAAGGTAAAAATAGAGGCCAGTGAATCCTAAGATTGAACCTCTAATGAGAAAGGAGCTATCCAAGTTAATTGAGGCTAATATGATTTTTCCCATCAAGTACTCATCATGGGTAGCCAACCTAGTCCCTGTTAGGAAGAAGAATGGAGAAATCAGACTGTGTGTGGACTTTAGGGATCTTAATCAGGCTTCCCTTAAAGATCACCATCCTCTCCCTTCCATGGAGCAGATTCTATCCAAGGTTAGTGGTTCAAGGAGATTCTTTTTTCTTGATGGATTTTCTGGTTATAATCAAGTGCTGGTTAAAGAATCTGACAGACATAAGACAACACTTACTACTAAATGGGGCACCTATGCTTATTGCAAGATGCCATTTGGGCTAACAAATGTAGGTGCCACATTTCAAAAGGAAATGGAGATGGCCTTTAAAAAATTAATTGAAAATTTTGTCTTAGTATACCTTGATGATATAACTTTATATTCAAAAAATGTAGAAGATCACTTTGATCATCTAAGACAGGTCTTTCTAAGATGTAGAGAGTTTGGGGTTTCCCTTAACCCATCCAAGTGTGTCTTTGCTACAAGCCAAGGAAAATTATTGGGACACATTGTATCTAAGGAGGGTCTAACCATTGATCCAGAAAGAACAAAGGCAATACTTGCCCTTCCTCTTCCTAAACACAAGAAGGGGCTGCAAAGATTCCTTGGTAGGATAAATTTTGTAAGAAGGTTTATTCCTAACCTTGCTACCATGGTGAAACCTCTTACAGCTATGCTTAAGAAATGCATGATCTTCTCATGGACGAAGGAAGGGAAGGAGAGTTTTGAAGAGATCAAGGCAGCCATAGCCTCAGCCCCTACTCTCATGAACCCAAATTTTGAAAAAGATTTCATCCTCTACACTCTAGGTGGTGAGTCAAGTATCTCTCCTATCTTGACTCAAACAAATGACAAGGACGAGGAGCAGCCCATAGCCTTATTTAGTGAAGGGCTCAAGGAATATGAAGATAAGTACAGCTTTGTTGAGAAGAAGGTCCTTGCGGTCATTAGAGCCTTGAAGAAATTCAAGCACCTCTTATCCCACAATAGGATCCATTTGTTGGTGCCCCATGCCAGTGTAAAAGACTTCTTGCTAAGCAAAGATATCAGTGAAAAGAGAGCTGGATGGATCACTAGGGTAATGGAATATGATGTTCATATTCAAATTACCAAGCTGGTAAGAGGGAGAGGATTATGCAAAGAAATGTTATCAAGCCAGGATTCAGATGAAGAGACTACTATGCTAATAATAGAGTAGCAAGAGGAAGGAAATGTTAATGGCCCAAGGAGCTGGATAAATGACATGAAAAACTTCTTATCAGGGAATGGATACCCTCAGGGATTGGACAAAACTAACAGGAGACAATATAGACTATAGTCCATTCCCTATGTTGTAATTGATGGTATCCTATTCAGGAGGGATTTTAATGAGACCCTGTAGAGATGCATTAAAGAGGATCAGGCTGAGAGGATGATTAAAGAACTTCATGATGGCCCTGATGGTGGCCATTTCTCTGCAAGAAAAACTTCCATGAAGATCATGGGGGCTGGTTATTATTAGCCATCTCTATTCCATGATTGTTATGGATATGTGAGAAAATGTGAGAAGTGTGCTTTCTTTTTAGGCAAACAGAGGCTTGCAACTCTCCCCCTTCGTCCTATTTAGGTGGATCATCCCTTTACCCAATCGGGGTTGGATTTTATAGGCCCCATTAATCCTCCATCTAGTGCAGGTCATAAATGGATTTTGGCTACTACTGATTATTTCACTAGATGGACAGAGGCAGTTGCCTTGAAGGATGCCACAGGACCATCAGTAGTTGAGTTCCTTGATGGAATTGTATCTAGGTTTGGTGCTCCTTCTACTATCATCTTGGACAATGCTAAGTCTTTTGTTGGAACCCATATTTGTGCATGGGCAATGAATCACAATATCTACTTGAGCACATCATCAAATTACTATCCCTAGGGTAATGGTTTGGCTGAGTCATCCAACAAAAATCTGTTCAGAATCATGAAGAGGACAATAGAAGACAATCAGAGGGTCTGGCATAAGAAATTAAGAACTGCTCTGTGGGCTGATAGGATAACACCCAAGAGATCTGTTGGGAATTCACCTTTTATACTGGTATATGGTAGGGAGGCCAGACTCCCAATTTCATTGGAATTCCCATCCTTGGAGTTGGCTCATCAGCTGGAATTGATTGAAGATAATGCCATGTCAGTAAGAATGCAAGAGCTGATTGAACTAGAAGAAAAGAGAAATAAAGCTATGCAAACCCTTGAGATACATCAGCAGCAGATGAAAAGGAGTTTTGATAAGAAGGCTAGGGTCAGAACCTTCAAAGAGGGAGATTTAGTTCTAAAGTGGGATTCTGACAGAGCAAAACTAGGAAGACATTCCAAGTTTGACCCACTATGAAGTGGCCCCTATCTGATTGCCAGTTGCAAACAGGCTAATGCATTTCAGTTGAGTAGGCCAAATGGAGAGATTTTGCCCATTCCAGTCAATGGTATCTAGCTGAAGCCCTGTTTTTGAAAATTTGTGGATCCATGTACATAAGTAGTTTAGTTTCTTTTCTGTTGTTTCCTACTTTTCAAGAAGTGCGCGGGCACAACCATCTCCCTGTGAGGTAGCAGATTTTGAGGTGTCTCAGGTTGCAGAGGAAGTTTTTTTTTTGTTTCTAGTTGCAGTTGTAGAGCTAGGGTTTTCAATGTTTTGATCTCCTCGCAGAAGGGTTAGGGTTTTGCAGTACTCAGATTCATACTTTTTTGACCCTCTGACCCAATGGATTTTTTACAGGCAACTGGTCATGCATTGAGCAAGGTCATGCCCCTGGTGAGTCACCATAAATGTTATCATTTGTTCACCCTGCCAAGATTCAAATTTCAAATGTCCAGCCCATCCAACAGCTAATTCCCAAAGATAATACTGTTTTAATGCCAAGCCTTATAACATATTTTTTGATAGTTGGCGCTATCTCACCATCGAAAGCTACATGAGATTTATGTTCGCGACATGGCACCCTTTCACCATGTGCCCAGTGGGTCCAAGAGGCTGGGAAAATATGTTTTGGCAGATCAGAAAAGTTCCACGGCACCGTGGGTGCTATGTTGCTATCATGTGTTGGCCGAAAAATCTTCATAGCGACATAGCGCTCGATGGAAAAGGTTTTACAGTGGACAGTCAGTTTTCATGGGCCGAAAAGTTCAAAAGGTGGCAAGGCACCATGTCGCCATCGAAAAACCCATGATTTTTTCGATAGCGACATAGCGCCCAGCCGACCAGAGGTTGTTTCTATGGTGAGTCCTAGTGTCGGCGGCAAGGTTTGTGGCAACAGAAAAGATCAACGAAAAGAGCTTCAGGCAAGTGGTTGGGTCCCATTTTGTACCTCATCTGCCTAGTTGGTGGAGTCTGGTGCCATGGTGGTGAATTATTGGAAGACATGTGTAGATCAGAAGACATGTCATCGTTGGGCGCCATGGCACTATGGGAAGTTAGCCTCAATTTTCCCATAGCGACATAGCACCTGGGTGCCACATGTCCCTCAGTAGGGTCAAGGCAGTACGGACCCTCTAGTTTGGTGCCTTGTTAGACCAAGGTGTTGCTTCGTTAGTCCAATGGGGAACAACCATGTATGCTAGGTCAGAATACAGTCAGCGCATGGGACCAGATCTTCAACACGGTCAGTGCAGTGAAAGGTTAACTTCTCCACCATCAGATCTGCAGAGATCAATGGAAGGCACCATCACGCTATGGATAAATCGCACAGGTTTTATGTTAGTGACATGGCGCTTGGAGGACACATGTATTCGTGGGTCCAGGTTTGGAGGCATAGGAAATAAAAATGGTTGGCATGTGGCCGGTTCCCATTGATTGATACACTGAGGGGCAAGGGGCAGTATCTATCTTGCTTGCCGTCGGATCAAGGAAAATCTACGGAAGGTGCCATGTCACCATGGTGAAGTTGCATGATCTTTACCATAGCAACATGTTACCCTTTTGCCACGTGTCAGTGGGGCCAGGTCTCGCTAGGGTGCGGTCGTTGAGGTGATGCCAAGTGTGCTGACAGCATTTCGTGGGCCCAAAAGTTGAAAAGCCAGCATAGAAATGACAAGTCTTCATGATCGTTAGATCAAGAAAGATCAACAGGAGGCGCCATCTCGCTATGGTAAAGTTGTGCAATCTTTACCATAGCGATATAGCATCTTGCTGACGCGTGTCTTGTTGACAGACTAGGGTTGATGATTAATGGTCGACAATCAGTACAATTGACACAATCAACATGGCAGTTAATTTTGATGCTACGACTATATGGTGGAAAGGTGGCACAGTTAGGATGAGACCACTAGGTGCTATGGCACTATCAAGATTTTCAAAGACCTTTTCAATAGAGACATGGCACCCAGTCTATATTAAGGGTGGTCAAACATGGAAAGGGTGTCCAGAATGGAAAAATGAAGGAATGTGATTGGCCTGTGTGGCCCAATCAGCATGTAGAACTGTTTGACCTCGCTGACCTTCCAAATTCATGAACCAAGAGATGAAGGTAATCAATTTTGTTGAGCGATCTGATCTTCATGATCAATCCCAACCTACCCAAAATGAATGCAGAATGAGGAAGAACACTCCACCATCTCAGTCAATCCATCTACCTAGTCAAAACATTGATGCCATCATTTTTCAGTCCTCTCAGGACACCTATTGCAACAAGGATCAAATTTTCCTCACATTCCCATGATCATCCTCCACAAGACTTAATGGTAGTTAGCTGCAAGGTCACTTCAGCAACAAAATATCTCAGTTATGCCTGAACTATAAAGGCAGATTTTGTAGTTTTTGTAAGGGGGGACTCCTTTTCTAATTTCTCTGCCACTGCTCGCAGATTTGTAGTGTAAAATTCCCTTTGTCTCGAAGCTGTATGACATTCTGTATCATCTCCTTCAACCATCAATGTATATGTGCATTCATCTTGCCTCTCATTGGTGTATTGTTGAGATCTATGGCCTACATACTGTAACTATTTTTGACCTATTGGATAATATATATAAGTCAAATCCTTTTCCTTGTGTTATTCAGTTTGGTTTCCTAATCTGTATGTGGTTGTTGATTGACATAAGTCTGGGTGTGTATGTCTTTTGAATGTTATCTTGGTTTTATAGTGCATATATGGGCAAAAATGAGTCTGAACACTCTATTTTGTGGCATCACCTCCTTAGATTAGACTAGGTATATTTTCTTTCGTGCTCTCCTTCTCCCTTTTCCTCTCCAAGAGTAGATAGGTGCGCCTTGATAGTAAGAGGAAGCCAGCCTTCTCCAGAGACTCAACCTCACAGTTCAAGTCCCACAGCTTGGAGGTTGTTTCCATGTTTCACTAGGTTGTCCTCGCACATAGGCCTTGGACAAGGGTGCAAACCTAAGTGACAACTGGTTACTAGGTACATTAGAGGAGGGGTAGTATATGCAGTAGGAGTAGAATAGATGAATGGACATTATGTTGTAGCTTATGGCTAGACAGATAGGTGTTAATATTAATCTAGGTGACGCCAACAATGGAAAAATAATAATAGAGGCAATGATAATAATGGAGGCTGAGGCAACAACAATAGTCTTGAGGATAACATTAATGGTAATAATGGACATGGCAATAATGGGAATGGGGCTGATAAGTTTAGACACGTTGCACACCCATCTTGAATAGTGAGCTTGAGAACTCTTCTACCCACCTTCCCACCTAGAGATCCAATTCAACTAGTAAATGATCTATGGAATACTGAGTTATAGGATCAGTTCAAGAAGGACTAGTAGGCTAGTGGACCAAATTTTTAGGTAGATATTTCACTTAGAGATTATATTGACTAGAGGATGAGACACATACCTAGAGTAGGAGGGAGGAATCAAAACTTTGAGTTGAGAAAGGAAGTTGGAAAACTTTATTTATCTTATTATGATGCTTTAGGGAAGATGGCTACACGAGCTTGAGTGTAGAAGGTAGATAAATACTTGCAGTTGAATCCTATGCCTAAGGAGGAGGCTATGAAGTATGTGGCTATTCATTTGGATGGCCCAATGTATGAGTGGTGACACCATGGCATGGTAACCTTGGGGCATAAACAGATCACATCTTATGAGGAGTTCACTAAGAGGCTCATAGAGAGATTTGATACCTGGGATACTGAGTTATAGTTTGAGGAGTTGGCATAGCTCAAGAAACAAGGATTAGTTGAGACATATATCAGTGAATTTTAGAGCTTAGCTATATTGGTCATAGATATTTTAGAGAGGAGGTTAGTCATTTTTTTTATGGATGGACTCTTAGATCCCTTAAGGGTTTGGGTCAAGGGGCATGAACCAACTACATTACAAGAGGTTACTAAGAAGGCTCATGACTTAGCACCTTCTTCTTTTAGGAGTAGATTTCAGCCTAGGGATTCACATACGAAGAAGCATAAGAGAAAGACAAAAAAACTTTTTCACTGGGATGCTCAGTCAAAAAGGGATAATAAATTGGATAATGACAACTTGAATGAGTTGACGAGGAAGAAGCTATGTTTTCATTGTAGAGAGCCTTGGGACTTATCTCATAAGTGTCCTCTCAAGACTAAGGAAAATCAAATGGAGTATTTTTCAGCAGAGGAGTCATAATCAGAGAGGTGGGATCAACAATCTGATTTAGACAAGGGTTTCACTACAGAGGAGAGCAACATTCCTAAGGATGAGAAGTCACTAGCATGATTAATAGGGGCTCAAAAGGCACTCACTCACATTTAAGGTTAGGAGTACTATCCACAAGCAAAAAGTGATCTCACTCATTGACACTACGGCTACACATAATTTCATAGATGCATAATTGGTAGCCAAGAGAGGTTTACAAACTGAGGAGCATGTTGGGTTTAGAGTCATGGTGGTGAACAGTGACAAATTATCATTCACTCAAAAGATATCTAACCTTCATATAATTTTTGGAGATGGCTATTAGTAGAAGGATGAGTTATAGGATTTATTGGAGATGGGGCATATCAGGCCTAGTAAGAGCCACTTTGCTTTAGTACTAGTATTGGTAACGAAAAAGCTCTCTACAACTTTAGAGCTCTCTTCTACTATGTGCAAGCTCACCAATAAATCCCACTATTTCTCCTAAATGAAAATCCTCGATAATCCTCCTGACCATGTCTTTCAATAGCAAAGAGAATGCTAGCAAAGAGGGATTTCATCCTCCAAGCCCAATAATAAGATTTCCCAGAAATCCAATAGCAAAATAGTAATATCATCCAAGTATGCCCCAACTCATTACAACGAAGAGAATATAAAGCCCTCCAAGAAGTTGACTTCATTTGCATAAGCAATGTGGGATAAATGGGAAATACCTTTTTAAAACAACTTTATAATAAGGCGACTTAATTAATAAGTCTTTTATTTAATTATCACTTTATAATAAAGTAAATTAACTTTGGAAATAAAATCATATAAGAGTCAAACTAAGAATACCACATATGATAGCTTGTTGGAAGGAGCTCAACCAAATCCAGCAAGCTAAACATTGCAAATTTCCATATTAGTTGACTCCCATTGACTTACTAAAATAGTAACTCCTAAAAAAACTACTAAGTGAGCTCCCTAATCACTTCATTAGCCTATGGATGCTCCTTTCATAAGCTAATCTATTGACCTTGATGGTCACATTAAGTAGGGGACATTAGAAGCTATGCACAAGCTATGACACTTGGGCTTCTAGAGTGATTGTAGGCACCATACAAGATGATTGTTATATGGTGATGAATGGATTGACCAAGTTCTAGGGTAGGATATAATTGATTTCTTCATCATAGTTTAGGGATGTAATACTAAGGAAATTTCACAATGCACCCATACCTAGATATCCAGGGGTCTTTAAGACGTATAGGAAAATATATGAGCAGTTCACATGGAAAGGGCTCAAGGATGATTTTTAGAAGCATATCAAGAAGTGTGTAGTTTGTTAGCAAAATAAGGGAGAGCACACATAACCTATAAGGTTGTTACATCCTTTGCCCATTCTGGATATGAAATGAGAAAGTATTTCTATCGACTTCATCACTTAGTTACCACGAGTATAGGGGAGAGATTACATCTATGTAGCAGTTGACTAACTAATGAAGTTTTCTCACTTCTTTGCTATTCTATCCACCTACATAGCAATACAGGTGGATGATCTTTTCTTCAGAGAGATATTGAGGTTAATGGGCTACCTAGTTTCATTGTTAGTGATCAAGATATTAAATTTATGAGTCCTTTTTGGCAGGAATTATTTGGGTTGTGTGGTATAGATCTCACACCTAGCACTAGTTATCATCCGTAGACAAATGGGTAGACAGAGATTGTGAATAAATGGGTGGAAGGATATCTAAGGAACTATGCGACTGGACAAGAAAGAGCTTGGGTCAAATGGCTACATATGGGAGAGTGTTGCTATAACAACACTTATCATAAGTTCATCAAGATGACTCCATTCATGGTACTATATGGTTATGAAGCACCTAGCTTCATGAATCTAATCTTGGGGGAATAGTAGAGTGCCCAAAGCCAAAGACTTCTTATAGGATAGTCAAGATATTTTGAGGGTTCTTAGGAAGAATATAGTATAGGTCTAGAATCAATAGCAATTGTATGCTGATTAGCACCAGATAGAGCACAACTTTGAGGTTGGGGATATGGTTTATTTAAGGCTAGAGGAATATAGATAGTCATCATTCAAGAAGAGTAGAGCACAGAAGTTGAAGCCTAGATTTTATGGTCCCTACAAACTGATTTACAGGGTGGGCAAGATCGCCTATGAGATTAAGCTTCTAGAGGGTAGTCAAGTACATTATGTGTTTCATGTGTCAAGATTTAAGAAAGCCATTGGTCAATGAATTTTTCCTTTTGCAAAATTTTCACCGTTGGATGAGGAGGGTAAGCTTGTGTTGGTCCCTAAAGCTATTTTGGATACCAAAGAGAGGACTCTTAGGAATAGGGTTGTTAAGAAATCCTTGGTTAAGTGGAGAAACTTGCTAGAGGAGGATGCTACTTGGGAAAAAGAGTAGGTATTTCAGTATCAAGAACTGAGATTGCTTGAGGACAAGCAACTTCATGGGGGGCGGACTAAAATGTCCCTTACTTAATGTGACCATTAGGGTCAATATATTAGCCTATGACAGGAGCTTTCGTAGGCTAATGAGGTGAGTAGGGAGCTCATTTGGCAATATTTTCAAGATTTACTATTTTTGTAAGTTAGTGGGAGTCAACTGATATGGAAATTAGCAGTGTTTGCCTTGGTGGATTTGGTTGAGCTCTTCCCAATGAGCTATCATACATGGTATTCTAATTTGACTCTTATATGATTTTATTGCCAAAGTTAATTTACTTTATTATAAAGTGATAATTAAATCAAAGACTTACTAATTAAGTCACTTTATTATGAAGTTGTTTTAAAAAGGTATTCCCAATTCATCCCACATTGCTTATGCAAATGAAGTCAACTTCTTGTAGGGCTTTATATTCTCTCCATTGTGATGTATTGGGGCATGCTTGGATGATATTGCTATTATTCTATTGGAAGAAATCTTATTATTGGGCTTGGAGGACGAAATCCCTCTTTGCTAACATTCTCTTCACTATTGAAAGACACATTCGGGAGCATTATCGAGTGTTTTCATTAGGGGGAAATAGTGGGATTTTTTGGTGAGTTCACACATAGTAGAAGAGAGCTCTAAAGTTCAAGTCAGAAGTTGCTATAGTACAAATGAATAGAAATTTTTCTATAGTGTGCGTGAATAGTGTTTTCACTACAGTGAGCATAAATAGTGTTTTTTCTATAGTGTGCACAAATAGTGTTTTTGCTATAGTGTCATGAATAGTGTTTTTGCTATAGTACCATGAATAGTGTTGCTACAGTATGTGAACAATGTTGCACTAAGCTTCTTGTTCACTCTCACTAATTAAAGGTTTGAGGGTTGCCATTTTCATCAGTTGATCATTGCGGCATCTACTTCCAAGTTCCTTCCATCATACTATTCATTTTAGGCATTGTAATTGTTAAATATTGGTCTGAATATTTTTTGTAGCCTATAAGGCAATTGTATGTAAGCATTTCTATTGGCAATTTGATATTTTATTAGCAAATAAGGAAGTTCTAGACTTTGCATATTTATTGTTGTATGTTTGCTTAGTGTTTGTCAAAATGCCATGTTGAAAATAACATTCAAATGAAATTATAATACTTAGTAATCTACAAGTCTCCTCAAAAAAAGAAAAATAAAAGGGGGGTGGTTATTACATAGCTCTAAAATAAGAATAAAAAAAACCTACTAAGCTTGCTCAAATTTTTGTTACATAATTTATGGAGTTGATGTCCCCATGTATAGAACATTCAATGTTTTTTTTTAAGCAGTCTTTTTAATATATTACTTAAAATTATAATTTTTGACGTATAATTTGAAATAAAACTAGACACAAAATTAGAAGCAAATAAATAAGAAACTAAAAAATATGACAAAAACATGTGTGCTTTATTTAATAAGAAGCACCTACTTACTTTTAACCCCCTTTTTCTATGCTTATTTCCAAATTTAAAGCAACTAGTGCTCTAGTATAATAAGGAATGATTCTAATTTATCCTTTTCCTATAATTAAAAAATCACATGGGGACACCTGAGCCTCTTAAAATTAAGAAGGAATTGCTCCAACCACATGGGGGCATGGGGTAAGCTACTAGAGTGGTTAGAACCAAATATAGTGGACTTGCATCATCATTCTTCCCTCATACATCACTGGGTTCAATCTTGGGGTTTACAAGGGACCATCCATGCTTGACATTTTTTTCTACTCCATTTTCTTTCTCAGCTGGAGAAATTACCATAAAATGTTAGGGAGCCACTTGGGAGAGGTAGGAAATAATTTTTGTTGTCAAATCTTGATTAGTATGAGTCCCAAGGAGTGGATGCAATTGATCCAACAGAGGGTCACCCAAAATAAGAGCCACCCAGCAAGGTAGTAATGATGAGAAATAGTGTAGGAAATCTCTTCCACCATCAAAATGCTGAAGTGGGTTCTTTGAATGTGTTGTATGGGAATGTAAGGTATAGGAATTTTGACTATAAGCATTGATGCACTAAGTTTTGGTGCCAAAAACAGGACACCAAAATTTTTTAAAATTAATTCTAAAAGTGCACACACACTTTTTAAAATTAGAAGTTTTAATATATGGGTTGCAAACCCACAACCCATTCCACTCTATTCCATTTCTTTTTTTGTTTCCTTCTTTCTCCTCAATAGCATGCATGTGGTTGGTAAAACTGTTGTCACTTAGGTTTGCACCCTTGTCCAAGGCCTATGTGCGAGGACAACCTAGTGAAACATGAAAACAACCTCCAAGCTGTGGGACTTGAACTACGAGGTTGAGTCTCCGAAGAAGGTCGGCTTTCTCTTACTGTCAGGGCACACCTATCTATTCTCAAAAGGGAAAGGGAGAAAGAGAGTGTTAAAGAAAATCTACCTAGTCTAATCTAAGGTAGTGATGCACCAAAATAGAGTGTTCAGACTCATTCCTGCCCATGTATGCACTACAAAACTAGGGTAACATACAAAAGTCATACACGTCCAGACTTATATCGATCAATAATCACATACAGATCATAAAACCAACTAAATGACACCAAGAAAAGAAGACTTCACTTGTATATTATCCAATAGGCCAAAGATAGATAGAGTATGTGGACCACTAATCTCAATAATGCATCAATGAGAGGCAAAATGAAGCACATCCACATTGACCACTGAAGAGAATGACACAGGATGCTATGTAGCTCAGAAGACATAGGGACTCTTCCTAATTTTCTCTGCTACTGCTTGCAGACTTGCAATGTAGAATCCCTGTGTCTTCTGAGCTACATAGTATCCTGTGTCATTCTCTTCAGCGGTCAATGTGTATGTGCTTCATTTTGCCTCTCATTGATGCATTATTGAGATTAGTGGTCTACATACTGTATCTATCTTTGGCCTATTGGATAATATACAAGTGAAATCTTCTTTTCCTGGTGTCATTCAGTTGGTTTTCTGATCTGTATGTGATTATTGATCGATATAAGTCTGGACGTGTATGAATTTTGTATGTTACCCTAGTTCTGTAGTGCATATATGGGCAGGAATGAGTTTGAACACTCTGTTTTGGTGCATCACCGCCTTAGATTAGACTAGGTAGATTTGCTTTAACGCTCTCCTTCTCCCTTTCCCTTTTGAGAATAGATAGGTGTGCCCTGATAGTAAGAGGAAGCCAGCCTTCTCCGGAGACTCAACCTCGTAGTTCAAGTCCCACAGCTTAGAGGTTGTTTCCATGTTTCACTAGGTTGTCCTCGCGCATAGGCCTTGGACGAGGGTGCAAACCTAAGTGACAACAATTTTTGGCACACCCGGTGGGACGATTATCAGAAGATTTTAGGTCTACTAGTATCAAGAAGAAAGAATCCTAGAGATAAATGCTGAAGAAGTAGTGTTGGCTTCAATTTTCGAGCCTTTAAGAGGCTGGTTCTTCAAGTACTTGGCGACTCCGAACATCAAAAAGTCTGGTTCCAGACCAAGTTTGCAGTAATTCATGCCTAGGACTGAAACAAGGGCATCTTCTAGAGGTAAATTTCAATATCAAGAGCTTTCTATTTCAAATCCTAGGAGAAGAAGGACTAGAACTTCATTATCACCAGTTAGGGGTAGAATAACAATTGATATACCTGTAAGATCTATCTCTACCCCCCCTACTATTCGAACTCAGCCTAGATTGCCATCAACACTCATCAATAGAACACTTGTTTATATGGCACAGCCAAGAGTTCATCCTTTTTCCACCTTTAATGGTGGAAGTCCTCTGTTGTTAGCCCAAAGACATGATATACCAGTAGCTGCACTAAAAAGCATACCTGATTTTACTGGTTAAACTTCTATTTCCCCCCTAGAGCATATCCAAGAGGTAGCAAATGTCTGCAATATTCATGGTATTACAGAAGATGATGTTTCTGTCAGACTTCTAACCTCATCTTTAAAAGGAAAAGCATTACAATGGTATAGAGGCTTAGCTCATGGTTCCATAACTGATTGGGATGGACTAGGAGTAGGATTATGCAAACATTTTGAGGATAAGAGTGACCATTTGTCACTACTAGAGCAGCTGACTACAATAAAAAGAGCCCCCCATGAATGTATGACTGATTTTAATTACAGATTCCAAAAGACATGGGATAGAATACCTACTATAGTGAAACCTACCCCTGGTAATGCCTTCTTGCATTACCTTAGAGCTTTCAACAGTGACATTGCCACCACAATCCAAACTATGGGAGGAGATACATTACCAAATGCTTATCAGACAGCTATAAAAGCTGAGAATATCCTCATACAAGGTTGGAAGTTGGCTCCAAGGCCTCCTATGCCTTTCGTTCCTGATGTTCCCAACCACCAACCAACAATAGCCCCTCTTCCTACAATTTCTACGTCACAAGCCCTTACTCCAATTCCCCAAGCTTCCACATCCTCAAACGGAATGGATGAACTCAAGGAAATGCTCCAAGGTCTAGTGTTGAACACAGATAAAAGAGAGAAGACCTTGGATAAAAAATTACAAGAGCAGGGGAGGGAGTTGAAGGACCAAGGGAAGAGATTAGAGGATAGTTTTTCTCTAATACAAAAAATGAGTAATAAGGTGGTGGCCTTATAAAGGCAACAAGCCCAAAGTGGCAAGCCACCCCAATTACAACACCAGGCTCTAAGTGGTGGTAGGCCTCCTAATCAGTGGAATAGCTCTTTTGATCAGAATAGGCAGAATAGTCATGCTTTTGCTTCAAGCTCAAATCAGAATAGAGCTATAGTCCCTCAAAATAACTTGCCCCAAGACCAAGATTTTTGTCCTTCATGTAACTATTCTTATACCAACTGCCTATGTCAGAAAGCAGAATCTTATTTGGCCCTAACTGTCCAGGAGTCCACAGTAAAGCAATCACACAAGGAAGATCATCCCAAGGAGGCCTCATATGTTTAGAGGCAGGGTGATTGCTCTTTTATGAATCACCAGATGGAGAAGCATTGTAATGTAAACCAGGATTTCATTGCTCATAACACAAGAAGCAAGAAGAGAGTTATGGAACATGCTGCTCCTCCTTCTCCTAAGCAGGCCTCAACTTCAAGTGTTATACCTAACACACAGACAAAAAATGAGCAAACAAACACTTCACAACAGAAAAGGCAAGGTCCAAGAGAGGAGAATGCAAGTGATCCCTATGTTGCTCCATCTCAACCTCTCATGAGTGCAGCTCCAAAAGTTTCTACCAAAATTCCTAACGCACCATTGAGTGTGGTAGAGCAAATGAAGAAGACCAATGTAAACATTTCCATGTGGGATGTTGTTGCTACCATACCAATGCAGAGGAAGATGCTGTAGCAAGAATTGGAAAGGATTGAACCCAAGGACCAGTCATCTACCATGGAGAGTGCCGCTAGTTTAGTACAACCAGCAGGAGATGTGGAGACAAATAAAAAGGTTAGACCTCCTCCATTTTATGTTTCTCTAATTATAGGGGGCAAATTAGTCCATAATTGCATGATAGATTCGGGGGCTAGTAGCTCAGTAATGCCTAGGTGTGTTGCTGATGCTTTAGGGATGACATATGAGCCCATTGTTAGGGATGTGTTACAACTAGATGGGAGTACTGTCAAAATCGTAGGCATCCTTAGAAGTGTGGAAATGGCCCTACATGCATGCCCTGGTTGTACTGTGATTCAAGACATATCTGTTGCTGACGTTAAGCCCTATTTTGCCATCTGTCTTTCAAGAGACTTCACTGCTCAAATTGGTGGATTCATATCTGCTGATTGGTCTTATATGTCATTTAAGACCAGATATGGGGCCAATGCTTCAATAAGAGCAGAACCTCAAGCCCTTTATTACACTGAACCCTACACTCCCAAATTCATCAATATGAATTGCCCTATCCTAGAGATGGACGAAAATAACATAGTAAACGAGCCTGTCACTTCCATAGCAGAGATTCTTGATTTCTTCTTAGATGAGTGGGCAAATACATGTCAGTTTGAGCCTATGTCGGAAACTCTTGAGACAGGCCTTAGTACATATTGCATAATAGAGAAATAGGTTCAAGTTCATGACCTTGTGAGGACTAATGACGACATAAATAGAGTATGCAGTATGTACTTTGATTGCTCAAGGAATAGAAATGGACCAGGGGCTGGTGTTATGTTGATCTCTCCTACACAAATAAGATACTACTTCTCTTTTAGGTTCCAATTCAGTTGTACCAATAATGTGGCCAAGTATGAATCCTTGATCCAAGGTCTCCTACTTGCCCAAAAGAGGGGAATTCAAGCCTTGAAAGTATATGGGGATAGTGAGTTGGTAGTGAACCAAGTGAGAAATCAGAATATCACCAAAAATGGCCTACTCAAGTCTTATAAACACAGAGTCTAGGATTTTCTTGAGGGTTTCCAAGCATTTAATATTAAAGCATTCCTAGGAAAGAAAATAAATATACTGATAGACTTGCAGCAGTGGGTGCATCTTATGATGTGCCAAGGAATCTTGAGGAAGAAAAGAAACAACAAATAAGGGTGGTGGTAAGGCCTGCTATTCCTGATAATAATACTCATTGGCAATTGTTTGAGTCTAATGAGCAAATTGTGAGCTTCTTGCAGAATGAAGTAGAATTTTCAGAGAGAAATCAGTCAAGACTACAAGATCAATATGTTGATCAGATCATTCATCTCAATTCCATCAAGCTGCCCAAGGGTCTCATTACCTTGGAGAGTGTCTTTAATCCTAATGATCAGTCAAGGGATAAAGGAATGAATCTAGCTGTAGAAAAGGATGACCATGCCCCAGTTACTATTGCTGATGGAAAATCTCTTAACATGGGGAAGGTATGTTCTGAAGCTGAGCAAGAAAATTTCATTCATCTATGTCAAGAATTTAGTGATGTATTTCCTTGGACGTATGATGACTTAAAAGGTTTGGACCCTAGTTTATTTCAGCATACCATAGATTTGGTTGATAGGGTCAAACTAGTGAGGAAGAAGAATGGAGAAATCAGATTGTGTGTGGACTTTAGGGATCTTAATCAGGCTTCCCTTAAGGATCACCATCCTCTTCCTTCTATGGAGAAAATTCTGTCCAAGGTCAGTCGGTCAAGGAGATTCTCTTTTCTTGATGGGTTTTCTGGTTATAACCAAGTGTTGGCTAAAGAGTCTGATAGATACAAGACAACATTTACTACTAAATAGGGCACCTATGCTTATTGCAAAATGCCATTTGGATTAACAAATGCAGGTGCCACATTCCAAAAGGCAATGGAGGTAGCTTTCAAAAGATTAATTGACAAGTTTGTCTTACTATACCTTGATGATATAACTATGTATTCCAAGAATGTAGAAGATCATCTTGATCATTTGAGATAGGTATTTCTAAGATGTAGAGAGTTTGGGGTTTCTCTCAACCCAACCAAATGTGTCTTTGCTACAAACCAAGGAAAACTATTGGGACACATTGTATCTAAGGATGGATTGACCATTGATCTAGAAAGAACAAAAGCAATACTTGCCCTTCCTCTCCCTAAACACAAGAAAGGGCTGCAAAGTTTCCTTGGTAGGATAAATTTTGTAAGAAGGTTTATTCCTAATCTTGCTACCATGGTGAAACCCCTTACAGCCATGCTCAAGAAAGATATGGTCTTCTCATGGACCAAGGAGGGGAAGGAGAGTTTTGAAAAGATCAAGGCAGCCATAGCATCGGCCCCTACCCTCATGAACCCAAATTTTGAGAAAGATTTCATCCTCTACACTTTAGGTGGTGAGTCAAGTATTTCTGCTGTCTTGACTCAAACAAATGACAAGAATGAGGAGCAGCCCATAGCCTTCTTTAGTGAAGGGCTCAAGGAATATGAAGATAAGTATAGCTTTGTTGAGAAGCAAGCCCTTGCAATCATTAGAGCCTTGAATAAATTCAGACACCTCTTATCCCATAATAAGATCCATTTGTTGGTGCCCCATGCAAGTGTAAAAGACTTTCTGTTAAACAAAGATATCAGTGAGAAGAGAGCTGGATGGATCACTAGGGTAATGGAATATGATGTTGACATTCAGATTACCAAATTGGTAAGAGGGAGAGGATTATGCAAAGAAATGTTATCAAGTCAGGATTCAGATGAAGAAGCTACTATGGTAATTACAGAGCAGCAGGGGGAAAGAAACGTTAGTGCCTCAAGGAGCTGGACGGATGACATGAGGAACTTTTTATCAGGGAATGGATACCCTCAGGGATTGGACAGAGCTAAAAGAAGACAATATAGACTACAATCCACTCCCTATGTTGTGATTGATGATATCCTATTCAGGAGGGATTTTAATGGGACCCTGTTGAGATGTGTTGAAGAGGATCAAGCTGAAAGGATGATTAAAGAACTCTATGAAGGCCCTGATGGTGGCCACTTCTCTGCAAGAAACACTGCCATGAAGATCATGAGGGCTGGTTATTACTGGCCATCCTTGTTTCATGATTGTCATAGGTATGTGAGAAAATGTGAGAAGTGCGCTTTCTTCTCAGGAAAACAGAGACTTGTAGCTCTTCCTCTTCATCCCATTCAGCTGGATCAGCCCTTCACCCAGTGGGGGTTGGATTTCATAGGCCCCATTAATCCTCCATCTAGTGCAGGTCATAAATGGATCTTAGCTACTACCGATTATTTCACTAGGTGGACAGAGGCAATTGCCTTGAAGGATGCTACAGAGCCATCAGTTGTTGAATTCCTTGATGGAATTGTATCTAGGTTTGGAGCTCCTTCTACTATCATCTCAAATAATGTCAAATCTTTTGTTGGAACCCAGATTTGTGCATGGGCAATGAGTCATAATATCTATCTGAGCACATCATCAAATTACTACCCGCAGGGTAATGGTTTGGTTGAATCCTCCAATAAGAATCTGATCAGAATCATAAAGAGAATGATAGAAGACAACCAGAAGGCCTGGCATAAGAAGCTAAGAACTGCTCTATGGGCTGATAGGATAACGCCCAAGAGATCTATTGGGAATTCACCTTTGGTGTTGGTATATGGTAGGGAGGCCAGACTTCCAATCTCATTGGAATTCCCATCCTTGAAGTTGGCTCATCAGTTGGAACTAATTGAAGATGATGCCATGTCAGTAAGAATGGCAGAACTACTTGAATTGGAAGAAAAGACAAGCAAAGCTATGCAAACTCTAGAGATACATCAGTAGCAGATGAAGAGGAGCTTTGACAAGAAGGCAAGGGCCAGAATCTTCAGAGAAGGAGATTTGGTTCTCAAGTGAGATTCAGACAGAGCAAAACCAGGAAGACATTCCAAATTTGATCCACTATGGAGTGGCCCTTATTTGATCTCTGGTTGCAAACAGGCCAACGCATTCCAGCTAAGCAGGCCAAATGGTGAAGTTCTACCCATTCCAGTCAATGGGATCCATTTGAAGCCTTGTTTCTAAAAGTTTGGGAATCCATGTACATAAGTAGTTTACTTCTTTCTGTTTGTTCCTGTTTTCCAATAAGTGCGCGTGCACAGAGTTCTCCCTTGAGTTTCCAGTCCTCAAAATTTTGACAAGTCTCAGGTTGCTGAGGAGGTCCTATTTTTTGTTTTCAAGTCGCAGAGCCAGAGTTCAAGGTTTTTTTAATGTTTTGATTTCCTCTTTTAGGGTTAGGGTTTCTTGTAGCTCTTGGTTTCGTACCTTCCAGGCCCTCTTTTCTGACTCCATAACCCAATGGATCATTCTCAGGCATTGGTCATGCATTGAGTAGGCTCATGCCCCCTGTGAGTCGCCCGAATTGTTACCTTTCGCTCACCCACCAAAGGTTTAAATTTTAAATGCTCGGCTCATCCAACGGCTAGCCGCGAAAATATGATTTTTTATGCCAAGATCGAACCTTATGATGTATTTCGCAGCCCGCAGGATCTTCTCCATCAAATTTCAGCAAGATCGACGGTCGGCGCGATCTCGCCATCAAGAACTACCCGAGAGTTAACGTTGGTGACATAGCACCCAGGCGCCACATGTCTTGATGGAACCAGGTTTCACGCAGCTGGCGCGGTAAGGATTAAGCGATCATCCGACCAATAGGGAAGTGCTACATGTGTCGCAGGCCTAGTGACTTACAAGGGAAGGGAGTTGTAGAACTCCATGATCGTTGGATCGAGGCCGATCGACGGTAGGCACCATCGCGCTATGGCGGAGATGTGTGAATGTTATGTTGGCGACATAGCGCCCAGCCGGGAAGTGTGACGGCAAGAAAGTTTACGATGGGCCAGTTTTGTGGTGGGAAGAGGTCAGGCAGCCAAAAAGTTTAGAAATGCTGGTGAGGCGCCATGGTGCCATCGAAAAACTCGCGAGTTTTTCGTTGGCGACATAGCGCCCAAACGGAAAACCGACCATGACGGACTCTCAGGCTTGGTGGGACCGAAGGACAGGACAGGTGGGATGAGCTATCTAACATCGTGGCCTCGTGATTGGTCAGGGTGGTACCTCATATACCACGATGGCATTTCAGAATACGGCACGTTTGCATCAAAGGGTGAGATAACTGTTGGGTGCTATCTCACTATGGGAAGGTTGCCTTGATTTTCCCATAGTGACATAGCGCCTTAGTACCATGTACCAGGTTAGTGGGGAAAAGTGTTAGGGAATTTGCCAGAATGGTGCTACGTCAAGCCAATGAAGGACTACCACATATAACAGATCAGAACATAGACATGAGGTGACACTAGATCTTCAATGCAACCAACACGTTGCAAGGGTGAGTTCTACACCGTTAGATCTGCAAACATCAGTGGCGGGCGCTATCTCGCCATGGAGAAACCACCCAAATTTTATGATAATGCATTAGCGCCCATGCACCGCGTGTCCTCGTGGGCCTAGATTTGGATGCGCAGTTAACATCACAGTTACGATTGACAGTTAAGTTGCCAAGTCAATGATACAGTCTGGTTGGGGCATCGCAGTCACAATTTGGTACCACCACGGATAGAGATAACTGTTGGGCGCTATGTCGCTATTAGGAACTTCAGGGCATGGCGCCCATAGCGACATAGCGCCCAGTCAAACATAAAGGTGTGGTCAGCATGTGAAGAGGACTGCCAGGGTGGCAAAGGGGAGGAAACTAATTGCCCCATGTGGCCCAGTCAGCATGTGGACCTAGTTGACCTTTTTGACCCTACTGTTTCGTGAACCAAAAAGGATACAAATCATTTATTTATTTTTGCTGTGGATCTAATTTCATAATCAATTGCCACCAACTTAGAGTGAATATTAGGTGCAGAGGGACACTCCATCTATCCAGTCGATCCATCTACCATGTCAAGGAATGTTGTGGCGCCGTTTATATCTTCTCTAGGCTCTTTCTCAGAAAGATATGAGATTTCTTGGTATGCAGGCCAGGATTCAATCAGATCTTGGATTGGATTCTCAAGATGGGAAGTTAATGCCAGTAGGTAAGAAGTGAGTGTGACACAGAAATCTTTAATTATGCCTGATCTATAAAGGCAATTTGGTGACTTGTTCTTAGGGGGACTCTTCCTGATTTTCTCTGCTACTACTTGTAGACTTGTAGTGTAGAATCCCTATGTTTTCTGAGCTACATAGCATCCTGTGTCATTCTCTTCAGTGGTCAATGTGGATGTGCTTCATTTTGCCTCTCATTGATGCATTATTGAGATTAGTGGTCCACATACTGTATCTATCTTTGGCCTATTGGATAATATACAAGAAAAATCTTCTTTTCATGGTGTCATTCTGTTGGTTTTCTGATCTGTATGTGATTATTGATCGATATAAGTCTGGACGTGTATGAATTTTGTATGTTACCCTAGTTTTGTAGTGCATATATGGGCAGGAATGAGTCTGAACACTCTATTTTGGTGCATCACCGCCTTAGATTAGACTAGGTAGATTTTCTTTAGCGCTCTCTTTCTCCCTTTCCCTTTTGAGAATAGATAGGTGTGCCCTAACAGTAAGAGGAAGCCGGCCTTCTCCGGAGACTCAACCTTGTAGTTTAAGTCCCACAGCTTGGAGGTTGTTTCCAAAGGTTTAATTTTAAATGCTCAGCTTGTCCAACAGCTAGCCACGAAAATATTATTTTCTATGCCAAGATCGGACCTTATGATGTATTTTGTAGCCCGCAGGATCTTCTCCGTCAGATTTTAGCAAGATCGACGGTCGGTGCGATCTCGCCATCAAGAATTGCCCGAGAGTTAGCATCAGCGACATCGCGCCCAATTGACACGTGTCTGGTGGGTTTGTTGAGTGGGCTACAACGGAGGGCGGGTCGGGAAATTTTTCTGGCGCCGCAAGCGCTATGTCGCTATCGCATGCCAGCTGGAAAATCTCCATGGCAACATAGCGCCCAGCGGAGATGCTCACGTCGGCGGGTGACACGTTTCTACGGACCAGAAATTTCAAAAAACGGCAAGGCGCCATGGCGCCAACGAAAAACCAATGCATTTTTCGATGGCGACATAGTGCCCAATCGAAAAATCCACCGTGGCGAGGAAGGGTCAGGAAAATGGGTCCCGTCGGTACTCTGCAACGCAATTTGCCAGCTCAGCGTCAAGATGGTGAATCAGATGTAGCCACGTATTCATCAGTGGGGTCAAGCCGATACGGACCCTCCGAGTTGGTGCTTTGTCAGACCAGGGAGGTGTCTCATTGGGCCAATAAAGAGTGACCATGTCCTCCAAGTCAGAGTTTAGTCAGCGTCACCAGTACATGGAAGGGTAGGATCTCCACCGTCAGATCGATCCAGATCAGCGGATGGCGCCATCTCGCTATGGCAGAGATGCACGAGTTTTAACATGGTGACATAGCGACCATCCGCCATGTGTCGGCGAGAATTAGGTCTTACCCATTGGCGTTAAGAGAATGAATCAAATGCTGACACGCGTTCAATAGGGCCAGTAGTTTTGGGAGGAATGGAGCGTCTTCACGATCTTTGGATCCGCAAGGATCTATGGCTGGCGCTATCTCGCCATCAAGAACTGCCCAAGAGTTAACGTTGATGACATAGCGCCCAGGCATCACGTGTCTTGATGGAACCAAGTTTCACGCAGCTAGTGCGGTAAGGATTAAGCTGTTGTCCGACCAATAGGGAAGTGCCACATGTGCCGCGGGCCCAGTGACTTACAAGGGAAGGGAGTTGCAGAACTCCATGATTGTTGGATCGAGGCCGATCGACAATAGGCGCCTTCGCGCTATGGTGGAGATGTGTGAAGGTTATGTTGGCGACATAGTGCCCGGCCGAGAACTGTGACGGCAAGCAAATTTACGACGGGCCAGTTTTGCGGTGGGAAGAGGTCAAGCAGCCAAAAATTTTAGAAATGCTGGTTGGGCACCATGGTGCCATCGGGAAACTCACGAGTTTTCCGTTGGCGACATAGCGCCCACATGGAAAACCGACCATGACGAACTCTTAGGCTCGGTGGGACAGAAGGACGGGACAGGTGGGATGAGCTATCTAACATCGTGGCCTCGTGATTGGTCAGGGTGGTACCTCATCTACCACAGTGGAATTTCAGAATATGCCACGTTTGCATCAAAGGGTGAGATAACTGTTGGGTGCTATCTTGCTATGGGAAGGTTGCCTCGATTTTCCCATAGCGACATAGCACCTTAGTACTATGTACCAGGTCAGTGGGGCCAAGTGTTAGGGAATTCACCAGAATGGTGCTACGTTAGGCCAATGAAGGACTACCACATATGCCAGATCAAAACATAGACATGAGGTGGCACTAGATCTTCAACGCAACCAGCACGTTGCAGGGGCGAGTTCTACACCGTTAGATCTGTGAAGATCAGCAGCGGGCGCTATCTCGCCATGGAGAAACCGCACAAATTTTATGATAATGCATTAGCGCCCATGCACTGCGTGTCCTTATGGGCCTGGATTTGGATGCGCAGTTAACATCACAGTTATGATTGATAGTTAAGTTGCCAAGTCAATGATATAGTCTGGTTGGGGCATCGCAGTCACAGTTTGGTACCACCATGGATAGAGATAACTATTGGGCGCTATGTCGCTATTAGGAACTTCAGGGCATGGTTCCCATAGTGACATAGCGCCCAGTCAAACACAAAGGTGTGGTCAGCGTGTGAAGAGGACTGCCAGGGTGGCAAAGGGGAGGAAAGTGATTGCCTCATGTGGCCCAGTCAGCATGTGGACCTGATTGACCTTTTTGACCCTACTATTTCGTGAACCAGAAAGGATAGAAATCATTTATTTATTTTTGCTGTGGATCTGATTTCATAATCAATTGCCACCAAATTAGAGTGAATATCAGGTGCAGAGGGACACTCCATCTATCCAGTCGATCCATCTACCATGTCAGGGAATGTTGTGGCACCATTTCTATCTTCTCCACGCTCTTTCTAAGAAAGATATGAGATTTCTTGGTATGCAGGCCAGGATTCAATAAGATCTTCAATTGGATTCTCGAGATGGGAAGTTAATGCCAGTAGGTAAGAAGTGAGTGTGACACAGAAATCTTTAATTATGCCTGATCTATATAGGCAATTTGGTGACTTGTTCTTAGGGGGACTCTTCCTGATTTTCTTTGCTACTGCTTGTAGACTTGCAGTGTAGAATCCCTGTGTCTTCTGAGCTACATAGCATCCTGTGTCATTCTCTTCAGTTGTCAATGTGTATGTGCTTCATTTTGCCTCTCATTGATGCATTATTGAGATTAGTGGTCCACATACTGTATCTATCTTTGGCCTATTGGATAATATACAAGTGAAATCTTCTTTTCCTGGTGTCATTCAATTGGTTTTCTAATCTGTATGCGATTATTGATCGATATAAGTCTAGACGTGTATGACTTTTGTATGTTAGCCTAGTTCTGTAGTGCATATATGGGCAGGAATGAGTCTGAACACTCTGTTTTGGTGCATCACCACCTTAGATTAGACTAGGTAGATTTGCTTTAATGCTCTCTTTCTCCCTTTCCCTTTTGAGAATAGATAGGTGCACCCTGACAGTAAGAAGAAGCCGGTCTTCTCCGGAGACTCAACCTCGTAGTTCAAGTCCCACAGCTTGGAGGTTGTTTCCATATTTCACTAGGTTGTCCTCGTGCATAGGCCTTGGACAAGGGTGAAAACCTAGGTGACAACAAAAACTTGAAAAATTTTCTCACTCACCTCCTCAAAATGCCTCCTCACTACCAAAGATCAACATCAAGATCATGTAGTATGTTTCCTACTCTTGTTTTTGCATTTTTTAAAATGTTTTTTCATTGTTTTGTAAGTTTTTACATTGTTTTCTAGGGTTTTTCAAATTTTCTTTAAATTTGTTTATTTATTTAGATTGTAATTGGTTTCTTATTAGAAAATGTGAATAATCAACCACCAAATCCCTAGCATAATCAACAAAATCAAAATGAAAACCCTCCACAAGATCCAAATCAAAACCCTCCACAAGAAGAGAAAGAAATTCTACAACCTCCATCGCTTGAAAGACTTCCTCCTAGCACCTAAGACAACATAATGAATTAAATAGAAAGAGGGAAAAATGAATTAGAGGCAATCATTGGTAGATTGAAAGGTTGTGGAAAAACCAATCCTATGAGAGCACAATTGGCATTATCCCGTGAGTCCATTATGAGCCATGTAGCTTCTATTAATGGTCAATTGGGCATTTGGTGTGTTAAGAGAGAATAAAAAATAAGATATTATGTAAAAAAAATATCGTATAAAGATGTAAGAAAAAAGGATATAGAAAAATGTACCATTTGTGCATTGTTTAAAAAGTTTGGAGAACAAGACAGTACTAAACACACAACTAAAAAGTTCCCTATCAATTGGTGTGTTGGAGTTGATGAAATCTAACTCTAAAGATGCCCAAGATCACCTGCATGTAAAAAATTGTCAAAGGGAAGCCAAGGAAGGAAGAGCATGGAGCAAGGAAAAAACCCTAAATGGACATGAGAGAGAGAATATGCAAACACAAGAAAAATATTTATTTACAATATGCAAGAAGAGATGTTATGTTGTGTTACGAAAATATAATGAGCAAGCTCGAATATAAAGAGCTCTAGGAATCTCCTAGAAGAAGCTAGAAGATAAGTGTGACAACTAAGCATACATCCACTTGAGGTCGAAAGTCCTCGAACAAGGTGAGAGGATAAGTATGACTTAGGAGAGAACAAACTCCCCTATTGTCAACAACTGATAACAAAATCCTAGACTACAACTAATAAATAAATGCATTTACCTAAGTAAGCTTAAGTAATAGAATAAATAATTACCAATTAATTAATTAATTACTCTAAAACCCCCCGTTAAGTGCAACTTAGGGAAATTCCTTAAGCTCAAAAAACTAAGAAATGTAGAATGCAGAATGGGTCCCAGCAATGAGGCCATGTTAGGTACCCATGTATAAATACAACAAAATACAACCTTTGAAAATGGGGAAAGAGAGAAAACCACGTGGGAAAAGCCCTCCCCCAAAAAGAGATAAACCTAGTGAAGAGCAGAAGAAGCCTCCAACTAGGAAAATGCCCCCTAAAATAGGAACAAGGAGTGATCATGAAGAGCATCATTGAAGCATGAAGAAGCTACAAATCTGCCATCAAGAAGAAAATTGCTGATCTAAAGAACCTCCATGGAAGAATAAGGCATGAACCGAGTGTTTCTATATGGTAGATGATCCATCTCACTGAAATGCATAGGTAGCCATCCACTATAATTGCCTTGTATATAGGATCAACCACTGAATACATAGTTCATACTATTGAACCATCAAACCAAGGATGCATTAGAACAACAACATAACCACCCCTTAATATAGATGGGGTGAGATGACAGGCAACTAAGAAGGTGGGCCAGTGTCTCCTGTAGATGAACCAAGAATGATGAGAGAGGAAAAGGTACAAACACCTATAAAGACACGGCCACACTGATGCTACATGGGGCTAATGTCGTAGAAGGGACACTCACTTGACAAAGGGAGAATTCCTAAAATAGCAAACAACTATCCCCCCCATGGTGCTTTATGAAAATAGTGCAAGTACAACTGACTCAAAAACAACGTTCATAACCCCTGAAATGCAAGAGTGACACTTTATCTTAGTATGATACATAAAATTGCTTCAAAATGATAGCTATAATGATCAAAATAGGAAAAAAATTGACTCAAAAGATAAGACAACCCAAAACAAAGGAAACAGTGCCAAGAAAATGACCTCGGGCCTAAAACACTCAAGATATCCACCATATAGAAAAAATGCCAAAAATATGATAGAAAGAGCATGGGACAAAAACTAAGAAAAAGGACCACATTTTTGAAAAGGTGACAAAACCAACTTTCCAAAAATATAAAGTTTTCAAAAAACTGACATGGGATGCAAAAGATATGCAAGCTAGAGTCAAAAATGGAACTTTGGAATTCAACTGAAAAATGGGCAATAAAAATGATTCAAAACCTAAAAATACCTATAGCAATGTCTTTGTCTCAGAATTAGCATTCTGGCACTTCTTTCGGACAGAAAAATACCTCCATATGCTCAAGATATGACCAAAATTATAAGGTAGGTCAAAAAGGACCTAGGAGATGTGCAAGAGGATGATGATGTAGTGTTGACGTAAGCATTCCACATGATTAAAATTGATAGCCTGCAACCCATCATCACAAGAAAAGATGCCATGTGGCAGCCACGTGGTAGGGGCGATGTGGCAGGTCCACGTGGCAAGGTGCCACGTGGCACCCTGGCCACGTGTCACCCCTGCACTGGTTGCTGGTGTTCAAAATGTGACTAGGCTGGTGACTGGATGGGAGTGGCGCTAACTGTACCCTAGAGCAGAGGAAGCTGGGGGTGCCACCCAGTCGCTGTGGCTGGTAGGTGGCCCGGTGGTAGTGGTAGTGCTACAGGCTGCATGCTGGCGAGGCCACAGTGGCATGATGGTGGGCACGTGGTGGGCGAGGGGCAGCACGATGATTAAATTTTTTTTTAATTTTTCAGCTCTGCGCATCTGTACGATCCGTATGGAAGTGCCTGAAATGAAAAAATTTTGCCTCCCAGAGCCCTGTCTCCAAATTCGACAAATTTTATATGGATACTAGTTGAAAAGGGCCTTCCAGATCCAATGGCAGTGTCCATTTGGGCTAAAAGTGCTTCGAAAAATTGTTGATCCCCTGATTTGAAGAAAAAAGCACAAACAAACTAGGGTTTATGTCTTTGAATCACGTCTTCAAAAATCCTTCAATGAAGCAGCAGTAGGGAGGCTCTAATACCATGTTGGAGTTGATGAAATCCAAGTCTGAAGATGCCCAAGATCACTTGCACGCAAAAACCTATCAAAGGGAAGCCAAGGAAGGAAGAGCATGGAACAAGGGAAAAACCCTAAATGGACATTAGAGAGAATATGCAAACACAAGAAAAATATGTATTTACAATATGCAAGAAGTGATGTTCTTTTGTGTTATGAAAATACAATGAGGGAGCCTGAATATAAAGAGCTCCAAGAATCTCCTAGAAGAAGCTAGAAGATGCTAGAAGATAAGTGTGACAACTAAGCATACATCTACTTGAAATGGAAAGTCCTTGAACAAGGTGAGATGATAAGTATGACTTAGGAGAGAACAAACTCTCGTATTGTCAACAACTTATAACAAACTCCTAGACTACAACTAATAAATAAATGCATTTACCTAAGTTAGCTTAAGTAATAGAATAAATAATTAACAATTAATTAATTATTTACTCTAACATGGTGCATACATGATATAAAAAAATAACTTTTGGGATAGATTGTGGATGGTCTTTGATGCCCCCTCCCTACAATAATTACGAGGTTCCAATATATTTGTAAAAGAAATTGTATTGTGAATTTTTCATTAGAGAGATCCCTAATTACTATGATATGTTAGAATCTTAGGGTAGAGGTGGGGAGTCATCATTTGAGAGGTTAGGGGCAAATTGTAAACAATTGGCTAACAATGATATGTAATTATTGTCATTTATGGAAACACATGATGTACATGCTGACAATAAATCTTAGAAATAAAAATACTTAGTGGTTGGTAATTAGAAAATTGTCTAAGTATAGAATTTTGTTTACAACAGTGTATTATTTTGTTTATAACTTGTTACTGAGGTCATATTATGACTAGTGAAGTCACATGGAGATAGTATGCATGTTGTTGATGACATGTATAACCTTGGAAGTTAGTACAAACTATACGGAATAGAGATAATCATGTTTTAATGAATTAGGACAACAAAATTGAAAGAAAGAATTGTTTTGTTTACAAAACAATTACTTGTCAAATTAGGGTTAACATCCTAGATGTTTACTCTAACTTGGAAAAGTGGTTTGTGGTCTTAGCCAACCTAGCAGCAATTTGTGTAAAGGCATGGTATTTATGCAAAGGACATTTTGCAATAAGATGATTGAGCTATTATGAAAATGTGAATTGTGAATTATTAAGAGCGAACTCTAGTGAAAGTAATATATGCAAAGTTTTATAGGAGCTATCTAATGATCCAAGAGCAAGTTGAAGATGAGAGATCAGTCAAGGAAGAGAGATAATAGTAAATTACTTGTTTGAACAATAACCTCTTCTTGTAATTCAAATTTCATGTTTGGGCAATGGGCTCTTCTTGCATACATTGTATCACAACTCCTAACAGGGTTAGAATCTCCTAACAGGGATTCAAAGTCTCCTAACAGGAACTCATTATACTAATTTTCCCATTGACTCCTAATAGAGTCCATCCTCTAAAAAGGAACTTATATATTAGTATATTATCTAGTGGGTATCATCCGCATCAGGGATTTCCCTTGGCCAGCATTTCCCTAGTTAACAAAATATGGTGTTAGGAATTATCGTTAGGCATTGTTATTGTTACTATTTAACATTATTTTATTTCTTTCTTATTCATGATTTAAAGTAAGTAATAATATCTAGTTGGTGACTAAAGTTTGTAGATAATTGATTCACCCCCTACCCTCTCAATAGTCCCTATTTCTAACAATTGGTATCAAAGTGTAGTTACTTTGAGGAGGCTTAACAGCTTAAGTAAGATCTCTATGGATATGGAATAGTTGATGAAGAACCTTGAAAAAGCTCTTGAACAAATTGATCTCCTTACTGAAGAAAGAGATAAGCTAAAGGAAAAATATGAAGACTCCAAAGCATACATTGGTCAATTAAAGGAAAACATTGAACATCTCAAATCCAAGTCCGAGTCTTCTAAATATGGAACTAGTGATGATGACTATTCAAATTTGAAGACAAAGTACAAGATCTTGAAGCATGAGTTGAAGATTACAAAGACTGGTCTTGGTTATCTAATTAACATGTTAGTGAAGAAACTTGAGATTAAATTAGATCCAAAAAGAAAATGATAAATCTGATGATAAGATTGAATCAAGTCAATTTTTTGAGAAACCTAAAGAAGTTGAACAAAACAAGGAAGTTGAAATCCTAGATGAGCAAAAGCAAGTGAAACTCCTAATGAAATGAGGTATGAATTTATAGGTAAGTGATTTTTATGTAATGAAATAGGTAATATGAAAAGAGATTTTTCTAATAAGTCATTTAATTATGTTAAGGAAAATTTTATTATCATAATTGTCATGGTATGGGTCATAATGCAATTGATTGTAGGAAACATAAGTATGATAATGATAGAAGAAATAGTAGAATATCTAGAAATACTAAACCTATAGATAGAAGAAGATATAATGAAAGGATATCAAGAGAAGGAAGATATTATGAAGATAGAAGATAGGTCATGTGTTATAAGTGTAACAACTTAGGACACATTGCTTAGAATTGGCATGCACCTGATGATTAGTAGAATCCTAGAAGTAGAGCACCAATATGTTAGTTATGACAAAACTTTGGACACACAATGAAGTACTTTAGAATGATTTTTTTTTTCAAAGTTAACAGAAATAATGGAAGAAACTTTGGGAATAGAAGTAACATCAAAAATGATATAGGGAACCATGAAAGGAACTTTGGAACTAACAAAGAGGAAGACAAAAACATTATTAGTGAATTTTGAGAAGAACTTAATGAAGCATTTATGAAAGGAGTATATATCTTAAAAGGAAAGTTAGATCATGATGAGATAGAAAGATCAGAGGCAGTTGTTGAGGTTGATTCAATTAGGTTGAATTAAGCTTGTTCACAGCATGAAAATTTAAGAACTTCATTCATAAGTCAAATTAGAGGTAGTGAAGTTGTGAAAAGGTGTATGCAAATATGATTAGATGGTACCTAAGCTAGCTTGTAATTAGGAGCTCATCTAAACAAGTTATGAAGGAATTCAGAGTTACTGTTGGGTAAAAGCACAAACCTATGACACCTTTTTGTAAAGGAAAAGGCTAACAAAAGTATAATTGTTCACCTTCAATGACATAAAATTAGCATTATTCTTTTGAATTTGAAAATAAATGAACTAATGAAATGTGTAGAAATGGATGACGTTTAGGATTATAATTTTTAATAATTATTTGGAATAAGAATTGATATATTTTCCTAATTCTTATAAATAATTTTTTTAATTGTTGAAAAACTCTAAAAAGTAGGTGTCTAGTTCCCACCACAAAACTACATGGAAATGAACTTGTTTCCCTTTGATCTTAGACTATGTTACAGATAACACATATATCTAGAACAATCAAAAATAAAAATTGGCTTCGGACCTATATTTTCTTTTATATAATGATTCGAATTTCAACTCACCTGAAATCAATAGTTTTCATCTCCCACCACATTTTTCAAAAAAAATCTATTCTAACTAGGGAAAAAATATACATTCTTGAAGAGAATTTTCTCCTCTATAATTTCATATAATTTTTCATTTTTTTAATATGATTTAGTATTTTTTTCTTTCTCAAAATAGACATCTTTTCGAGTGTCAAAATACATGCTTGTAGAATATTTTAATTACAATAGACTATATCTAATTAAAACACTATAAACTTTCTATGAGAATATTATTGACTCTGAGCTCTATAAAATGGTGTTTATATGTTATTAAAAAATATCATAAAAAATAGTAAGAGTTACTAATATACCACCTTTCTAAAATACTTTTATTTTTTTATTAATTCAATACAAACTAGTACAAAACATGCTTTTAATAGACATTTCCAACTAGGAAAATGTGAGACCATATATAACTTAGCTAGAATGATTTTATCTAGATTATATGTTTTAAGAAAAATGATTTTTAGATAGAAATGCTCAAATCTAGTCATTCTGATAAGTCATCTGAAAGGTGACACAACTTTGTACTTTTACCTTCGTATTATAGTTAAGGTTGAATCTATAATGAAAAAGGCACTCTCAAAGGATGAAATGACAAAGAGTGAATCTAAGGTTGTAAGACATAAAATGAAGCAAGGTATACTAAACATAAAACATTTGTATGTATCATTTGTTGAAACATCTTCAGAATAGAGCATTCTGTATGCAATAGTGTCTGATGTTCAGCCCAATGAACCAAAGTGAAAGTCTAAAAGATTAGTGGAACCAGTGTCCACAAAGATAAAGAGAGAAATAGCTGGCCATAGGACCAGGAAAGTGATAGAAAAAATTGTTGACAATTGACTCTAGTGATGAAAAAGATGAGGAACAAGAAACTAAACAAGAAGAAAAGGTGAGTCCACCTAAGCAAGCAGTAGGCAAAGATTAGCAACCTTGGAAGCCAAAGATAGAAAATATCAATATAACTACTGTAAATGAACATAATTTTGCTTAGATGAACAAGTTTTATGATTTGTACAAATTTTTTGAGAAAGATCAAATAGATATATCTACTGTGAGATATATTGTATCAAATAATCTAAAATTGAAGGACCTTGACAGTATTATAAACTAGAAAGTCAATGAGAGTCTCATTATGAAGAAAGCTCTAGCAAGGGAAGAAGACCTTTAACTTCAAAATTCTATGCTCATAACCATTTGCAAGACTGATGATGAAGTTGAAATTAAAGGACTATTGAATAATCTCACACCATATTCGAGGAATAAATTGAGACCATTTTTGTTTATGGTTGCTGAAAAGGATAGGTCAAGAAGCAAGACTACCAAAATAATCAGTCAAATGTTGACAGAGGTAGCATCTCCTCCATCTCCTAGAACCTCAAAAATGTTAGCAAGTCGTGACACTATGCAGATTGATCAAACCAATGGTACCATTAACCTTGATGATACTAATCCATTTGGTGGTTTTAAACAAAATGAACCAGACACTAAGGATATTGAGGACAAGTTGAGACAAAATAAGGAAGAAAAGAAGAAAATAGAGCAAGCCAAGAAAAAATTGCTTGAGGAAGATACGAAAAGAAAGGAAGAAGAAGAAAAGAGAGGAATTGTAGATGAAGAGAAGAAAAAGAAAACTGAGGAAGATGAAAAGAAAATATTGGAAGAGAAGAATAGGTCTCTTCTCTTGCTAGTTTGGCTACTAATGATGATGATGAAATAGATCTGGTCTCATTGCTGTCCAAACTTATACAGAAGAATAAAATAGTGAAAAGTTTGCAGAAGACATTAATGGAAGTGATAGAATGACTCCACAATACATTGGTAGTTTAGCGCACTAAAACAAATCCCGAATAGAGAGCACAAGATATACTAAAATCTTTTGATGAAGAATTTACAAATTCTTTGAATGTTGTAGAGGTGAACGTCCAAATTTCCCATGATGCTAAAATTTTTAGAACCATTTATTAGAATATAAAGAATGATTTAGTTAATCTTGATACTTGTATAAAAGAACTTCAAAAATGCCAGTAGGAAGGGAAAACCTTGTGCATTAAGTGTACCCTATCATACAAGCTAACTAAAGATATTGATAGTGAGATAGGGAAAAGGATGAGTGAGTTAGAGGCTTTATCTAGCTAGATCTAGTATTTATCTTGCAAAGTAGATGAGTTTGAAGGTCAAGTTGCCAATATTCACAATGATATCATGAAACTTGAACTTTAAAAAGAATAAATTTTGAAGAGGACATCTAATTTTAGATAATCTATTCCTCTAAAATTATCTTTTCTTGAGAAACAATTAGAGGAATGTGTCAAGGCCAAGAACACATCATCAAACTTTTTGTATTCAAACATTAATGCAGTTGAGATTGCATCATATGTCTTATGTGCAATTCTCGCCTTAGTTGAGTCTACCAAGGAATTATGGACCAAAGGTATCGATAGTTTGAAGGCTATTTATTATGATTGTATGAAGATCATATCAACATAAGGAAGGACAAAGGTTTTGACAGTTTTTGGACATAATCTTGATATTTTGACCTTTGTCATTGATGTCAAAGAGGGAGAGCTACATGTGAAAATTGTATACATGTCAAAAAGGGTAGAGATAAAATGTGAATAAAAGTAGTAAAGTATATTGTAAGGGGGAGCATATGTAAAGTTGAATAAGTTATAATAGATGTAATGTTTCTATGTTTTTTATGTTAATTTTTTTTCACTTAGCCAATTTTTCCTATTTTGTTGCCATCAATGCCAAAGGGGGAGATTGTTGACAATTGGCTAATATTGATATGTAATTTTTGTCAATTATGGCAACACATGATGTACATGCTGACAAGAAACCTTAAAAATAAAGATACTTAGTTTTTGGTAATCAGAAAATTGTCTAAGTATTGAATTTTGTTTACAACAGTGTATTGTTTTCTTTATATCATGTTATTGACATCATATTATTACTAGAAAAGTTACATGGAGATAGTATACATGTTGGTGATGATGTGTATGACCTTAGAAATCAGTATGGACTATACAAAATAGAGATAATCATATTTTAATGAAGCAGGACATCAAAATTAAAGGAAAGAATTGTTTTGTTTAGAAAACAATTTTTTGTCAAATTAGCGCCAACGTCCTAGATGTTTACTCTAACATGGAAAAGTGGTTTGTCGTCTTAGATGGTCCAACAGTTTTTTTTGTAAAGGCATGGTATTTATGTAGAGGAAATTTTGCGATAAGATGAGTGAGCTATTATGAAAATGTGAATAGTGAATTATTAAGAGCGAACACTTGTGAAAGAAATATATATAAAGTTTTATAAGGGCTATTTGATGATCCAAGATTGAGCTAAAGATGAGAGATTAGTAAAGGAAGAGAGATAACAATAAATTACTTGTTTGAGAAGTGAACTCTTCTTGTAATTGAAATTGCATGTTTGGGCAATGGGCTCTTCTTGCATACGTTGTATCACAACTCCTAACAGGGTTGGAATCTACTAATAGGGATTTAAATTCTCCTAATAGGGACTCCTTATACTAAATTTTCTCATTGACTCCAAACAAGGTCCATCCTCTCACAAGGAACGTATATATCAGTATATTATCTAGTGGGTATCATCCCCACCAAGGTTTTCCCTTGGCAAGGTTTTTTCTAGTTTAAAAAATATGGTGCTATGAGTTATCCTTGAGCATTGTTACTTTTACTACTCAACATTACCTTATTGTTTTGTTACACATTGTTTAAAGTAAGTAATAATATCTAGTTGTTGACTAAAGTTTGTAGATTATTGATTCACACCCCCTCCTCTCAGTAATCCCTATTTTTAACACATGTCATGACTCTAATGTGATTAAGGCACCTATTGTCAAGCCCAAGGTGAGCATGTGATTATTGCTCTAGTTGTGAAGGAACATGTATAGACTAGTACTCTAGGGACTATTAATTCTTTGATGCAAACCCTCATTCATTGCGCTAGTCTAGTAGTTTAGGAGGAGCCTTCTTTGCATCATAGTCACATGTGCACATCATGTGGATCCTTATGTACATTTGGTAGTCATGTCGAAGATAGTATGGATGATGGGCTAGTCACTAATGAGTTCCTAAGTGAGACATTTGGTATTGACACACAGGTAAATTACAATTATAATAAATTAATTTGATCACATTTTGTATGTATAGTGAATAACTAATTAATTAGCATGTCTTGACATTGTTCAAAATTCAAGGTAAGAGTGTTGATGGCCCTGGTATAGATTCCCCAGCCCACATTTTATGTCCTGTCAATTTTTCAAGATGTATGTATCGATTCAATCATTTAAATTAATAAATATATTTATTAAGTAATCATATCAAGGATTGACAAAAAAATTATCTTGTGCATCAATTTTCTACTATACTATCGACATTCACAAGGGACTCTAAGCCTAGGCATGATACAAGCTTCATAGAGGTACATTTGTTTCATATTAATTTAATTCATTTTAGTATATATGTTTCATTTTTCATGTTACATGTAAATTGTATTATATGGCATGCAGCTTTTGAAATACAAGACTCCTCATCTTTGCCAGTCCATTGATCGTGGAGTTGTTGCTGTGATGGCCAGTTTAGAGCCATAAAATAAGGTATGAAATAATTTTCTTAGGTTTATTTTTTATTTATAATAGTTAGTATTAAAATTATAAATGTTATTTATAAGTGATTATATTAATTGAATTGTTGTAGGGCCTTGTTACATCCGATCATTCGTAAGCCTTTAAGGTGGATGTACAGAGTTACTATTTGATGGCGGTAAGAAAATAATTAATTTTATATTTACATATATTTGATTTCAATGTATAATAATTATTGATTCATATCTATTTTGTTTGTATCAGCTCTAGTTAGAGAGAAGCCTAAACAATAGGATGAGTGAGCATGTGAGGAACACCCCATCATCCCCATCGTCTTCCTCTATGCAACAACTGAAGACCTCTAGGGATTTTTTTCCTTCCCCTCATGTGGAGGAGAAGATATAGGGATAGACACACATGTATAGGCATTAGTGGATATATATCTTGGATTTTATGCTAGTGGACATATTTGACATACATTTTATGTATATATGATATTTTATATTTGATGTATGACACATATTCAATGCATGACATTATTAAACTTATGATGTTATTGGTTAATATATGAAATTATTGGTTATCATAATATATTATTGTTTTTTAATGTATGACATTATTGGTTATCATAATATATTATATGTTTGTTCATGTATGACATTATTGGTTATCATAATATATTATATTTTTATTCGCGTATGACATTATTGGTTATCATAATATATATCTTTTTTTTCTTATTTATTTTTTAAGTACATTTCATGTATTTCAAATATTTCATTTTAATGTAATTTGCACCCAAAATGATGCAAAGTGCTCACACCAAAAGCTAGTGGATTCCAAACAATAACACTTTTAAGGAAAGCTACCTTTCCCACCTTCCTAAGTGTCTTCAAAGACTCTTTCCAACTTGGTTATAGCACTGAACAAACTTCTACCCAACTTCACAAAACTACTTGATCACTTTTGCTATTCAAGACCTAGGAAACAATAAGGGAAAAATGAAAAAATTTTAGAAATGGATCATAATCAACTTCTTGCTTCAAACTAACACCTTAGACACTTCAAGGAATGCCTAAGAACTATCTCACAAACTTTAGTTTGTCATCTATTCCATCCTTCCAAGATATTTTTCAACATCCTATGAGTGAAAACAATCTTCCAAAATCCTATGACTATATTTTCTTTGCAACAACATGTAATTTGTTGATTTTTGACCAACTCTTCACAAAGGGAAGTGATTATGTTTCAAACCTATGAAATGGCTATTAAGAAAACCAAGAAGATCCTCAACATCTTCCACTAAATCCATTTAGTGATAACATGTAGCTAAAGTGGTGTTTCATTTTGAAAAATTATGGGTTTGTTGTTCTAAATAGGGAGTAATAATATTTGACAATAACTCAATGATCCTATATACAAGTTTAACATCAACAGTGATTCTTTGCCATGCAAAATGAACTTAATAATTACTAACACCTTATACCTCCTCTAACTTCATAGAGGGTATTTTCATCATTTGAAATCCATTCCAACTTATTACTAGGGTGTTTGATTGGTTACAGGGTTAATTTCAACATTTTCTGAAAAATTGCTAAAATTGCCAAAAAGTTGTCAGCAACTTTTATTGCGAAATACAATTTTTGCACTAACTCTTCCTAGAACTTAACCAAGTGGTTTTTTGTAACACATAGGACCTATATAAGGTTTAGTGACTCTCAAAACACTTATTGAGGAAACTTATTAATAAAAAGAAACAAAAAAGAAAAAATCCTTAGGACTAAGGGAATTAGGGTTTATAGGTGACCTCAAGTTCCTTGACCATACAAACAAGGATTATGTTATTACCATAAAAAAAACATGTTAAAAATTAGGTGTATGATCACCCATTTAAATTCCATCATGATTCTCCATCATTGGATGAGATGACATATCCAGTTACCACCTTGGTGCCTTGCACCACAAGTTTCAGCATTACCCAAGATGGGGTCACAAAGTCAAAATAGAATCTAATCTCTAAAATTAAAGAGAATTTATTGTATTGTTCAAAAACATGATTTTGTAGCACATAGAATTACATCCATACCTCACACAAGCTCCACAATATGCCTTGTCAAAGATTGCTGCCCGATGGCAATTAATGATACTTAGGGTCAATTCAGTTTGGCATGCCAGAGAATGTTTAAGGAGTTAATAGGATGGGAAGATCTTGGAAATAGGGTTTACTTAGCCACCCAAAGCTTATAGAATGGATAGTTTGATCCCGTGATGAACGGTTGAAGAGATTTACTAATTGGTGAATTTATACTAGCCAACAGTACAAAAAGCTCATTGCTACCTTTGGTGAGGCAATCCCACTTGTTTTACAATGAAGGCTAGCCATCTATAATATAGGGTTATAATTCAACTAACAAACGGAGAGCTTCTCAAGTTACTGATTTCTTTCACATCGTTCTTAACAAATCTCAAGGTTCTCATTTAGGTGACCAACTAAAAAGAGCTCTACAATTAAAGAGAAGTGGAAATCCTAATGAATTGTCATCTATTGTTTATGTGACCAACTATTCTTTATAATTGCTTCTAGAGACTCGATTTTAAATGTATATTTTAAGTTCCCAAACATGTCCCAGTCAAGTAGATGACCAAGATGTTTATTGAGTAAAGGGGATACTAATTTATTAAGGTATCTGTATGATCCCACTTGCATTCAGTTACTACTTCTTGAGTAGATAGCCAACTGCTTTGGTGTTAGATTTTTGTAATATATAATGTCCTCAAGTACATTCCATTTTTTGTAAATATTTTCTATTGTAAAGGGTTAGTGAGTAATATCTATAATGTCCGTATTTCGGACTAAAGAATATAACTATTAAAATTGCAAAGCTTCAATGCTATAGTAATGCAGATTATGTGCAATATCATTTTGCTAATTTTGATTTGGTCAATAATACTATATACATATGTAAGAATAATCTAATTCATTTATATCTAGTTCTTAATTATTTGACTATTATGAATGACTTATTTCCTTTGGTTTGGAAAAATCTTTGTTGTATACAATACTCAATATTGGTGTTCCTATATATTTTATTTGGTTAATGTTCATATATGCATATATAACCTTCAATGATGTTCCTTTTCTTTATTGGATACACTTGCTTCAGATTCTTAGAATGACTTTTTATTACCTATTGGAGGGTTGTGTCTCTTCGGTGTCTCATCAAGAGTAGCATCTCTTCCATGCATCCCCTTCTCTCTCTCTCTCTCTCTCTCTCTCTCTCTCTCTCTCTCTCTCTCTCTCTCTCTCTCTCTCTCCCTCCCTAACTCACTCTCTCCCAACAATCCAATAAACCAAGTGGATCTACTCTAAAATTTTCAAGTATTGCCTTGCGGTCTGACTCACGAAACTCCTCAAGAGTCTTATTATGTGGTTTACCACCATATTTTATGAAGTGGACATTTGATGCAACAAAAAGGTCTGAATAATAAAGAATCTTCCTCTCTATTTTCCAATCCTTAAATAACCAAAAGTTAGGGTTCTTCATAGAATATCATCTAAGCCATGTGTTTGTTACAACTACCACATTGATATGATACTCTAAACCTTCACCATCTATAACTGAATGATCCACTTTTTGTTTGGCCTATTCACAATGATACAAATAATAATTTATCCCTTCTTTATTGTCTTCAGGTGCAATAACAACAAAAAACATGCCATATAGTGATAAATGTACAAAATGCGGTCATTAATTCAAAAAATACTTAGGTAAAAGTTATAAAGTTACATATTAAAATTACAAAGATATATATATATATATATAGTTATATAACCTGGTTCTACTAGATTATATAAGTGTTCAAAGTCAATGGATGAATCCATTTCTAGTGCTTGTGGGTGATGATAGGTGCCAATTAGGTCCAAAACCCATATATCCCATTTGTCCACCCATTCAGTCGACTCACACTCATCCCAATTTTTCTCTGCACATAATGGACAACAACATGCCATTTTTTGTGTCTGGATACTTCATGAACCTGTACCAGTGCTTCTAAAAGAGTGCAACTCACTTGACCTTGTTAGTGTGTGACAATCTTCATATGGTGCAATGCTAGTAATATCTATCAACCAAAAAAATTACAAACCATAGATTCACCTTCCTTACTTGGACCCATTGTACCATTACACCACTGGACAATGAATTTTGCATCTATCAATATTTTTCCATCTTTGTACTTTAGTTCTTCACAAGCTAAGGCTCTTTTGATCCATGCACATGTAGCATCACGCTCTCCCTTTCCATGACCAACCTCTATAAAATTCCACATACATTAAATTCTAGATAACCTGTGCATCCTACTCAACCAATAGAACATCTGTGCATTCTTGAATTGAGATTTACAATTGTCTGACCAAATAATGTGCTGACGATATGGTATGCGCCTATTAGCCAAATCTCCATAAAAATAATTGAAAAAAAGCATGTACAAACTCCATAGAATGTGATAGATCATCGTTGATGTAAAAATGTTACTCACTCAAAATCTTCCTATCATCCTCTATACTTGTAACTCCCTCAAAATGTTGATAAGAATAATACTTTTCTTCCACCTCATTTTTTGGTTGTAGTGTGCAGTTCTCTGTGAAACCTACAACCAAAACAATGGTATCCAATGGAAATGTATCCTTCCACAACTTGAATTGCAAATCTAGCCATCAAGCTATATGTGTATGCCTTGCATTATCATAAATAATCTTTTCACGAAAAATATTTATGAACTCATACACTAGAGTCTTTTCAATGACTAAATCACATCTTTTACTGTTTTTTCCATCTCTTAGAGAATATTTCATTGTCTTATATTTTTTGTAATCTATAATTTTATTTTCAATTGCATGTGTACTATCCATATGTTTACAAGTTGATAAAAGTTGCAAAGAACCACAAAATGAGCATGTACCATACAAGCATGATGTCTCGTAAAATTGTTGGTTGTCTCCTATTTCACATACAATGTTGGATATGAATTCCCTTGAAGATTGAGGTGGCTATTCATGTCAAATCTTGTAAAACAAACTTCGAATGCAAAAACACACATATATGCCTAAAAACATGAAAATGGTTAGAAAATTTAATATGTTTCCTGGCACAACAAGTTGCGCATTTATGATTTATCTTCACAAAAAAAGGTTTACCCATCTCAAATGATCTATGACTTATTTTAATTTGAGGACACATACCAATAAATTTTGCAAAAAATTGTCTAAGATGAGTTCAAAAAATATTTTGCATGTGGGTCACGATTTTGGCTACCAATCCTCCTTCTTACAACATCTCTTTGATTAGGGGAAACACATGTTTTATTTGTCCAAAAATCTTCAATCAATGATTTCAAAACTTCACTAATTTGTTTATCCTTTCATGGTAGTCTACTTCTCAATGTCCATAACTCTTTTTTTTTTGGATCTTCCAATCTCGCATGCCTTAGCATGGCTCTCTATAGAGTACCTCTACTGATTTTCAATGTTTTGCTCGTCTTTCTCATTTTTTGATGTTTCTTCATTTGGGTACTACTATTGTCAATTTAAGTACTCTTCTTGTGATATTACTACCTTTGGTGTGTTATTTATAACCCACTTTTTCTTATGTACTCATTAGATTCTTTATAATATTTTTAAAATTTGAATCATCCATTGTTCTTAGCTCAAGATTCTTCATGATAGGCCTAAATTTCAAATTCCATGTCATTTGAAAAAATAATTGGCATTGACCTATAATATTTAATTCTTAAAAGAATAATGTCCACATACAATTAACTTTTCTTAGACAAGTATACTTGCTAATCTTTTCAAGCATTTATTTCAAAATGTTAGTATCAATATCAATATAATATTTTGGTTTTCTAAAATGAATTCTAGAAAGTTTTGTAATCTCTTTCATTCCCTCAACATTTTGAAAATCAACATAAGGTTCATTTTTTTGCATACGTTGAATTGAAGATGATGTGCCTTGGCAATAAGATGCAAAAGATGGAATATCACCTACTTGATATGTTGATTTTATGTCTTCAACATGACATGATGGAGTGTGTACATCATTGGATGTACAAATTAGTGTCTCTTTAACATGAGATGATGATATGACTCCAACATTGGAAGATGGTGTAGCTTCACAATTCAATTGTCTTCTTAAGCATAATAGTCTCATTCATTTTATTTGTCTTTTCAATTGTTCCTCTTTGTTTCTTTGTATCAGTGGTTTTTTTTCCCTCTTGAAAAGACAATTCTTTATTATTACTTTGCATAAAAGCACAAACCTATGTCACCCTTTTGTAAAGGAAAAGGTTAACAAAGCTATAATTGTTCAACTTCAATGACATAAAACTAGTATTATGATTTAGACTTTTAAAATGAAGAAAACTAAAGAAATGTGTAGAAATGGATAAAGTTTAGGATTATAATTTTTAATAATTATTTGGAATAAGAATTAATATATTTTCCTAATTTTTATTGATAATTTTTTAGTTGTTGAAAAATGTTAAAAATTAGGGGTTTGCTTCCCACCACAAAACTATATGAAAATAAACTTATTTCTATTTGAACCTAGACTATGTTATAGATAACATTTATAGCTCGATCAATGAAAAATAAAAATTGACTTTAGACCTATTTTTTCTCTTTTATAGTGGTTCAAAATTCAACTCACCTAAAATTTATAGTTTTCATCTCCCACCACAATTTTTCAAAACAAATCTGTTCAAATGAAAAAAAAAAAATATGCATTATGGAAGATGACTCTCTCCTCTAGAATGTCATATAATTTTAAATTTTTTTATATATGATTTAATAACTTTTTCTATTTCAAAATCAACATCTTTTCAAGTGTTAAAATATGCGCTTGTAGAATTGTTTACTTACAATATAATATATCTAATCAAAACACTATGAACTCTATATGAGATTATTCTTGACTTTGAGCTCTATAAAATGGTGTTTATATGTTACTAAAAAAATATCATAAAAAAAGTAAAAGTTATTAAAATGTCAATTTTCAGAAATTATTTTTTTCTTTAGTAATTGGATACAAACTAGTATAAAACATGCATTTAATAGAAATTTTCAATTAAAAAATTGTGAGACCATATATAGCTTACATATAATGAATTTATCTAGAACATATGCTTGAAAAAAATTGATTTTTACACAGAAATACTCAAATTCAATCATTCTGATAAGTCAGCCTAAAGGGTGACACAACTTTGTACATTTACCCCTTTACAATTTTCTTTCTTCACGTAGTAGTTTCATTTTATCTCTTTTTAATTGTCAAATCTCTCTCCCTCCTTTCCATTGTTTGAGTTCTTGGTTTCTTCCTTGGCATGATGATGATTTTTATATGTCAAATTATTCAAACATCTAAATTACTTACAATTCATATATTAAAAATCATTCAGATACATATACAAATTACAATTATTTCAATGAATACATAATATATATTAAACAATTTGTCAAATTTCTAACCATTTCAAAATAACAATTCATTCAAACATACAAATTTCAATGAATTCACTACATATTAAACAACTGGTAAAATTATAATCAAATTTGTCTCTATATAGTAGTTCAAAGAATATTTAAAAAGGATTGCACTAACCTTTTCTATAGAAAGAATATTCAAAAAGCCTTCAAATAGTGTATCAAATGATTGAATGTGGTGTTTCCTAGATTCAAATGGAATGAAAGAATGTTTAAAAATCCTTCAAATAGTGTATCCAATAATTGAATATGGTGTTTGCTAACTTCCAACAGCATGAAAATTGTGGTTTCTATCAAAATAGCAGAACACACAACTAATAAAAATTATAATATGGTTTCATTATGACCATTTTTTGGTGTTTCCATATAGTGCTATGCACTATAGAATGCATGCCCTCTAAAGAAAGTGCACACTATAGTGTGTATGCACTATGTGAAAAATCTATCTCTCCCTATCCCACCCTCTCCCATCCCCTACTCTCCCTCTCTCTCTATCTCTTTCTCTCTCTCTCACCCCCTCTCTTTTTCCCCTCCCTCTCTCCCATCCCTACTCTCTCTCCCATCCCCTAATCTCTCTCTCTCTCACTCTCTCTCCCCATTCCCTTGTCTCTCTCTCTCTCTCTCTCTCTCTCTCTCACACACACACACACACACACACACACACACACACACACACACACACACACACACATCCCCCTACTCTCTCTCTCACATACACACACCCATCCCCTACTCTCTCTCCCTCTCTTTCCCACTCTCCCACCCCCTACTCTCTCACTCTCTCACACACAATGCCATCTCTCTCTTTCTCTCTATATCTCTCTCTCTTTCCCTCTCTCCCACACTCCCACCCCTACTCTCTCTCTCTCACACACACACACACCCATCTCTCTCTCTCTCTCTCTCTCTCTCTCTCTCTCTCTCTCTCTCTCTCTCTCTCTCTCTCCCCCTCGCTCCCTCCCTCTCTCTCTCTCCCTCCCTCTCTCTCTCTCTCTGTCCTACTCTCTCTCACACACACTGCCATCCACCCCCCCTCTCTCCCTCTCTCTCTCTCGCTCTCTCTCCCTCCCTCCCCCATCACACTGTCTCCCATCCCATCCCCTACTCTCCCTCTACCATCCCTTGGTATCCCTCTCTCTTAATATCTCCCTATCTCATCCCCTAATCTCTCTCTCTCTCTCTCTCTCTCTCTCTCTCTCTCTCTCTCTCTCTCTCTCTATTTCTCCCTCCCTCTCTTCCTATCCCACCTTCTACACTCCCCTCATCCTCTACTCTCTCATTCTCTACCCTTTCTCCCTCTCTCCTTCCTCCTCTATTGAAATCCAATCTTTAAGAGTGTGTGCACACTAAATTGGATACACGCTATGCAAGCTTGAAGATAAAAAATGCTTTAAATAGTGTGCACACACTATTTAAAGCTTTAGATTCTACCAAGCCTAAGGCTTGGTTTTTCCTTGGGGATCCAAACCAAAGGTTTTGAGTCTCTAAAGTGGTCTAAGATGTGTTTTGCTACAAACATACAAAAAATGAATGATTTTTTTTGTGTGCTCTCCTTCAAGTTTCCTTGTTGTTGAATTCGAGAAAATTAGGTTACATGACATTGTAGATATTTGTGTTAGCTATATAACCATATAATTTCTTTTTAATTTGAACTATTTCAAGCCTTTCAACTATAATTTCTTTTGAATGTATTTTCATATTCTGTCAAAAACCAACATGTACTAATTGGGTTGTAGATTTTAGATTAATCATCAAATTTCACAACAACTTACTTTTCTAGAAACTAGAATCCATTCTACAAACTTTCAAAAAAACAAGTTTTTATTTTAGATTAGTTTTCAATCATTTCTCGAGGGAGCACACAAATATTTCACATTTTTGGGATGTGTCCAAATAAAAAATTCATTCAAAAAATATACATTATAAGATTACCCAAAAAAATTGTGATAAACTACACAATGTTAGGTAACTTTTGATGAGAATGATTAAAAATTTTCAAAAAAAAAGTTACAAATTTAGGAGGGGCATACTTTGCACTATGTTTTGTTTTTTTTTTTTAAAACAGTACCACTTTCTGTGGCCCCCTATCTTGAGGACCTAAAACTAAACCATTTTGAAAAAAATTAGTAGTTTAGAAACTAGATTCAAAGGACTACTACTTTTTTTTTGTCATATCTTAAAATTTTGAGCGTAACTATCTTCAATTTCTTGTCAAAGTTAGGAAATTTTTGATTTCAAAAAAAATGTGGCCACTTATACCCCCCTTTTGGCACCACAACTTGGAGCACTTACGCATAATATTAGCCATAATGTGGAGAGTGGCCATAAAAGATACGAACATCTAGAAAAATTTGGACAACTATTAAGTCTTGCAACTGAGTAACTTAAAGAACCACTTTATCAGCTTAAAACCGAAATATATAACATCACATAATTAAACATGCACAATTTAGCATTTAATGAAACATTAGCATCAAGATAGCAACGAGAAAAATAACACATCATTTTTGAGTTTGAATAGTATTTCCATCCTGAAATTAAGCCATTTTTGCATAGCTTTGAAAGAAAATTTTGACAAATATTGTAGAAAGATTATGTGCTAAGATAATGGCTTCATCTAGAAGAGTTAGAGGAAGTCTTGAATTGATACTCACAATATTAAATAACTCCAACAATACTATAGAAGAAATGGATGAATGATTCGCATTGTGCATAAAATGGAAAACGAGGGACAAAAACTCCTAGTCACCAAATACAAAATCCAAAAGGTAACCTCGAAAAAGAATATAGCAAAAAAAGGGACAATGTTGAGTTTTTTAGTAGAGTAAAAAATAGTAAGAAGTTCGTCTATTGGCATGTAGGCTACAAAGCATAAAATATGGCACTATCTATTCAAGCCAAGAATTCTAGGCATGTGAGGAGTAGGTTATTAGTAACTCGACCTAGTTTTTTTAATTGTAAAAGAGTGTATACAGAAATTCTCACTAATATTTCAACCATGGTTTGATAGATTAGATATAATTGATTTTATGAAATAAATGAAAAGGTAGAACTAATATAAATTGCTTTAAATTATCTTGGCCTTGGTGCTTAAGTTTAAATTTGTTTTGAAGATGCTCCTAGGTGCCAAGGCTAAAGGTTGGCAAACAGAAAGGGTCTTGAGGAGTACAAATGCCATAATTGTTAAAATGAAGAACATGAACTTTGGGGACCTAGCAGAAAGAAAGCTTGAACTTGAATGAGAGGTGACCAAAAAATATCATGTTCATTAAATGTGAGGATGTTACAAAATCCTACCCCATCCCAAAGGATCCATGACTTTAAATATTCTCAAGATCAATAATTAGTTTTGGTATAAAAAAATTCTCTAGATTAATTGAATACACTTCATGTTTAGGAAGATCTAAATACCAATTCAATTCCATATTCATTTATTAATAGGATTTATAATTTCAAAGGATATTTTTTTAGGATTAATTTCCAAATATGGCACTCTTCCTTTGTGAATTATTGTTTATACAATTTGTTTGGGAGTTTTCATACAAGTGGATCTATTCTTTGAGAATGATATATTTTTGTGTGAAATTTTCTTCAACACCTTAGATGTTATCATAGATATTTTTGTGTTATTGGAAGGGATATTTTCATGTGTATTTATATCCTTGGTTGGTTAGTCATTGGGGTTAGTTGGGGATGAATTCTTTTTTGAGGAATTTTTTTTTTTTTTAAATCCCTTTGCTTTTTTTCATTCCATGTTAGGTATCATTTATCCATCCTTTACTTTCATCCTTATGTTTTGTAGAAAAAGTATTTCATAGTTCCTAGTAGTGGTGTCAGTAATTATTTCTAGGCATGAGAGTCACAAGACTTCATCCCCAATTGTTCTCATTTTCTACGTCCCATCAAAATATCATATTGTTTAATACTTCAAACAAAGAAATCAAATAAGCCCATCCAAAATTCACACATATCTATAATCATAGAAACATTAAAAGCCATTAGAATAGTTTTTCAGTTTATATTCAAAACAAATCTATAACTATGTAATACAAATATAGAAATTTATTTGTATGAATTAATAATGAATATAAATTTAAATGGAAATAACCCTATTTAATATCTTGAAATTAGTTTATAAGAATTGATTAAGAGATACATAAAAATTTGACTTTGTAAAAAATAAAAAGAGATGGAAAACTTGTATATTTGTAAATAGTCATGAACATAAATAACTAGTTTCATAAGGTTTAAAATAAAATATTTAACAATTAAAAAAATGAAATGATCTACTAATGACTACATCAAAATGAACTCTCTTCTCTTTCTTTCATGACCTCACAATATATCATAAACATGGACAAATCTAGAAAGTTCTTTTTGTTCAAATTTTAAGATATTAGTATTGTGGCTACTAGTCTAATTATAAAAAAAGGCAAAAGCTTACAATACAATATTAAATTGTAAGCCTATTATCTCAAAGATCTAGGGTTTGAGTTTACTCAAGCTTAATTAATAACAATAATATAATTTGAATTAATGTCAACAATATTTTTGTAACTTTGATTAACAAATCTTTTGAAAATATCATTTATTTTGAATCCTCGTATTTGATTGGTCAATATATATTTAATAACAAAAAGTAGCAATACAAATATCACAATCAATGAAAAGAATATATAATATTTAGAAAAAGTCATGTGATTTTATAATTTCTAAATAATTTCAATTTACAAATGCTCTTCAACCTTCGAATGTTGTCTCAGATTCTGATATCTATCAAATGACAATGATATGACGTTGGAAAAAGTTGGAGCCAACAAGTACATGAAATCAGTTAGTCTTTCAATAGAAAACGAAAAAAGGTTAGAGGGAGAGGGAAGGAAAAATTAGAGCATGTTCTCATGCCACTTCTTAGCTTATTTTGATAAATAGTGGCTGCTCAACAATTATGGGAAATAATTGTGGAGCTTGTGGCCCCATGAACATATATTTTGCTGCTTATTTTTAAACAAGAAACGTAAAGTTTGAATTAATTAATTAGATAATACTTTTATAAAGATGGAATTAGAAATTAAATATTTTTAAAAGTGAGGGAAAATGGTTTGTGGAGCCACATGTTGTTTTTTGCAATAAGCACTGATTGCTTATTTTCAGCCCCTCCTCTTTTCTCATAGCTTATTTTCAATTGATAAATAATAGCCACTCCATGAAGATAGCTCAAGATTATAAATTATCCTTTATAAATACTTTTAAATTTCCATGAGAACACTAAGCTGCTTAAATATAAGCACAAAATGCACTTAAGCAGCTACATGGGAACACGAGGTTATAGAGGAGTGAAGCAAAATAAAGGGGGGAGGAATTTTGCAGTAGAGATAAGAAATCTAGATAAGAAAGGCACAATAATTTGGCTTGGGACATTCAATCCAGACAAAACTGCCACAGTGGCATATAACCATGCCACTTTTGAAATGCACGGTAGTAAAGCAATTCTTAAATTTCCCCTCACTATAGAGTCTAAGTGTTATGTAGATTCCCATTTGCAATCTTCAACTTCTAGCATAAGAAGTAGAATAAGTAAATAATTGGTAAATTTTTTGAAAAATGAACAGTTTTCAATTGAATTTTTTTTTAATGAGCTACCAATTAAATTCATCTATTTTGGAAAAGAAAAGGTTTGTCTTTCAACCATTGTTTGGCCTAAAGGTTTGTCTTTCAAATATATTTATCACTCTTTTTACATTCAATAATCAAGTGACCAAACATGTTGCAACATTTGCAGAAGGGTGCAATATTCTCATATATGATCGGTTGTGATCAAGTACCCCATTTTGATTTCAAGTCCACAATGATCAGCAATGTTTTGTTCTTTCTAACATTCACACAAAACCTAGCAAAGCCCAGCTTAGTTTTGGAGGTGGTCATTATATCTGCTTTGATGAAATGCCCAAAAGAGTTTCCAATCCATTTAAACACTCATCTCAGAAGTCCAAGGGGAGACTGGGTAATCTAATCCAAACTGACACAGATCTACACAGGTCAAGCTGAAGGCTAAAAATTGGTTTTCATTTCATGATTATCAATAGATGTTTACCAAAGTACTAGGAATCCACCATGATTGACTCACAATTCGTTTCAATAGTGAAACTAAATAGGAAAAGGGAGCCTTCCATCACAGAAACGGTCACCAATCTAGAGACTTTCCATCTAGTAGAGTACCATTTTCTCACCATCTCCACCATAGGTGGGAATGAGACAACCTTTTCAACAAGACACAAGGACAGTCTCGAGGAAATCTAATTAACCAAAGAGTTTGGGAGTGAGATCTATAGTCCTATAGTCCCAGAAGAAAATGTGGATTCCTCTCTAGAGTCCACAAAAATCTTGGATCCAATGACAACCTTAAGCCATTTTGACTTTGGGATTTCAATAGCCATCATGGGACCCTCCAAGGATGGAGCCCCAAATAGGTTCTTGTCATTAGGAACATCACATGGTTTCGTCAAGCCAGGAATAGCCATAGAATGTAACTCTTGTGCATTCTAGGATTTAGCAGAAAGGACCAATTCAAGATCCGTGCATACATGTAACAGCTCTAGTGGAGGGGGAAACTGTGGGCGGGGGATCAATCCCCCCGATGACCATGAAGGCATGAACTAGAGTTGTAGGTCATATCAAGTAGGAAAGTTGTTGCAGACTGGAAAAATGCATTGCATGTGAAATGTTATCTTGACTAATTATAAATAATAAAAGAGAAGAAATAGTTTTTAGTACATTAACTTATTTTCTTTTTTCTTTATTAAAATTTTACTACTATTAAATTTCATCTACATCTCGTAATATTTGTAAACTTAAGTTAATCTTTACTAATAGTACATAAGACATAATAATATGGAAAATTATTATGTTTCTATCAACTTCACCTTGCACCTCTTTCTATGCAAGCAATAGTTATAGAGTTTGTTCAATATAGCAGATATTTGGGGGAAAAAAAGAGATGGAGAACCACATATTCAATTAAAGGAAATTTAAATGAAAAAAGTCAAAATTTCATTTTGTCTAATTCGTAAATTTTTTTAATAAAATGAGCCCATCAAAAAATATTACATATCCTACAATCACATAAACACTAAAAGTTATTAGAATAGATTTTTACTTTCTATTCGAAACCAATCTATAAATATGTAATAGAAATAAAGCAACACATTTGTATGAATTAATAAGGAATCTAAATTTAAAAGGATTGTTATAAATTAAAATAAGACATCAAGAGCTCCTATTTTGTAAATATTCCTGAACATAAATAACTACTTTGATAAGGTTCAAGGCAAAACCCTTACCAATTTAAAAGAAAAATAGTGACCTACAAGTGACTTTGCGTCAAAATGAATTCTCTTCCCTCCTCTTGCTTACATGTCTTCTATATTATAAACATAGATAAATATAGATAATTGTCTTCTTTACAAGATATAAATTAAACATTAATTTCTACGTTATAACATAGTGTAACTAAACAAGTGCCAGGTAATGGCTAGTATTTTCCTAATAGTTAATTTTAATTTTCATATTTAATAAAATTTAATTAGATATTAAATAATTGAATAAAATTATTAAAATATTTTTTATAAATTAATAATATTAATTGAAATAATTATTTATATATGAATTTTAATATTTAATATATATTTAATTTATGAAAATCTCATTTTTAAAATATTTTAAAGTAGATTTTTTATTTAGCTAAAAAGAAATGTTAATATTATCCTTATATAATTTTAAATATTTAAAATAATTATGTAAGATACGAAAGAATGTAAGTATTTGTAAATTCATTTATAATGTAAAAATAATTTTGTAATTTGTATAACCAAATAAAAGTTCAAATTTTATAATTTAAATATTTTTTATTTCTTAATTCTATTTTAAATTTAAATAAAAGTATAGATTACTTTTTTAAGTTAGATAATAGCTAATATAACAAATATTTTTAAAATTTAAAATTTTAAACAATTTTGTTAAAGGAAATATATTTATTCTAAAATCTTAATTAAAAAAAATTGTACATTGATAAAAGAATAGCATAGAGAATGTGGTTAGTAGACTAAAAAATAAATAAAACAATAAAATTTAAATTAATCAAACATTAACCATAATATATATTTGAACCAAACACCACTTATATTTAAATAAAATAAACGAAAGAATGAAGAATTTAGATTGACTATAGCCGAAATCAACTCAACTTAAGCTCTTCAAAATTAGAAACCATAAAGAAAATCTTTAGTATATGTACAATAATCTTATTCATAAATTATCATATATATACTTTTTAAAGTAATAGCAGGCATCCTAATCACATGTCAAATACATAATTTTTTTAATATATTATTTTAATTGACAATAATATATTTCCTATGATAAATACAATAAATAATAGAGGCAAGCAATCATAATTCATAGTTTCCAAAGAATCACCTAAACAAAATACAAGAATAGCACAATTAAATCTTATCCTATTTGTTTTGTCTTATAGAAAAGTGATAGATATTTCAAGCTTCATAGTAAAACTATGCCGATATAAATTTAAAAAAAAATAAAAAATTACATCATTCACCAAATACTAAAGCAACAAGAGCTATGTAAGCTGAGAATGATGTATCCAAGTTGTTTTTGAGAGAAGCTATGAATATAGTAGTTTACACTATGAATAGAGTGCAAGTCAGGAAAGACACAAATAAGACCCCTTATGGACTATGGTTTGGTCACTCAGCTAGAGTTAAGTATTGAAGAATTTTTGATAGAAATTGTTATATCAAAAGAGATGATGATGTTGGTAATTTGATGCTAGAAGTGATGAAGGAATGTTCTTGGTTATTCATTGAAAAGAAGATCTTAAAGATGTTATAATTTGAGAACTAAGACTATTGTTGAAAGTGCAAATAGAAGAGTTGATGAGAAATTCAAGATACAAGAAAGAATAGTTGACTACAATTTTAATGATAAGAATGTTGTTATTACTAAACCAAGGAATGATGAAGTATTCTTTGAGACTAACAATGATTTACAGAATGAAGGAGAGCTAAGGTAGGAACAAAGTTTGGAACCTAGAACAAATCAAAGAGTTGAGATAACAACTCCTACTTCTAGTAAGAATATGATAGAGAATCATCCACTAGAGAAAATCATCGGTAGCAGAGATAAAGGTGTTACAAGAAGTAGAATCAATGGGTGAGTGCAAGAAGTTGGGTCTCACTTTTAGCCAAAAAGTGGAAGTTCTTTTTCCTGTTTTTGAAATATTTTTTTCAATTGATGCCAAAATTTGAGCCATTTAGAGATTAAATATAAAAAAAACTTCAGAAATAAATATTGTAGTGCTTGGAATCTTCTTTTTGAATATGTAATTTATTTGTATACCCATATGATAGATTATTTTTTTGGTATGGATCATTAAAAAACACTTTTTCAAAATGCCTGTTTCAGGACCATACCACGCTCGTGTACGGACACCATAATTTGACACAAATGAATGAATTTTTGTGAATCCTTTTAAATGGAGTTACCCGACACACCAAAGATTGATGAGAATATTTTTCTTGAATTTTTTAATGACTTTTTTTTATATTAATTTTTAATTGGCTATAAAGGAAACTTTTAAAAACTCTCTTGTACGGACACCATAATTTGATCAAAATTTCACTTTTTTCAATTTTTTTTTTAACTTCAAAAGAGTTAAATGTAGATTGATGACATATAAATTAATTTAAGAAAAAATATAAAATAAAAAAGTTATTAAAGTTTTAGTGAACATTGCTATTTTACATTTAGGTACCACCTTTGATTAAAAAATAATAATAAAATAGTAAATAAAATCATAACTCTATAAAATTTATATTTTTGAAATTAGGACAATGAGAGCTCTAATGGGTTTTTGTTTCGTAAAAAAATTTGATTGGGAAGACCCTCTAAAAATTATGGCAAGGCATGAATTTGTCAGTTCAATGCCTTAGCCAAATCTTGAGAGGCCAAGGCATAGGCTTGGTCTCACCAAGCCTGTCCCAAACCAAAATCTAACGCAAAAAAAAAAATCCCCGCCTCATGTTGTAAGAAACGGGCACCCGTTATTTGAATTTCAAAAAATGAGTACCCATTTTGAAAAGCTAAAAGCGGCATGTGAAATCTGTTGAAAAGTTTAAAAATAGTTTTTTAAGAAATGGGTACCCGTTTTTTACTTTTAAAAAATGGGTACCCAATTTTTTAAAAACGGGTACCCGTTTTTTATTTTTAAAAAAGGGGTGCCCAGTTCTTAAAAATTCAAATTTTTAATTTTTTGAGAAACGGGTACCCATTTTTTGAAAATAAAAAACGAGTACCTGATTTTTAAAAATAATGGGTGCCCATTTTTTAAATTTAGGGTCGGGCACCCGAGCCGAAAACAGGTGCCCATTTTTAAAAATTGGGTACCCATTTCTAAGAGGTCTCATTTTGCGGATTTGACTTCCGTGGAATTGCGACCCAACTTTGTGCATTCACCCAATGAAGAACTATGTCTTCTATCTCAAGTAGATCCAGCAGATGAGGCATGTCAAGATGACTATTGGAATCAACCTATGAAAGAAGAATTGGATCAAATAGTGAAGAATGAGACATGACAATTGGTTCCTAAACCAACAAACAAGAATGTGATAGGAACAAAATGGGTATTCAGGAACAAGATGAATGAACAAGGTGAAGTTATAAGGAAAAAAGAAAGATTAGTATGTAAAGGTTACTCGCAATAAGAAGTTATAGACTATGACAAAACCTATGCTCCAATAGCAAGAATTGATGTAGTAAGGTTATTCTTAGCCTATGCAACACATAAGAAATTCAAAGTGTATTAGATGGATTTCAACTTAGCATTTCTAGATGGAGAACTTGAAGAAGAGGTATACATAGAACAACCTAAAGGTTTTCCTTTAATAGATGACAAGGACAAGGTATGAAGAATGAAGAAAGTATTGTATGGATTAAAGCAAGCTCCTAAAACTTGGTATGCAAGATTGGACAAGTATTTGACAAAACTTGGATTTAGCAAAGGTATGGCAGACAATAATCTATACTAGAAAGAAATAGATGATGGATTGATGATTTTGGTAATATTTTTTGATGATATCATATTTGGAGGAAATAATGATGAAAGTGACAAGTTTGTAGAAGAGAAGAAGAAAGAATTTGAAATAAGCATAATAGGAGAGATGAACTACTTCTTAGGATTATAGATTGTGCAAGATAAAGAAGGAATCTTTATTTCTCAAACTAAGTATTTGAAAGATCTATTGAAAAGGTTTTGTTTGGAAATATGTAAACCAGTTGGAACACCTATGGTAACTAAACACAAGTTATCTACAAAGGATGAGACACCTATTATTAAGCAGAAGAAGTACATATCTATGATTGGAGGATTGGAATATTTGACTCACCACAAGACTAGATATAGAAAATGAAGTTGGAATTATTGCAAGATTTCAAGATAATCCTAGAGAAGCACATTTTGTAGTAGTTTAAAGGATATTTAGATATCTAAAGGGAAAACCAGAGTTTAAATTGCGGTATTACAGATCCAATGATTTCACTTTATATGCTTATAGTGATGTTGATTGGGTTGGTAGTATAGATGACATAAATAGCATCAGTGTTGGAGCATTCTTTCTTGAAGGAAGATTGGTTTCTTGGTTAAGAAAGAAGAAGGATTGTATCTCATAGAGTACAATAGTGGAAGAATATGTTCTAGCAACAAACAATTGTAATGAAGTTGTTTAGGAGAAGAAGATGTTGAAGGTTATAAAAAAAGATTTCAGTGAACATGTTGTCATACATTGTGATAACACAAGCACGGTGAATTTGACTAAGAATCCAATGTTGCATTCTAAAACTAAGTACATTTCTATCAAATATCACATGTTGAGAGAGAAAGTTGTAGAAAAGAAAATCAGATTGGAGTATGTAAGAACAAAGACAAGATTGTAGATATTTTCGCCAAACCTCTTTCCAAAGAGACATTTTAGTATTTGCAAGGTATGTTAGGGTTTATGCCCCTACCTACATTAGAGCAGATGATGCAAGAGTGCATCAGTCTAGTGATACAGAGCACTATTGTTTGTCTGGACTGAATGTTGATGCTTCCTATATGGGGGAGTATTTGTGTTGGGTATATTCATCTAGGGCTCTTAATGGATGTTATTTTGAATAGTTTCTTTGGAAACTTGAACAAGTCAAAGATAATTATTGCAGAGATTGATGGTTGCTAAAACTTTTGACATTGATGTCAATGGGGGAGAAAATTACAGCATGAGAAATAGTTTGATATAGAGTACATTGAAGGGAGAGATTATAGTTGGATATAAAGTACATTGTGGAATATCAATGGGAGAATGATTGATGAAGAGGATTTGAAAAGAAAGGATAACAAGCTTTTACAGTTGGTATTCGTGGAAGTAGATGTTTTTCGTCTATGTTGTAATCAATGCTAAAGGGGAAGATTGTTGGAAGCATGAATACTGATAATGCTTCTATGGGTGTGTATTGTAGAAATAGGATTAGATCATTATCATGATTATATGTTACATTCATGACTATGTTTTTAATTAATGTCAACATAGTAGTTTTTTGTGGTAGCTAACAAAAGAACTGTGGTAAAGACAAACTTGATACAGATAAATCATTGAGAATTTTCACTAAATGAGGTTAAAGGGAGATACTACTAAGTATCTAGTATAGGTAGCCAACATTGGAAGCATAATAAACTAAGTCTAGAAGAAGTTATGCAAGTCTTGGTGAAGGTTGTTTTGAGATAGAGTTTACAGAAGCATCTTTTGGTAAACTTGTTATATCTCTTAGCAGAATTATTATTCTAAGAAGCAAGGTTAAAGGCATGTAGAAGACATGTGGATGATGATGTGGCTAAGATCATTCCTCATAATATTACATGTATGGAAAGTTGTTCAAGTTGCAAGGAAAAAGATTAATGTTATCACTAAGTGTAATGTGTTCTTAATGAGGTCCTATAATAATTAATTGAGAAGGTTTAATAGCTAACTCGGGGAATTATCTTATGGATTTGGTATAAAGGAAGGACATTTTCCTTTGTTATGTATGAATGGATGAATGATTGCAAGAAGCATGAAGAGAGGAATACGAAGATAAGAAGAGTAGAGCAAGGTTGGAGAAATATTCATTGCCAAGGTTTTATTCTAGGATCAAAGGTTTGTTATTTGGATACAAGGTTTGTAACCTAGTCTACAAGGTTTGATAGTGATTGGTCCAGCTAATAGGATAGAAGAAAGAGGATAAAGCAAAATACAAGTAGTTATTCTACAAAGAATAGTTGAGAGATTAGTTGGACAGTGAGTTCAGTGGTCTTGCCCTAGAAGCTATTTGGATAGTGGGTTCTTTTTCCTTCAACAACTCCTAATAGGGTTGGTGTGTGTGTGTGTGTGTGTGTGCGCGCGCGCATGCGCATGTGTGCATGTGTGTGTTTGTGTGTCTATATATATCATTATATCTTTGTTGGCATCATCCACACTCAAGTTTTTCCTCTGATCAAGGGTTTTCCTAGTTAACAAATCTGGTGTAATTGTGTATACAACTTGCATCTTGATATGGTTGTTGTTTAGTTTGATTGAATGGTTAAGATTAATTAAGGTTGATAATTGTTTTAATTAGATAACCAATTCACCACCCCCCATCCTCCCTCGCAGTTATCTTGGTGGACTGTTCTTTCTAACAACTCAAGCTTGGGGTTTGCAAGGGACTACCCATGTTTAGCATTTTTTCTACTCTATTCTCTTTTCCAACAAAAGAAATTATCATAAAACTTGAGAGATCTAGTTGGAAATAGATTGGAAATACATATTTTTTGTCAAATCTTGATCAATCTAAGTTGCATTTGATTGCTACAAAAGAGGGTCACCAAAAATCAGAGCCACCTCAAGGTACTAATGATGAGAAATGATGTGAGAAATCTCTACCACCATCAAACAATTGCAGATGGTTCTTTGGATGTGTTGCATGAGAATGGGAGGTAGACAAACTATGACTATAATATTAGCCATAAGGTGGAGAGTGACCAGAAAGAATACAAACATCTAGAAAAATTCTAGCAATAGTTAAGGATTGCAAGTGGGTAACTTAAAGAGCTACTTTATCACCTTAAACATAAATATGTAACATCACATAATTAAACATGAAAAATTTAGCATTTAATAAAACAAAAACATCAAGATAATAGCAAGGAAATAACACACCATTTGTGTCCTTCCATAGTTTGAATAGTGTTTCCATCTTAAAATTAAGTCATTTTTACATAAATTTAGAAGAAAATTTTGAAAAATATTCTAGAAAGATCATGTGCTAAGAAAATGGCTTTAGCTAGAGGGGTTCAAAGAAGTATTGCATTAATACTCACAATATTCAAGCACTCCAACAACACTCTAGAAGAAATAGATGAATGATTCACATTGTGCATAAAAAGGAAAATGAGGGACAAAAACTCCTAGGTGCCAAATATAAAATCCCAAAGGTAAACTTGGAAAAGAATACACAAAACAAAATAGACAATGTTGATTTTTGAATTAGAGGACAAAATAGTAAAAAACCTCTATCATCATATAGGCTACAAAGCCTAAAAAATGTCACTACCTATTCAAGAAATGAATCATATGCATGTGAGGAATAGGATTTTGGTAACTTGACCTATTTTTTTATTGTAAAAGAGTGTATGAGGAAATTTTCACTGATATTTCAACCACAGTTTGATGGATTGGATGTTAATTTTATGACATAAATGAAGTGGTTGAACCAATATAAATTGATTAAAAGCTTGGTCTTGGTGCTTAAGTTGAAATTAGGTTTGGAGATACTACCAAGTGTGAAGGCTAAAGTTTTCCCAAGAGAAAGGGTCTTGAGGAGTATGAATTCCATAATTGTTAACATGAAGAGCATGAACTTTGGGGACCTAGGTCATATAAAGTTGTTGAACTTGAATGAGAGGTGACCAAAAACTATCACGTATGTTAAATGAGTGCATGAAACAAAATTCCACCCCATCCCAGAGGATGCATGGCTTTAAATATTCTCAAGATCAATAATAATTTTTGGTAAAAAAATTCTCTAGATTTGAAGAATACACTTCATGTTTAGGAGGGTCTAAATACCAATTCAATTCCACATTCGTTTGTTAATAAGATTTCTAATTTTAGAGGATCATTTTGTAGAATTGATTTCTAAATATGATACCCTTCATTTGTGAGTTATTTTTTATATAATTTTTACGGGGAGTTTTCATACAAGTGGATGTGTTATTTATGTATGCTATATTTTTGTACAAAATGCCCTTCAACACCTTAGATGTTATCATAGATATTTTTGTGTTACTAGAAAGGATATTTCCATGTGTGTTTTGCAACTATAACTATACAATCATTAAAAAATTTAATTTTTACTTTTCAATGCTAAGACAAACTATATTTTATTATAGTATCTATTCCATGTAGAAGATATCAAGAAAAAGAGATGGACCAGCACGTATTCAAAGAAATTAAAATTGAATGAAAAATATCAAAATATCATGTTATTTAATACCTAAAACACAAAAAGAATTTATAACAAATTTTAACTTTATATTTTGAATATATATATATATATATATATATATATATATATATATATATAAACAAAGAAATGCATTTACATATGAATTAATAATGAATCTAAAGTTAAATTGAAGTAACCTAATTTAATCTCTTGAAAATAATTTATAAGAGTTAATTGAGAGGTGCATAGAAAATTGACTTTTGTAAATAAAAATAAGAGATCAAGAACTTGTATACTTGTATATTTGTAAATATTCATGAACATAAATAATTATTTGATAAGATTTAAGACAAAACATTTAACAATTAATGATAATATAATGACATACTCTCATGATATATCATGAACATTAAAAAAATATAGAAATACATTTTATTTGCCAACATTTAAGATATTAATATTGTGATTAATAATCTAATTATAAAAGGAAATTATAAAAGGAAAATTAATTCCATATGATTAGGGGTAAGAGATTTTCGTTCACTAATTGTAACCTCCTAACCATGGAGCAAAAATGCACAACTACTAGAATAAAGAGAAAGTGAAAGAAATGAATGTATAAAAAATTGTTTGTGTTATCCTTTTTCCTTCATCAAAATGATAACAAATAATTGGTGTAAGAAATTGAAAGTTCACACGTGCCACTAATAAATTATTTTACTGTCAACTATGTAACTTTTTAATTTAATCAATAAATATATTTGAAATGCAATTTATTTCAAATCCTCACATTTGATTGGTCATTATATATTTAATAATAAAAAAAAGCATTAAATCAATGAAAAAAATAAAAAATAAAAAATAAATGATTTTAATAAGAAAAAGTCAAATCATATGATTTTAATTTCTCAATAATTTCAATTTACAAATATAGAAACACTTATCTATGCCTTGATATTACATAGTGTAACTCAATTTTTTTTTTTAAATAGACTTTATTTTTAAAAAATGAAAATCAAGAGCTAAGCAATCATAATTGATGTGTTTCCAAAGAATCACCTAAACACAATATAAACAAGAGCTCTTGTGAGAGTTGGAGTCCCTGCCTTGTAGAGAATGGAGAACTAAAAAAAAAAGCTAATATCTTCAATTTGAAGCATGAAACAAAACCAGTAAAATTTGAAAGTTGAAATTGGAGCTGATAGCTATTAGACATTTTTTGAGTTCTTTAGTTATGCTTTGAATTAAAAATTTGGGAATCCGATTTAAATGGCTAGTTAGTAATGTTCTTGATTCCAAGAGTTTAAAATAATTTAGAATAGTATATAATATCAAACACATACTACTAATTTGAAAAAGACAATCAAGTGCATAAACTAAGAAGAGTGCCTCATGTTTTAAACATAATATAAATTAACAAATTATGAATATTACATATATGTGTAGCTATATTTACATAGAGTGCCTCATGTTTTAAAACACACTATAAATTAACAAATTAATAGTTCAAAATTCTCTATAAAAGATATGAATATTACATAGATGTGTAGCTATGTTTACATATTGTGCCAAAGTTCTAGAAGGCATCATTATAATATACACTTCCAATATCTAAAAACAAACATTTATAGAATGTTTGAAAAAAAAATTAATGCTTACATTTTTTTTCCAGCTATTACAAACAAATTAGCATATTTGAAAAAGAACACGAATAAAATCTTTTAAAAATAGATATTACTTCTAGCCCTTACTTTGAGATCAACAAAAATACCAATATTTTCTAAGAACTTATCATGCATTAATGAATGCATTAATTACAACTTTATCTTTTCTACATTTGAGACAAGTTGAGAACTTTTTTTTTTTCAATCATTTTATCTTCCACCTCATGTCTAATCAATATTAATTCTCAAAAGCAATATAATTTCTATATCTTATATCTTTGTATTTGAATTTCTAATTTTTTTAAAACTTTAATTTTTATAATAAAAGTAGTCAAATTATTACTATTATTTTACTTTCATAAAAATAAATTAAACAATATTATTTTTTAATTATATTTTATAATAGTGTTTGTAATATGTATAGTTGATAAGTGTTACAATTTATAAATTATATCATTTATTATTAATAATAATTTTTATTTAAACAATTTATCATTTAGTTTAAATATATTTAAAAATTAAATATATATTTTAATATTAAATTAATAATTAAATTTTACATCAAAAAAAATACTAAAGGAAAATAACCACAAAAAGAAACTATAAGGTTAGACTCTATTTTAGTTTGAGTATATACTACTCAATAACTTCAAATTTACTATATAATGGTTAAATATATTTAAATTTTATAAGCATTGGAAATTTAAACTTTTTCATATTAGAATTAATTCATATATTTTATTTTTAGATTTTCAATTGATTATTTTATTATACATAAATATTATTGAAAATTTGACTTCAAAATTTTCTAATCTATTTCAAAATTAAATTTAAAAACAATATATCAATTTATTACTTAATTTTCAATTTTGAATTGAATTGTCAATTTGTAGTAAATTTTTATTGTTAATTTTTTTTTTTGGTTTGAAAGGTCCAATCATTGTTTCAAAACATTTGATTTTGAAAGGTCAATAATTTAATGTTTTGCGAGTGTAGGAAGTTTCACATGGTATAGGGAACATGTGGATGTCGCTACTATTGCCCACAGTTACACTTCATGTGACTTAATAAAAAGACAATATCTCTACCGAAATGCTAAAGTATCAAAAGGCTTGTGCATAGCTTGTAATGTCCCCTACTTAATGTGACCATCAGGGTCAATAGATTAGCCTATGAAAGGAGCATCCATAGGCTAATGAAGTGATTAGGGAGCTCACTTAGTAGTTTTTTTAGGAGTTACTATTTTAGTAAGTCAATGGGAGTCAACTAATATGGAAATTTGCAGTGTTTAGCTTGTTGGATTTGGTTGAGCTCCTTCCAACGAGCTATCATACGTGGTATTCTGAGTTTGACTCTTATATGATTTTATTTCCAAAGTTAATTTACTTTATTATAAAGTGATAATTAAATAAAAGACTTATTAATTAAGTCGCCTTATTATAAAGTTGTTTTAAAGAGGTATTTCCCATTTATCCCACATTGCTTATGCAAATGAAGTCAACTTCTTGGAGGGCTTTATATTCTCTTGGTTGTAATGAGTTGGGGCATACTTGGATGATATTACTATTTTGCTATTGGATTTCTAGGAAATCTTATTATTGGGCTTGGAGGATGAAATCCCTCTTTGCTAGCATTCTCTTTGCTATTGAAAGACATGGTCAGGAGGATTATCGGGGATTTTCGTGTAGGAGAAATAGTGGGATTTATTGGTGAGCTTGCACATAGTAGAAGAGAGCTCTAAAGTTGAGGTCAGAAGTTGCTACAGTATGTGTGAACAGTGATTTTTCTACAATGTGCATGAGTTTGCACATAGTAGAAGAGAGTTCTAAAGTTCAAGTCAGAAGTTTCTATAGTATGTGTGAATAGAGATTTTGCTATAGTGCGTGTGAATAGTATTTTTGCTACAGTGCACGTGAATAGTGTTTTTGCTATAGTGCACATGAATAGTCTTTTTTCTACAGTGTCATGAATACTGTTTTTTCTATAGTGTCATGAATGGTGCTACTACAGTACATGAACAATGTTGCATTGAGTTTCTTGTTCACTCTTTCTGATTAAAGGTTTGAGGGCTATCGTTTTCATCACCTGATCATTGCAACATCTACTTCCAGGTTCCTTCCATCATATTGTTCATTTTAGGCATTTGTAATTGTTAAATATTAGTCTAAATATTTGTTGCAGCCTGTAACACAATTGTATGTAAGTATTTCTATTGCAAAATCAATATTTTATGAGAAAATAAGGAGTCTCTAGACTTTACATATTTATCGATGTATGCTTTCTTAGTGTTTTTCAAAATGCCATGTTCAAAATAACATTCTAATTGATAATACTTAGTAATCTCTAAGTCTCCTGAAAAAAAGTAGTGGGGGGGGGGGGGGGGGGGGGGGGGAGGGAGGGGGGGAAGGGGGAGTGGGTGGGTGGTTATTATAGTGGTATCAGAGCTTTAAGTCTTGCCATCTTGTGGAAGCCTTATAAGAAATTTGGAATAGCTGGATAAAGGGAAAAGTGTTTGATGACATGTGAAAATACTTAAGTCAGAAATAAAAAAAGTTTAGAATGTCTATTTGAGCATGCGACATAGACCATTAACTTCTGCCATACCAGATTAAGGAAACAAAGATTTAGACTCATAGAGCAAACAATCTAGTTCATCCATGCAGGTGGACATAGAATCCAATCATATAGACATAGAGGAGATATTCTTTGAACAAGACAATGGTATGGGTGACCAAGATGATAGGAATATAGGACTAGGTAAAGGTAGAAATGTTGGTCCAGATCAAGAGGAGGTAATGTTCAGATGGTTACTGGGTGCATTAGAGGAGGGGTAGTATATGCAGTAGGAGTAGAATAGATGAGTGGACATTATGCTGTAGCTTATGGCTAGATAGATAGGTGTTAATATTAATCTAGGTGACGCCAACAATGGAAAAAATAACAATAGAGGCAATGATAATAATGGAGGCTGAGGCAACAACAATAGTCCTGAGGATAACACTAATGGTAATAATGGACATGGCAATAATGGGAATGAGGCTGATAAGTTTAGACACGTTGCACACCTATCTCAAATAGCGAGCTTGAGAACTCTTCTACCCACCTTCCCACCAAGAGATCCAATTCAACTAGTAAATGAACTACGGATTACTGAGTTACAGGATCAGTTCAAGAAGGACTAGTAGGCTAGTGGACCAATTTTTTAGGTAGACATTTCACTTAGAGATTATATTGACTAGAGGATGAGACACATCCTTAGAGTAGGAGGGAGGAATCAAAACTTTGAGTTGAGAAAGGAAGTTGGAAAACTTTCTTTATCTTATTATGATGCTTTAGGGAAGATGACTGCATGAGCTTGAGTGTAGAAGGTAGATAAATACTTGCAGTTGAATCCTATGCCTGAGGAGGAGGCTATGAAGTATGTGGCTATTCATTTGGATGGCCCAATGTATGAGTGGTGACACCATGGCATGGTAACCTTGGGGCATAAACAGATCACATCTTATAAGGAGTTCACTAAGAGGCTCATAGAGAGATTTGATACCAGGGATCTTGAGTTATAGTTTGAGGAGTTGGCATAGCTCAAGAAACAAGGATCAGTTGAGACATATATTAGTGAATTTTAGAGCTTAGCTATATTGGTCATAGATATTTTAGAGAGGAGGTTAGTAGTTTTTTTTATGGATGGACTCTTAGATCCCTTAAGGGTTTGGGTCAAGGGGCATGAACCAACTACATTACAAGAGGCTACTAAGAAAGCTCATGACTTAGCACCTTCTTCTTTTAGGAGCTGATTTCAGCCTAGGGATTCACATACGAAGAAGCATAAGAGAAAGACAAAAAAACTTTTTCACTGGGATGCTCAGTCAAAAAGGGATAATAAGTTGGATAATGACACCTTGAATGAGTTGATGAGGAAGTAGCTATGTTTTCATTGTAGAGAGCCTTGGGACTTATCTCATAAGTGTCCTCTCAAGACTAAGGGAAATCAAATGGACTATTTTTCAGTAGAGGAGTCATAATTAGGTGGGATCAACAATCTGATTTAGACAAGGGTATCACTATAGAGGAGAGCAACATTCCTAAGGATGAGAAGTCACTAGCATGATTAACAGGGGCTCAAAAGGCACTCACTCACATTTAAGGTTAGGAGTACTATCCACAGGCAAAAAGTGATCTCACTCATTGACACTATGGCTACACATAATTTCATAGATGCATAATTGGTAGCCAAGAGAGGTTTACAAACTGAGGAGCATGTTGGGTTTAGAGTCATGGTGGTGAACGGTGACAAATTATCATTCACTCAAAAGATATCTGACCTTCATATAAGTTTTGGAGATGGCTATGAGTAGAAGGATGAATTATAGGATTTATTGGAGATGGGGCATATTAGGCCTAGTAAGAGCCACTTTGCTTTAGTACTAGTATTGGTAAAGAAGAAGCTCTCTACAACTTTAGAGCTCTCTTCTACTATGTGCAAGCTCACCAATAAATCCCACTATTTCTCCTAAATGAAAATCCCCGATAATCCTCTTGACCATGTCTTTCAATAGCAAAGAGAATGCTAGCAAAGAGGGATTTCATCCTCCAAGCCCAATAATAAGATTTCCCACAAATCCAATAGCAAAATAGTAATATCATCCAAGTATGCCCCAACTCATTACAACCAAGAGAATATAAAGCCCTCCAAGAAGTTGACTTTATTTGCATAAGCAGTGTGGGATAAATGGGAAATACCTTTTTAAAACAACTTTATAATAAGGTGACTTAATTAATAAGTCTTTTATTTAATTATCACTTTATAATAAAGTAAATTAACTTTGGAAATAAAATCATATAAGAGTCAAACTTAGAATACCACGTATGATAGCTCGTTGGAAGGAGCTCAACCAAATCCAGCAAGCTAAACACTGCAAATTTCCATATTAGTTGACTCCCATTGACTTACTAAAATAGTAACTCCTAAAAAAACTACTAAGTGAGCTCCCTAATCACTTCATTAGCCTATGGATGCTCCTTTCATAGGCTAATCTATTGACCCTTATGGTCACATTAAGTAGGGGACATTACAAGCTATGCACAAGCCTTTTGATACTTTAGCTTTTTGGTAGAGATACTTGAGCCTAATAATTCTAATTTGCAAGTTGTGTCTCCTCCATGATCAATTACAAAATTGGGATGTGAGATTTTTGATAATCGTGGCATCTAAATAAAATGTCAAAACACTCTAATTATTGAAGCAAGGTGGAAAAGAGTTAGGGTTTTCCCCATGGTTGCAAATGTTAAGAAGCATAAACAACGTAGAATTTAGACTAATTAGTGGTGAAGCTTGATTGATTGTATGTAAGCTATGGCGGTGGAGTGTTCATTGAGATCACTTTCAATTATTCAATAACCTCCTAGAATTCTTTGCTAACTCATTATAGAAAGGTGTTAAATTCTTATGTGTCCATCTTGAAAGCATTCAACTATTTGTCGCTATGAGGGTTTTCTCAGGGAGATTTCTATGGAGGAAGAATGTTGTAATCTATTGAAGCGAGGCTTAAATGCAGTATTTTTATTTGATAGAAAAAATAGCTAGGATGTAGATTATTGAATTTCATGTGAATGGCTTTTTTAAAGATATCTACAAGACTAGTAAAGCTAGTATATACTTGTGATAAAGCTGGACTAGTATAGATATTTTTGGTCCTACCTTCTACAGTTGGTGCTTTTTTCAGAACATTTTTTGTCTAATTTGTATGACATCTAATTGTAGATTTTTTTTTTCATGAAATTTTATAAACCCAGTGAAGTTTTGAAATTAGGGGGAAGCATCGTAGGATTGCATCATTAATAGTTTAGCAGATGATGGAATTCATTCAAGAAATTTATCATGGAATATAGCAGTTATGGATCAAAATGGGCATTGATGGGAGAAGACAGGTAGGATCCACCCCAAATGCTAGGCTACATATATTATCAAATGCAAATCTCTGCAAAATGTCTTGAAAATTGACTAAGCACTCACCCATTTTCGTTGTGTTAGTGAATATTGGCAAGAGACGATTTTGAATCTCCTGCTGCATCGTCTGGACCACGAAGCTTCTAAGGGACTTGGTTAAACTAGTAGCTTGTTGTCTTCCTATACATCTTTCATAGCTCCTTGGTAGCATTGAAAATTCCTCGACCCAAGAAATTATGGAGAAGAAAGACGAAGTGGTTTCCTTTTGGGTAATTTTCAAATTTGGTCCTAAGCTACACACTAACTAGGTAGTAGGCTTCATGTAGCCACTATTCATTTCAGTTTTCCATTAGATTATATACGAATACACCTTTTCCAAAAAAAATATTAATAGCCATAATCTAGGTGAAAACAATAGTCTCTGCCTTTTGCAGGGACTAACAAAATACAAGACCACCAGAATTAAAATTGAGCGCTATTTGTCTTGTGTACAAAAAAAAAACAATATGGGATATTTTAGACTCTATAGTAAGATCTTCGGAATAAATAAAATTGCTACGCATGTGCCCACGTCACTCCCAAACATATAAAGATTCCTTGTTTACGTATATGCAATGTCGGTCCCCCCACACATATATAACCCTGAAATAATAACATACTTTATTCTCTCCCTCATCGCATGCAATTATGTAATGCACTTTTCATCGGAACTGCTGGTAAAACTTGTACAACGAAGGAAACTTCGACGATGTTAATGAAGACGCAGTCACTGTCACTTCCTCTCTTTAAATCAATCTCCGCACAGAAGCAATTTTCTATACAACGAGATCGACTCCTAAAATTTCTCAGAGTGAACAAAAATAGTAGAGGAAATGTTTAATCGAGCAGAGAATGCGAAGATGATCGAAATGATTTCTAAGTTTTTACTTGGGGACGACGACTCCTTTTCAACTCCCTCTTTCACTGCAACTGCCGCCATTTCAGCTGAAGACCAACAATACTCTGCAATGCCAATACACGAACAAGAAGAAGAAGAAGAAGAAGAAGAAGCAGTCGCAGCATCTACTTTATCACATTGCGTTGACACTCTTCAACCTTCCAATGCCGTCTCAGATTCTGATATTTGCCGCCCAAAACATCTGTCAAATGACAGTGATATGACGTTGGAAAAGGCTGGAGACAGCGAGTACAAATCAGTTAGTCCGTCAGTAGAAAACGACAAAAGGGCAGAGGTGGAGGGAGGAAAACATTATAGGGGAGTGAGGCGAAATAAAGGGAGGGGGAATTTTGCAGCAGAGATACGAAATCCAGATAAGAAAGGCTCCAGAATTTGGCTTGGGACGTTCAGTACGGCCGAAGCTGCGGCAGCGGCATATGACCGAGCGGCTTTTGAAATGCGCGGTAGCAAAGCAATTCTTAACTTTCCCCTCAATGTTGAGTCCGGCTGTTACGTAGATTCCCATTTGCAATCTTCCACTTCCAGTAAAAGATGCAGAATAAGGAAATAATTGGGGAATGTTCCGAAAAATAAATAGTTTTCAATTGAATGTTTTTAAAATGAGCTACCAATTATATTTATATATGGTGTCAAAGAAAAGCTTTGTCTTTCAACTATTGTATGGCCTAAAGCAGAGGGCTTTCAGAGAAATCAAAATCAGTTAACGTTATGCGAAAAGATTCTTCAATTAAAATATTGAGGTGTTATTGATTCATTGTTTGCACTTGGCGAGAACACGAGTTTAGACTCAAAAAGTTCAAAATATATAAAATCGAGGTGTTGAAACAAAACAGATTGATGTACCAACGATGACGTTGGATGATGATGCATCTGCTTGCAATACCAACAATTATCATAGTTTATTTTATGAGCACTTTGTATTGTAAATTCATCTTTCTATTTTTATAATTTATTATACTGCAAGTCACTTGTGTGTTCTCATAATGGTGGGGTATACTCTTTATTATTCTAATTTCTATGCTTTATGGTTATAATTTGAGTTTATTATGGTGACATTCGTTCTTATACCCTAATAGAGGAAAGTTGAATTTGAATTTAAATGAAAATATGGCCTATCTCAGCTTTATTAAAATAAAAATTTATTTTATTTTTTCTATGCTTGTATTTTAAATTATTGTATTAATTATGAATATTACAATAATTATTAAATTTTTTATTTATTCATTTTTTTATTCTTATAATTTAAATTTATATGTTCTTATAATAATGACATGATAACAATATTGAGAAATCTTTTTATGACTTAGACATTTGCATTAAATTAAAGGATAACATACAAAATTCACAAAATAAAAGGAGGATATGAAATCACTCCATGTAAAATCACTTTGGTAGAGCATGAAAAGCTAAAGTATCAAAAGACTTGTATATAGCTCTAAAAAAGGAACCAAGCAAAAACAACAAGAGTAGGTCCTCATGTAACTGCTCAATTTTTTGAGGCATAATTTGTGGAGCTCATGTCCCCATGCACAAAACATTCGCTGCTTATTTTAAAGTAGTCTTATTAAATATTATTTAAAATTATTGATTTTGATGTATATTTTGAAATAAAATTGCACATAAAATCGGAAGCAAATAAATAAGAAATTTAAAAACAAGGCAAAGCCATGTGTGCTTTATTTAATAAGAAGCACTTGCTTATTTTCAACCCACCTTTTTCCAAGGTTTATTTTCAAATTTTTGTCAAGTAGTGCTCCACTAAAATAGGGAAGGAATCTAAATTATCCTTTCCCTATAATTCAAAAATCGCATGGGGGCATTTGAACTCTTTAAAATTAAGAAGGAATTGCTCCAACCACATGGGGACATGTGGTAAGCTATTAGAGTGGTTGGAACAAAATATAGTGGATCTGCATTGTCCTTCTTCACTCATACATCACTGGGTAAGATCTTGGGGTTTGCAAGGGACCAACCATGTTTAGCATTTTTTTCTACTGCATTATCTTTCCTAGCTATAGAAATTAGTATAAACTATTAGGGAATCACCTGAAAGAGGTAGGAAATCCATTATTTTTGTCAAATCTTGATCAATGTGAGTCCGAAGGAGTGGATGCAATTGCCCCAACAGAGGGTCACCCAAAATAAGAGCCACCTTAAGCTAGTAATGATGAGAAATGAAGTAGGAAATCTCTTTCACCTTAAAAATACTAAAGAGGGTTCTTGGAATGTGTTGTATGGGAATGTAAGGTAGAGGAACTATGAGTATAATATAGCCATAAGGTGGAGAGTGGTCATAAAAGATATAAACATCTAGAAAATTTCTGACAACTATTAAGTCTTGCAAGTGGGTAACTTAAAGAGCCACTTTATTAGCTTAAACCTAAATATGTAACATCACATAATTAGACATGCGAAATTTAGCATTTAATGAAACATTAGCATCAAGATAGTAGTGAGGAAACAAAACACCATTTTTGTCCTTCCATAGTCTGAATAGTATTTCCATCCTAAAATTAAGCTATTTTTGCCTAGATTTGAAAGAAAATTTGGATAAATATCCTAGAAAGATGATGTGCTAAGAAAATGACTTCAGCTAGATGGGTAAGAAGAAGTCTTGAATTGATACTCACAACATTCAAGCACTCCAACAATATTCTAGAAGAAATGAATGAATGATTCATATTGTGCATAAAAAGGAAAATGAGGGACAAAAAGTCTTAATTGCCAAATACAAAATCCCAAAGGTAACCTTGAAAAAGAATACACCAAAAAAAAATGTACAAGTTTGAGTTTTCTAGTAGAGGACAAAATATTAAGAAGTTCCTCTATTGCCATATAAGTTGCAATGCTTAAAAAATGCCACTACCTATTCAAGCCAAGAATCATAGGCATGTGATGCAGGAGCATCCTAAGGTTATTAGCAATCCTGCATGTTGGAGGGATTTTGGCTAGGAGTTGTACACTCATGAGTTAAATTTTTCTAGATTTGATTGTGTAAAGTGTTTTATCATCAATGTTTTGGATCATACTACATGATCCATCATCAGGATGCAAGTGCAAGAGAACATGAAGAACTAAAAATGATGGATCATGTAGTATGATTCGAAACATTGACGATAAAAAAATTTACACAATCAAATCAAAAAAAATTTAACTCATGTTAATGGATTGTGGAAATCTTATAGATCTGAGTTGTGCACTCAGTCACCAAAGGAGTCATGCTTGTTCGTTAGTGGATGTGGTGCTTGCTGAGGTGCTCGATCATTGAAGGGCTTGGTCACTAAAGGGGCTAGACACCTATTTGTTCTCCACACTGACTGTAGTGTTCGACATATGTTGGTTTCTTGGCACCTATGGAACTCGGCATTGCTTGTGGGAGCTCAGCAGCACTTGTGGTTTTGTTAATGCTCGGTAGTGTGGCTTGTGGGATAGAGCTCTTATGGATTTCCTTGAATGATTTGGTCCATTTAATGCATGTAGTGTGTGATCTTGACATGGATTGATCTAGGAGATTGTGTGGTCCTTTTTTGATCTTGGTTGTCTCTCCTATGTGCATTTAATTTTTGTTGTAAGCCTTCTAAACTATTTTGGTATTTAATATCTATTGGAGGTTGACTTGTGGCTCAACATGTATTTAGTGGAAGGGTTTATTTAATTTGTAGCTTACTAGAATGACTTGTGGCTTAGTTGGGAATAAGTAGGTGGTCTTGTGGAGTCTTTTAGACATGATCCAGCTTGGAGAATGGGATGAAGTCTAGGAGATTTTTTGGTGGGCTTGCAAATACAAGTTTAGATTTTCTTGGACATTTCTACCAGAGTGTGGATCTCGACTAGATAGGGTTTGAATTGGATCTTAAGGGATCTTGCAGAACTATTACTTTCTTTGTAATTACTTGTAATCAAGAAGGCCTTATAGCCCAACACATTGCATGTAATCAGTTATTTTATGAATAAAGAGTTGTGATTTAGTATCAGATCTTGCATTGTTGTTGTCTATCCATTGTGTGGTTATTTGTTAGGGTCTTAGACATCCCCTTTGGGGATTCTCTTGCCTTGCACTGCATTAAGTGGTATCAAAGCAAAGGTGTTCCTGAGTGTGTAGATAGAGTGTCTAAGTTGAGGTAGTTTGCATCAGGATTTGGGTGAAGGCTGGAAGAGAAGGTTGATCTAGTGGAGTTGATTGATCTTCTAGATTTGTTAATTTATTGCTTTGGGTTTGCGAAAATATTGGAAGATGCCTCCAAGAGGATTGGACCCTAGGGCAATTGATGATCTTAGTGATGTTGTGGAAGAAAGGATCTCAAAGAACATTAAAATAGCTTTTAGATCTAAAATGGAGGAGGTCAAAGGTAGTTTCAGATTTGAGATGGCATTGATGAAGAGTGACATGATTGCTAAGATCATAAGTGCTTTAGGTGGACTACCTAGGCATGAGGGTACTCAAGATGGTTATGAGGAGGTTGCTAATGAGTTTGAAGTTGCTAGATCAAGTGGTGAGGATAGAATTGATCATGTAGAGAGACATGTGGGAAATAATTTTGGTTAGTTTTCTAGACCTAGATCTTACTTGAACTTGAAGCATAAGATGGAGGTTTCTAATTTCTTAGGTACTTTGACTCCTGAAGACCTAATTAATTGGATCGGTGAACTATAAGACTACTTTGAACTAGAGGATATTAGAGATCCACTTAGGCTAAGGTTAGCACAAGCTAAACTAAAAGGAAATGATGCTCTTTGGTGGAAAGAACTACAAAGAGACAGAGAGAAGGAAGGTGAAATGAAGATCACTAGATGGAGATTAATGGTGACTAAGTTGAGGGCTAAGTTCATTCCTACTGATTATGAACTTGAGTTTTCTAAAAGGTTGCAGAATATATTGCAAAAATATATGACCATGAAAGATTATATCAAAGAGTTCTTCAAGTTGACTATGCTTATCAAAATGCCCTAAAGGTAGAAGATAAGTTGAAGAGGAAAAGTCAAGGTAATGCTAGAGGGAAGGAGGTGCACAACTACTCAAAAAAGGTTAAATCGGGTGTAGAAGATGAACCAGAACCTATTGATCAGAAGAGGAGGACAGGTGGAGGTGAGTTTAGAGGTACTTGCTACAGGATCTTTTGAATGTCCTCATGGTAGGAGAGTTTTTTTTGTGAATGTGGTTGAAGATCAAGAAAATGAACTTGAACAAGGAGAGAGTTTGCTAGATTGGTAAGTACTTATTGGTTAGAGGACAATGGGATCTTGTCAAAGAACTATTTTGTTTAGGGCTTGTTGTAAGTCTGGTGGTAAAATCTATAATGTGATTGTGGATGGTGGTAGTACTAATAACCTTGTTGTTGAGGCAATGGTTTAGAAACTTGGTTTGAAGAGAGTGAGACATCCTTATCCTTATATTGGTTGGTTGCAAGGTAAGCATGCTTTAGAAGTGGGGGAGCAATAACTTGTTGATTTCCAAATTGAGAAATATAAGGATCAAGTGTTGTGTGATATTGTGGACATGAACAATTATTATGCGCTACTTGGTAGACCTTGGCAACATGATTGCAAGGTTATGCATGATTGTGACAAGAATGTGTTTACAATTGTGAAAGGTGGTAGGAAGTGCTCCATGATTCCTTTGCATAATGAAAAGCTTGGTAGGAGGAACCTGAGTATTGGTAGTTGAGTTGAGTTGGAAAATTTGGAGAGGCTCAGTAACCAACGTAGAAAGAACATATGTGGAACACCAAGGATGGATATGAAGAACTAAAAGTGGAACAAGGGGAAGAGTGTACAATTTGAGGACTTGGAGGACATGTATGTGAAAACTAGTTTGCAATTTGTGTGTTGAATCCCAAACAATGTTCTAGCTAATGAGAACATCTTTTCAAACCTGGGATGTTTGATGCATGAGCATCCTAGGGTTGTTAGCAATCCTACATGTTGGAGGGATTTTGGCTAGGAGTTGTGGACTCAGTCACCAAAGGAGTGGTGCTCGATCATTATTGGATAGGGTGTTGGCCAAGGTGCTTGATCATTGATGGGCTTCCTCATTCAAGCAGCTTGACACCTACTACTTCTTAGCACTCACTATAGTGCTTGATGTATGTTGGTTGCTAGACACCTATGGAACTCAGCAATGATGGTGGGAGATCGACAATGCTTGTGGTTTTGTTGATGGTCAGAAATGTGGCTTGTGGGATGGAGTTGTTACATATTTCCTTGAACAATTTGGTGCATTTAATGTATGTAGTGTGTGATTGTGGCATGGGTCGATCTAGGATTTTATGTGGACCTAGTTGGGTCTTGGTTGTCTCTCCTATGTGCATTTAATTTGTGTTGTAATCCTTCCAAGGCATTTTGGTATTTAATAACTATTGGAGGTTGACTTGTGGCTCAACATGTATTTAATATAAGGGTTTATTTAATTTGTAGCTTACTAGGGTGACTTGTGGCTTAGTTGGGCATAAGTAGGGGGTCTTGTGGAGTCTTTTAGTCATGATCAGGCTTGGAGAAGGGGATGAAGTGTAGAAGAAAACTTTGAGAAGGGCTAGTAGTTGAGTCTTGGTAAACTAGAAGATTGCTTGGTGGGCTTGTGAGAACGAGTTGAGATTTCCTTGGAGTTTTCTACTAGAGTGTGGATTTGGACTAGCTAGTGTTTGATTAGATCTTGAGGGATCGTGCAGAACTATTACTTGCTTTGTAATTGGTCATAACTAGAAAGGCCTTACAGCCTAACACATTGCATGTAATCATTTATTTTATGAATAAAGAGTTGTGATTTGGTATCAAATCTTGTTTTGTTATCGTGTTTCCATTGTGTGGTTATTTTCTAGGGGCTCCTAGACATCTCCTTTGGGAATTCTCCTACCTTGCACTACATCAACATGTGAGGAGTAGTCTATTAGTAACTGGATGTAGTTTTTTGTTTTTGTAAAAGGGTGTAGGGTGAAATTGTCACTAATATTTCAACCATGGTTTGATATATTAGATAATAATTTTATGAAACAAAGGAAGAGGTAGAACTAATATAAACTGATTTAAATTATCTTGGCCTTGGTGCTTAAGTTGAAATTTGGTTTGAAGATACTCCTCATTGCAAAGGCTATTGGTTGGCTAAGAGAAAGGGTCTTGAGAGGAATACGAATGCCATAATTGTAAAAGTGAAGAGCATGAATTTTGGGGAAGTGGCCCAAAGAAAGTTGTTGAACAAGAATGAGAGGTGACCAAAAAATATCATGTTTGTTAAATGAGAGGATGTCACAAAATCCTACCCCATCCCAAAGGATCAATGACTTTAAATATTTTCAGGATCAATAATTATTTTTGGTAAAAAGAAAATCTTTGGATTGGAAGAATACACTTCATGTTTAGGAGGATCTAAATACCAATTCAATTCCATGTTCATTTGTTAATAGGATTTACAATTTTAGGGGATGAATTTTTAGTATTAATTTCCAAATACGGTAACCTTCCTTTGTGAATTATTGTTTATACAATTTTTTTGGAAGTTTTCATTTAATTGGATGTTTTCTTAGAGTATGCTATATTTTTGTGCAAAATTTCCTTCAACACCTCAGATGTTATCATAGATATTTTTGTGTTATTTGAAAGGATAGTTACATGTATTTTTAGATCCTTGGTTGGTTAGCCATTGGGGTTAGTTGGGGTTGAATTTTTTAAGAGCAATATATATATATATATAGGTCCCTTTCCTTTTATTTATTTATTTATAATCAATAAATGACCAAGGCCTTGATAATATATTAATTAAAATAGATAAATACAATAGCTTTTTCCATTCAAATGGGCACGAGTAGAAAGAATAGAAAAGAAAACCTCAAGTCTTGCCTGAGATAGACATCCTTTATTATTACAAGTTAAAGGGGCATACCCTAGTCAAATCTTAACATGATTAATTACAACTTAATTTAATTACATCAAACAAGGGTGATACCCCAAATAAATTACATCATAAAAAATTATATTTGAACCGCATACTTGTCTCGAACAGATATACTTGCTAAAAAGATAGATACAAAGCCTTGCATTGATCCTCTTCTCAAAATGGTTAAATTAAATAACCCTCTTTGATCTTAAAAAACACCATGGTTAGTAAGCTTCTTAACCTAAAAAATAATGAGAATATACCATTTGAGGTCACTCAAAGCCCATAAACTTTAAATCAATCATAATCATAAATGTTAAAAGGAACTCCTAGCTAATAAAAGCAAAACTAAGATTAGCAATACGTAATACACAGCCTACTAAAACAGATCATGAAGATAATCTAAAGCAAAATAAATATACTATTAGAATTAAGAACCTTAATTGAATAATCAGGAGACATAGATAAACTCGCAGACCAAGACTCACTTTGACATAAATTACTACTACCAAAGCTGGAACCGAACCATCATATATAGTCAGCAAATTGTCACTGCTAAAACTAATGACAAAGGCCAACAGACTAAGCCTTACAAACTAGAAAAGAATTAGAATAAAACCCAGACAAACCTAAAATGAGGCCAAAAAATACAACCAAACCAAAAAATAGACCAATCGACAAAGCAAGAACCAGAACAAACAGAAAGCCAAAATCAAGCAATCTAAAACCGTAAAAGGCTTAGAACACAGCTTACATATAGAATTATAGAAAAATTAATAATTTGTTGCCCGAAGCTCTAAAAGAAACATCAACGAATCTATCAGGATCTATAAACATAGAAAAAACCATAATTTGTGTAGCTACGATTACTAGCACACCCCATATATAAGAAAATGATGATGAATAAGCCAACCATGAAATTGGAGACACATGAGCTGAAGATAATTAATATCATAATTGTCATTATGTACCGTATAACGATTATCAACATATTCCCAAACAAAATTGAGAATTTAGAGTATGTTCCATAAAACTATAGAAGTATCAAACAACCTTAACACAAATATACTAGCAGATATCTAGAAGCATATATAAAATAGTACCAAGCTATAATGGTGATAATAGATACAAGAGAAAAAGGCCTAGCCTACTACCATATCTGGCTGCAGAGGTTACCAATACATACAGTGTCATGACTCAAATATCGACATGCTTTTTATACGGACTTATTATGTGATTGACCTTTTGACTAAGACTATGTGTGACTCAACTTGAGTTGGATACCTTATAGATTTTGATTAGAATTTTATCATATATGTTATTAGATGGTAATGTTAATTTACTTTGTCATTATGATAAGTCGATTTATGTTGAGTTTATGAGATATCGACATGACAGTTAAAAAAAAAATTTGTGATTTCATGTATATGTTTATATTCGATGATGAATGTTGAATGTCTTAAAAACTTGTATTTAAGATATTATTTATTTATTATGATGATGACATTACTGACGCACTTGGGTTATGTCGAGTTTGTGAGTGTGCAGGTACTGAAGGCGGAAGGGTGGTTGAGGTAGAGGAGTTTAGCTCCTTGGCAGGGTTGGTTCAGAATTTTTATGGTGTAGCTGCACGCCCACACACATATAAATTTTTATTTGAATTTAAATCATTGCTTTGAATTTTTAATTAATCTAGATGGATTAAATGTTTTACTTATGATTGTGTAGCGTAAATGAATAAATTGAAGGATTAAATATTATTTCTTTAGAAATATTATAATTTAGATTTAAAACAAGTATTATGCTCTTAATTACAAGAGATTAATTAATATTTCCCAAATTGATTATTTCTCCATAACATTAGCTGGCAATGAAAAAATAAATAAAAATTATTGTAATAATACTAGAAGTTGCTAATTCTTTTGGGAAAAAAGGATGCTTTTGGAGAAAAAAAAAGGAGAAGATGTTTTTGTTTTTATTTTTATTTTATTTTTAAATACAAAGGGGAGAAAATGTGTGGATAGAAGGAGAAGAAGGTTGCATTTAGAAGGAAGGAGGCATGCAAGGGATTTTTCCAGCAAAGGGAAGAAGAAAGATTTGAGGAAAGGAGCAGGCAGGGATTTGTAGGAGAAGACATAGATTTGCTAGTGGAAATAGATGCCTTAAATCTTACATTTCCTGAACCCAGTCTCTATTTATTTTTAGCTGATTGGAGAGAACCCATTGATTTACCTGTGTAGGCAAGCAGTCTTGATTGTACGAGTATGTGGTTGTTTAAGCTACTTATTTGTCCATGTACCTGGTATAACCATCATGATAAATTGGAAAAATATTTTAAATCTGTATATGCACGTGAAAGCTAGAAAATGTCTTCTATTTTCCTTGTAGATTTGTAGAAAAGAAATAAGTTTTTTTTTTTTTTTTTAAATTTTATCTTGGCCATTTCTGGTGAGCTGATAGAGAAAACCCTATTCATATTTTATATATAAAAAAAGAAAATAATTTCCATCCCTGTTAAAAGGCTTAGTTATGACAGATGTTTAATAAATCCTTCTTTGTTTTTAAACATGCAATTCCAACTCCAACATATTTAGTAGGGAGTGTGGGAAAACATTATTATCTATATCTTATTAGTACAACTATTACAAAAATGTGGATATTAGTAAAAACATTTTCTATTACCTTATATGTTGCTGAAAATTGTTATCATGATTAATTTAAGGACAAAACTATATTGTAAGTTGTATTGCGAAATGGCTCAATAATTTTGTTATCAATTGCTTATGAGAGAATTTAGATTGTGAGAGTTTTAGCATAAAGTTTAGTGGAAGCATTGTAAGATTAATGTGTTTTTTTTTGTTTCTCTTTTACTTGGCTTGGCTGCTCTGTGATAGTAATATAGCAAATTTTAAAAAAAGAAAATGTTTATTTTAATTTATTTCTTTAGCTATTTGAAAAGGATAAAGTTGTAACTATTAATAATACAGTTAGCTAAGTGAAACAATAGCTACTAATAACTGAGTGGGTTGATAGTTTGCAATAGACTTGTTCATTTCTTTTTATTAATAGCCAGCTTGCCTCATTTATAAGAAAAGAATGATGTTAGGAAATATATATTTAGAGCAGCAAATTTTCATCCATATTATAGTTTTCTTTAAGGCTATGTTTGCCGGTAGAAGTTGAAGTAAATCGGTAGGTGAAATATTTATTTATTTATTTTATTGTACCTTAATGTTTTACTTATACGATTATTTCATCCATCAGTTTGAAGATAGTTCTTTGTGCAATTGTTTGCTTTTCTAGTGAGACTGTTTGGCTATAATTTTAGAGGAAAAAAAGAGATTTTTCATTTCTTCTTTTTGGTTATTGATAAGAAAAATGTTATTTAGTGCTTGTGTAACAAAAGTAAATTTCATCATTTAAAAAGTACACTAGTTCAGAACTTTTAAGTAAATTCTTAAACTCTCTTTCTCAACCAGTTTGTATGCTTATTCACTTGATGTATTCGAAAGTGGTTTTTTTTTTTATAATTTTTTTTTTTTTGGAAGGGTGCTGAATGTGGGATCAAAGAGGAGGGTAAATTATGGGAAATGTATTTTTTTTCCTTAGAAATTTACCTACTAGTCTTTTAAACTAAACTGGTTCATGATGCTTGGCCAAGCTTGGTAAAACTTTTATGCATGTGTTTGAGATGCATTGGTTATTATTATATTGTTTTCCCTCTTCCACATCCTTGTGTATGTTTCTACTAGACATATGTGTAAGTAGATTAGGCACAAAGGCTGCACCAGATCTTTTCGATCCAATTGTGTCAAGTTGCTAGCCTTCTCGTGCCAGGGTCAGGTAGTTCTCCTTAATCGGAGAACCTTGGGGAGCTAACCACTCCATGGTTGGGCGGTTAAAGCACCTGAACCACTCTTCTATCTCAGGATAGCAGATGGACATTGTTCTAATGGCTTGGAGATGAGATTTCATCCAGATGGACACTAAGGTTTGATGGTGTGTTAATTTTATATGATATATGATTATAAATGCCTTATATGACATGATGTACTGAAGATACATTCATGTTTGATGTGCAGGTCGACATAGTTTTGGCAAAAGATGTTATGTTCATATGAGTCATTTCTAGCTTTTATACTTTGTTTTGGATACTGTATCAATATGTGATCAATTTTCTATGTTATCAAGTGTATTTAGAGAAGATGATGATATATAATAATGATTGTGTTTCCAGTCATTCTCGACTACTTGTCGATATGTATAGATTTTCCATCTGAGAAAATGGATATTGAATTATATATTTATGTGAATAAAAATCGATGCTTGAATTTTCATTTTTTCATATATTTATTTTGGTATATTTTTTGCATCTTGAGGTTGTTTTCTTATGTGGCAATTATTTTGGATTTCAGTCTTTACATACAGATTATCAACTAAAAATACACAATCCCAACTTCCAATAGACCATTATCACATCAAAAATGTCATTTGGGTTCTCTACTCAAAAGTTAGGAGGAAATTTGAAATAACATTTGACCCTACTTATCTTCTCTGCATTAGGAGTGCAGAACTTTAGGGCATCCAAATCCTCGAACAAGACATCGAGTTGAATGTAGGCATTGAAGGCATTCAGGTAATTGGGAAGCCATTCTCTATTATCCTCCTCTACAATGCCCCTCCAGTGGAGAAGAAAATGGATACTGGCCTCCATTTTAGGCCATTCTCTATAGAAGGCTAAATTCTCTCGAATCACCAAGGAAGGGTGACAAAAAACCATATCTAGCTCTAGCAACCCTGTCGGGAACTCCATGTATTTCTCTAGAAGAGGGATTCTCATCTTCCCATCAATACTATGGACTACTTGCTCAAGCCCCTTCCAATAGCCAATAAATGATCTGATAACATCGCTATTGGTTCTCCAAGTAAATTGTAATTGAAGATGTCTTCCCCAATTAATCTACTAACCATAATACTAGACATGTTGTCCATGGGTCTCAGAATCTAACTCCAACATTCAGGCTTAATGTTACCATGAAATGCCATGGTGCGAGATTCAAAGGTATGGAAAATTGATGAAGTGCAAGGCAGGAGAATTCTTGAAGGAGATTTCCTAGACCCCAGCAAATAACCATGCAATGGAAACACAACATCAAGAAGCAATAACATAAGATCTGATACCAAATCAAAAGTCTTTATTTATAAAATAACTATTAAATGCAATGTGCTAGGCTGTAAGGCCTTCCCAGTTATGGCCAAATACAATAGCAATTACAATAACAGTTATGCAAGATCCCTCAAGATCCAATCCAAACCCAAGCTAGTCCAGATCCACACTTGGTAGAAACCTCCAAGATCTCAACTTATGCTTGCAAGCCACCAAACAACCTCCTTTTTTCTAAACCACAGCCACTAGCTTTTCTCCAACTTTATTCAAGATCCAAGTGTAAACTACCTCACATTCGACACTCTGTCCACACTCTCACAACTCCATCACAATCCTGCTATAAATTGCCTCACATTCGGCACTCTATCCATAGACTTAGGAAAACTTACCCTTTAGCTTCCTCATTCTCCCCAAGCTTCTACTAAGAAGAGATCACACCTTGAAGCTTCCACACCTTAAAGCCTTCACACCTTCCAACTTGATTAGAAATGCTCATATGCCTTGCTTAAATAGGAACTTACCACCCAATGCATGATATATCCACAACCTTCTAGAATTCCACCTACACATCTCGATAAATGGAATGACAACTATTTTTTTTTTATTTTTTCTATTTACATCACCTCTGCACCTCAAAAATAGAAATTCCTTTTTTTTCTTTTCTCCTTTTTCCCTTATTTATAAAAAAAATAATAAATTCCTTCCTACAATCCACAAACTCTCTATGATCATGCCTCAACAAGATCAGTCTTCCATCTTCACATCCATCTACAAGCGCTCAGATCAAAACTAACTCAGATCTACTTCTCCAACCCAAGTCCTAGTGCAAACTGCCTCAGCTTCAGTGATCTATTTACATGTTGAAGAACTCCCGCTCTAATACCATTTGATGAAGGGCCACACCACCCTACCAACTCATAACCAAAAATGCAACAATATGAAGACAAAGAGAAACAAAATGCTTCTCAAGCAATTTTATTATACTTGAAAATCCTTACAACATCCACAAGATGATATCATAGATATAACTTCTTCAAAAAAGAAGTTTACAAATTCTTCAACGTAAGAGAATTCTCAAATAAGATTTTACACAAGAAGAGTCTTCACACCAAGAGCTTCACCAAGAAGAACTTCCCAACTAAGAGCCTTCACCTCCAAAGCTTCCACCCAAGAACTTCTACTTGAAGAGCTACGCCTTAAGAGCTTTCACACCTTGAAGCTTGACCTTCCAAAGCTTGATTAGAAATACTCATATGCCTCACTTAAATAGGCACTTACCACACAATGCATGATTTATCCACAAACTTCTAGAATTCCACCTACACAATATCCACAACCTTCTCGAATTCCACCTATACACCTTGATAAATGGAATGACAACCATTTTTATTTTATTTTTAATATTTACATCAGCTATGCACCTCGAAAATAGAAATTCCTTTTTTTTTCTTTTCTCCTTTTTCCATTATTTTATTTTCTTAATTATTTTTCCTTCTATTTTCGTCACTTTCTCTCTCCTCCACAATTCTTTTTAAAAATTAAAAATTAAAAAATTTCCCATGTAAGATGCTCCTACAGCAAAAACATATACAAACAATTCATTGGAACAAAGAGTAGAGAAAATGATATCTATGAAAATGATAGATAATGGAACCCTCAAGAAGTCCAGTTTATCAAAAACCTAAAACAATGATGACAAAAATTTCCTAATCACGGGAAAAGGTACCCTACTAAATGTTGAAAACCAAGATAGAAAGGCAGATGAAAAAAAGGAATTAAATGAAACCACTACAAAAAATGATGAAATTAATGAGTGAATCCAATGAACAAGACACCGAGAAGAGGGCATAAAGAAACAATGACAAGAGACATTACCCCTAATCAAAAAATGACCAAAATATGAAAGATAACAAAGTAAATAAAGCCAACAGAATAAAATAAACCAAAAGTAAGGGAAAAGAAAAGGACTAAGAGGAATATAATATCACTGAGATATACATTATACATTATTGCAAATCTAAAAATTAACCTCGTTAGCACTTCTATTAGCTAAATAGTTTGCCTTTTGATTACCTTCTCTGAAGATATGACAAATTTGAGTATCATCGAACCTATCAAGAAGATCTAGAACTTTGCCTAATTTTGAATTCAGGACCCAATTGGGGGTGACACACTTCCTAATTGCATTAAGGATGATCTAAGACTCAACTTTTATGATAACTGTAGTCAATCCTAGCTCCTGACATAGCTGCAGATGTATATTCAAGGCTTCCAATTCAGCTAGATTATTAGAGGTAGGCAGAATGGACACAACTTTCTTCACTACCCAATTGCCAGTAGCATCATTAATGATACAACCAATTCCTACCTTTCCAAGATTGCCTCTAGCAACTCTGTCAAAATTGAGTTTAAACCATCCTTTTGGAGGAGGAGCCCATTTGCACCTATCCCTAGCCTCCTTACTTTTCTTAAGATAAACCAGAGGTAGATTAATTAGGTTGGTCCAATTCTTCTTGATGAGACCATCCCAAGAAGAGAGAGAACCTTCTTCTTTCATTGAATTTCTGAGATGGGAGTTTGTTACTTCCACAATGCTAGCCTCAATTTTAAGTAACAACTCTTCTAAATTTAATTCAGATCCATGAAAAGTGTGTCTATTTCTTTCTTTCCAAATTTTCCATGACACAATAGAAGGACATATGTTCCACAACTTACTATAGACTCTCTTAATCATGCTTGTGTGTCAGGCTTTAAGAAAATTCATAAAAGATGATGGCAAGGGTGTTGACCACCCCAGCCTAAATCTGAGCCATTCCTAATAGGCTTGGGAGAACGAACATCTATATAAAAGATGGTCCATATCCTCGCTATTTTGTTTACATAGAACACACCAAGATGGACTAGGAATTCCAAATTTGGCTAGTTTATCTGCTATCAAGATCCTATTCTAAAATGCAAGCCACAAAAAGAAGCCTGCCTTGGGAAGACATGCAATATCCTAGTAGAGTTTGAGAGGTATTTCAACTTTATCCCAACTTTGTGAGTTTACCAAAGTTTTGTAACCATTTTTCACACTATATCTTCCATCATTTGATGCAACCTAAATAAGTTCGTCTTTCCTCTCAGATTGCTTGATCTTTATTTCTAACAATAAATTTTCACAGGCCTTCACTAATAGAGGATCTAACCCTAACCCATCTAGCAATTTCCAAACCCATAAATTGGAACCATCAGAAGAGATTTTGGTCTTATAATTACTAAGTTTAACACCCCAAAGAGAGACCAATTTATCTCTGAGAGCCTCAGGGAAAAGGCTATGATTAATTGGAGGATGTCCATCCTAGGAGTCATCTCAGAATAAGGCCTCATTACCCAGACCCACATCCCAGGTGAGAAACTTGGAAACTAAATGATGACATTTAATCATGAAATTCCAACTTTCAGACCCTTTAGGAAGATTTTTGATTCTAAATAAAGACAGGGGATCATCTAGATTAAGATATTTGTTGTAAAATATCTTGGCCCACTTATGATCCCTTTCCTTTTTTTCATTCTATGTTGGGTATCATTTATCCATCCTTTACTCTGATCCTTATGTTTCCTAGAAAATTTATTTTGTATTTCCTAGTAGTGGTGTCAGCAATTATTTCTAGGCATGAGTGTCACACAACTTCGTGCCAATTTTTGTCATTTTCTACTTCCCATCAAAATATCATATTGTTTAATACTATAAACAAAAAAATCAAATTAGCCCATCCAAAGTTGCACATATGTATAATCTTAGAAACATTAAAAGCCATTAGAATGAATTTTTACTTTATATTACAAAAAAATCTATAACTATGTAATACAAATAGAGAAATGCATTTGGATGAGTTATTAATGAATCTAAAGATAAATGGAAGTAACCTAATTTACTATCTTGAAAATAGTTTATAAGAATTAATTGAGAGTTACATAAAAATTTGACTTTGTTAATAAAAAATGAGACGAAGAACTTGTATATTTGTAAACAGTCATGAGCATAAATAATTACTTTGATAAAGTTTAAAACAAAACATTTAACAATTAAAAAAATATAATGACCTACTAGTGACTATGCATCAAAATGAACTCTCTTCTCTTGCTTCCATGACTGACAATATATCATAAACATAGACAAGTCTAGAGAGGTTTTTTTTTTTTTTTTTTTTTTTTTTTTTCAAACTTTAAGATATTAGTATTTTGATTTGCAATCTAATTATAAAAAAGGCAAGATCTTGTAACACAATAGTGAATTGTAAGCCTCTTATCTTAGAGGTCTAGGGTTCAAGTTTACTCAACCTTACTAAATAATAGTAATATAAATTGAATTAATGTCAATAATATATTTTTGTACTTTGATTAATAAATATTATGAAAATATAATTTATTTCTAATCCTCCACTTTGATTGGTCATTATATATATTTAAGAACAAAAACAAGCAATAAAAATATCAGAATCAATGAGAAAAATAAAAAATAAAATAGAAATAATTTTAATTAGAAAAAGTCATTTGATTTTATAATTTCTAAATAATTTCAATTTACAAAGATAGAAACATTAATCTATATCTTATAAAATAGTGTAACTCAAAAAAAAAGTAAAGTCGAGAAATCTTTGGTCTAGTGGTGAAGTTGAATGACTCACAAAGAGCCCACTAAAAATTAGTTTTACTGAATGCAAGACCTTACACCATAAAGAATGAGGCCACAATATGATCCCATCTCATATTCCTAACCCAAAATTTTTTTTTATAAAAAACTTACATTCTTCGATATCTTTTTCAAGAGCTAAACAATAATAATTGATGTGTTTCCAAATAATCACCTAGACAAAATTTAAGACCACCACAATTAAAATTGACCGCTATTTGTCTTGTGTTAATAAACAATATGGGATATTTTAAACTCCACAGTAATATCATTCACCCAATAAGCATGTACCCGCGTCACTCCCCAACATACTTTGTTCCTTGTTAACGTTAAATGTTGCACTTTTCATCGGAACTGCTAGTAAAACTTGTACAAAGAAGGAAACTTCGACGATGTTAATGAAGACGCAGTCACTGTCACTTCCTCTCTTTAAATCAATCTCCGCACAGAAGCAATTTTCGAAACAACGAGATCGAGTCCTAAAATTTCTCAGAGTGAACAAAAATAGCGGAGGAAATGTTTAATCGAGCAGAGAATGCGAAGATGATCGAAATGATTTCTAAGTTTTTACTTGGGGACGACGTCTCCTTTTCAACTCCCTCTTTCACGGCAACTGCCGCCATTTCAGCTGAAGACCGACAATACTCTGCAATGCCAATACACGAAGAAGAAGAAGCAGCAGCATCTACTTTATCACATTGCGTTGACACTCTTCAACCTTCCAATGCCGTCTCAGATTCTGATATTTGCGGCCCAAAACATCTGTCAAATGACTCTGATATGATGTTGGAAAAAGTTGGAGACAGCGAGTACAAATCAGTTAGTCCGTCAGTATAAAACGACAAAAGGGCAGAGGGAGAGGGAGGAAAACATTATAGAGGAGTGAGGCGAAATAAAGGGAGCGGAAATTTTGCAGCAGAGATAAGAAATCCAGATAAGAAAGGCACGAGAATTTGGCAACGGCTACCCAGGCAGGAGGATCGACTGCCTGGATGCCTTGCCCCCTCCCCATCATCGGCAGGCACCGGCTACGGTGTAACATATTTGCACCGGCCGGGCCCCTCCTCCATCCTCCCACTCCATCCTGACTCTGCAGGCGCAAGTACAAATGCAGTCAGCAGGTGCAAGAACAGACGTCTGTTCATTCCGACTGCCGTATTCTAACTGCACCATACGTTATCCGACACTGCCTCTACCATCCCCTCCGCCATCGGCAATGTCTATACAGCCACGAAAATGCACTTCCATACGAAGGAGACAATTTAGTTGATTTTTTTAAAAGTTAGAAAAAGCAATGTAAAGAAAGTGCATTTTCGTGGCTGTTTAGCCACGGGCTCCGCCATCCAGCTTGCCCAACAAGCAATATTTCTCGCCAACTTTTTGCAATTAATATAAACCAAGCCCATAAATGCTCGTCCCACCATTTTTCTTGCGGAGTCTGTATCAATGGAGCTGGAGTCATTTTCATATCATATTTGCTGGGTCGTATGTCTCGCTGTTGCTAAGTTTCGGGGTCATCGTTCTCGCCGCTGGGTGAATTTTCTCGCTTGTTGCTAGGTTCCTTGCATTCATAGGTAAGTCTTTGTTCATTTGAATTTTCATTCGCCTTTATTCGTCTGAATTTGGTACATGGAAGTTCTACATCTATTGTGAAAGGTGAAAGAAATTTCAAAGTTTTCCTTGTTACCAAGTGTTACGACTCAAATTTTTGCAACTACAATTTTAGTTGAAAATTTTCTAATTCATGTAAATTGTTAATATTATTATATACATATATGTTTTGAGACTTTGGATTTCATTGTTTTATAGATAAAAAGTAAAAGGGCCTGCGAATCATTTATCATATACTGTTACCTCGTATTGTGCTGAATGTTGTTTAGGAAATTGGGAAAAGGGGAATTTCTGCATTAAAGAAATGAAGAAAACATTACATTTCAGAGAAAAACATCATAATTTATTAACATCTATCATGTGAAACAAAAATAAAATAGAAAAGCAGAACATTATAAAGTAATATTACTATAAAGTAATATTTGTACATAGAAAATACAATACTCATTATAAAAAAAAAAATAATCAAGTAAAATCAAATTTTTATAGAAGTACATTTATTTAAACTTTTTTTCTCTTCTATTATTTGTATAAATAATTATAATTATAAACTTTTATTTTTTTTAAAGGTAAAAAATATTTTGGAGGATTCTTCTATTTAATTTGTGAGATGTTCTTTTAATTAATTAATTTATTTTTAATATATACATTGTAAATAAGATTAAATAATTTCTATAATTTTAACTTATATAAATATTAAAAAAGAGAGAAAATTAATTTATATAATTTTATATCTATCTATTTTATAATTTTTATAAGTGAGATTTTAATAATTAGATTTATTTTCTATAATTGTTACAATTTTTATTTTTAGTCCCTCTCGATGAATTAGAATTAAGTTCTAATATAATTTTTAAACTTAACAAGAAGAAGTGTGAAGAGTGAAGAAAAATAAGACTATTACAAAATTATTACTATACAATATATGTTTGAAATACATTAAATTAGTAAAACCTTCTTTGTTGAATAATTTATAAAGATAATCTGGAAAATAATAGAATTGATAAAATAATAAAAGATAGCATAAAAATTAAATAAATTCACTCAAATAAAAATTATTTTAATTTCAAACAATAAATGCTCATTTTAATTAAACAAAGAAATGTGTTGTTTCTGAATTCCTTTAAAAGAAGACTATTACAAGATTATTAATATACAATATATGTCTAAAATACATTAAAATAGTAAAAACATCTTTGTTGAATAATTAATGAAGATAATCTAGAAAATAATAGAATTGATAAAATAATAAAAGATAGCATAAACATTAAATAAATTCACTCAAATAAAAATTATTTTAATTTCAAACAATAAATGCTTATTTTAATTAAACAAAGAAATGTGTTGTTTCTGAATTCATTTAAATTAAATATAAAAAGATAAAATAGTTTTATCAAATTATGTAAATAAAATAATTAAATTAAATCAAATAATTGTTATGGATACTTTAGGCATCTTAAATAAAAGTGTCACCTAAATAGTAATATCAAGTCAAAACTTTCTTAACACAATACAACAAGGCTTCGAAGGATTGAGTGAAGATTTAGATGTAATTTTATATATTTAATGGTTATTAATAATTTATGATTGTTGATTTTTATAGTTATTTTCCTATTTTTCAAATAATAAAATAAATGAACTTTATAAATAAAAGTTCAATTTGCATAATAAAATAGAAATAAAATAATCTTGTTTAATATTTATAAATTTAATTTCATATATAACATCATTTTAGTCTTATAAGAAATAATAATTGATTTGATTAGTTTTAGTTTAAAAATAAAATTATTAAATAATATAAATAGTAAAAAAAAAAATATTTTTAGTTAAATAAGATATAAAACAAATTTGATAGATTTATAAAAAATTAAAATTATTTAGATAAAAAAAATTAATACATTTATCAAAAATTTAAATTACATATAATATTACTTTAGTATAAAAGAAATAATAATTAATTTTATTACTTTTGACTTAAAAATATAATTGTAAAATAATATGCTTTTAGCTTAGGTGAATGTTCTTTTAAAAAAATTATGGAACAAACACACTAGAAAAGCATAGAGAAAGAAAGTTTGGAAAAGATAATAAATATAGATTTTAATTTTCTTTTTAGATGATGAGCTGACGAGGCAGTTTGTCAGTACATGTTGAACAGACTAAGGAGTGCGTACAACAAAGACACTGAAACTGACTCTATTCATGCCCATGGGATGGGATGCCATGCAAATGGTGAAGGCTGCCAATGCAAATATGTTGCACCGTAGTTGGAGCCAAGTAGAAGTTATCTTGGCCAATGAAAATTTTAGATTTCAACATTTTCAAAAAAATTTAGTCTTTATTTTCTAGCAGACACCACCAAACATTACAATTTGTGCAAAATATTCATTGTTTGTGAGGCAAACAAATGCTCAAATATGAAGCCAAAAAAATAGTTTCGCCTATAGATAGGCAGGACAAATAATATCACCTTTTACCTAAACAATAAGATGATGTAATACAGGTCCAGAGATTCTCAAGTGTGAATATTCACCTACCAAATAAAAGAGCTTCAAAAAAAAATTTTGCAGTCTCAAAAACAAAAATTTGCAAAAGTACCCTTACTTCCTGCAAAATTGGAAGAAATTATTATTATTACAAGGGGACCAAAAACTATTAACATCTCTTGTTTAAAGCTAAAAACATTAGAGGAAAAATGAAATGTCCCTTTCCTCCTCATTCAATAGGAACTTAGTTTTTCTTAGATATTGATCAAACTATTTTAGATATCATTTTAGATATTTATATTATCGAATAATTAATATATATAAATAACTATAATATATTTTATTATCATTTATAATTTAATAAGAATGCATATCTAATAAAATAAATTTTATAACTAATAGAATATTATAAAGTTAATTTTTTATCTTCAATATTTTACTTTTTTACTTTTTGAAACATTAAAAATATAATATCCTAATTAAGTATAATTTTATTAAAAAATATATTTATTAAAGCACTTGATAATAATAAATTGATTTATTTTTTCATTCTTTTTCTTGTTGATAATATTTAATTATTTTTATAATCTAATGTCTTTTAGCTAATAATAAAACAATTTAAAGAACAATTTGTAATTAAACTAAGGGAAGAGTACCAAGAGCTACTATAGTAATTTTGAATCCTAAGCTACTTAATGATGCAATAGATTTTGACCATTTTCTTAGTCTCATATTTAACTCAAGTTGTTGATAAGTGATCTCTGAACTTATCTATCATGAGATTATGGCTTCATCTTTGATTCAAAAACTTTAATGTAAATTAGAATGACACATTTCAAAATTTAAAAATTGTAATGATTTTCTTTGCCATACTTATAGGTACATGACATTCTAAACATAATTCTTTTTTGAGTTACTTATATATATATATATACCTAACCTACTCCATGTTTTTTTAATGTGCAACTTTTGCTTTGACAACTTTGTAAATAACTTAATTACTAATAACTATTGATTTAACTTTTAGATGAATTTTGCGAAATCCTTCATGCGTGCAATGTTAAAAGTGGTCATAATGCTATTTGAATTGTATATTATATCGTTCTATTATCCACTTACTTTGAAGCCAAAATAAGTGGTACAATTGATCCAATACTTACATAAATGTCACATGCTTTATTTTATAAGAAAAGGGATTATTTTACCTTTACATTAAATAAAAAACTCCTCATCTTATAATTTTTATAGAGTTTTACACCGAGACTAGGTCACACCTTTTTATTTAATTTTCTCTAATTTGAAAATGCCTCTTGGCTTTGGTATATATATATTGCATATCTTGTGTTTCCTTGTTTTGTTTGTTGCTTTGTTCATTGTGAGTGAGCATTCAAGCATAAACGAAAGGTATAACATAGGAAAATGTGTTGCAAGGATTACTGGGTATTTTGTTGGATCTCTATAAAATTTGGATTTGAAACTAAAATGAATATCTCATGTGTTTGGCTTGAGTGTTTTTACATGCTTTTATAGATTCACACTTCATTTGATGCTTTAAAATTAGATCTAGATTTTCTTTCACGCATATATGTTTCAAATAGTAATTAGGCCCTATGAACACTATTTGAGAGATCTTGAGAGATTGAGCTTCATTCGTTTGCTTTACATGAAAAACTCCTCTTGATGATGGATCCCCTTGTAGGTAGGGAAGGATATTTGTCATTGTCTCACTATTCTACTTGGGTTTGTCCTCAACATCCATTAGTACTTTCTCTTTTGAGACTAGTGGTGTTTGTTGTTGGATTTTTCAAAAAGTTAGTGAGGTGATTTCAAATTAGCATGTCAAAAAATCTTGTTTTCTATGTTTGGGTAAGGTGAAGAGGCTAGAGGAGTATGCTCTGTTCCCTTTTGGGCACATCAGAATCTTGGAACCCTTGAATCCAAACCAAGTCCCCATGTGGTACAACTTTGTGAGTCTTCCTTGATTAGAAAGTGTTAAAATGTAGTGGAAATTCCCTTTGTTGGGTCAACCACATGGATGGTACCTCAAGCGGTAATAGCCATTTTTGACATGGTAGTAGCAACCGCTATATAAATGTTCTTGTGGGGGAAATCCTCACGGGTGTAGTCTTTTGTTGGGTTGTCAGATCTCCTCAGTATCTCCGATTGATTAAATTTTTGAAATATGTCAAAACCCTGGTATGCCAGGATTGGATTTTGCCCACTCTAGATTGAAAAAGCTGTAGAGTTTACCATTACTAAGAACCTTAGTGCTACCAAATTTTCTTTTCTAAGACTATGTGCATGATTGAAAAATATTTTGAAAACATATACAGTAGTGATTTTAGGGATTAGATTCATACTACGACACTATTTTTGTTCATGCGCAAGTTTACTTTTTCCCTTGCCCATTGCTTGTAGACGTTTGCTTGAAATCGCTGATTGTTGTTCTATATGCCTGATTATTATTTATAAATCTGAAATTGATCTTAGTTGGTTAAAAAAGGACAATTCATCAATCATCATTTGGACTCTAGGGTAATCACATTTTTGTCATTCCTAAGTTTATTTGACCATTGAGGACCTAATCTTGAGTGTCTAAAATTGTTGTCACTTTGGATCCTTGCATCATAGCTATCTTTGAGTTAGTAAGTGAAGAAAGTTATCTCATATCAATTTATCTCATATAATTACATTTTAATATAGAACATTATAACTCTTGGATAATTTCACAATTGTGAGACCAACAGTGGCATATTGTGTTAACCAGTCATGAGACTTATATTGGCACATTATGTTAACAAGAGTGATAGACAATTACATTATTACACCTTATTAATTCGACAAGTGATTACTTTACTACCCAAGAGTGATACCAATGCTTCTTGGAGTCTTCCTATTTACTATTGTTTTCTCTCTCATGCCAGTTATGAATAGGTTTCAAGTGAGTAACGGTAAACAACCTTAAGTTAACTTTGGTCAATTACCCTTAGTTACAACTTGTCAAAGATGTAAAGGAAAAGAACCTATCATGATCAAACACCTAAGGGAAAAATATAAATTGAGTTTACTCCTAGCAATCTTAGTAAATTGAACACACCTAGGCCCTCCTCACTTTTTAAGCAAGACATGTTATTCACTAGAAGAAAAGATAAAAGCATGGATGAGATGATAAATGATAGATTATTAAGGCAACATGGGGTTGAAACTTTGCGATCTCACATAACTCATGAAGATATTGATGGAACTACCTCAGCAAATGATTTTTTTGGAAGAAATCAATACTGCTCTACATTTCTTGCTCCTCCTAGATTATCACCTAAATCCTCTAACCCAATGGATGATAAAATCAGACAAGATGAATTGGAAAAGATAAGATACTTGGAGAAGAAAATATTGTGTAAATTATGTGTACTTTAGAAATTTTTATCACATATTTGGAGATGTCTTGTCATTGATTCCAATACAATTCTTTTCTTTTGTCACTATTCTTGCCTCTCTTGGTCATCTCAAAATTATCCCATTGATATTACATCCCATATTAGTTGTACTCAAGTTCATTCAACATTATTATAAGCTTGAATTAATGTACATACATAACACATTTCTAGTGATCAAAAGAGTACGGTTACAGTGAGATTGTAAAATGAATATAAATCTTATATTGAGTCATTGTTATTGATGGGTGTGGGGTTTCCACAATATGTGAGCAACATTATTTGGATCTTGGTTATGAAGTTAATGAATAAGAGGGACACATTTTAGTTAAGAAAAGATGTAATGAACACATTGAAAAGGGTGTGTACCCTTCGATCACAAAAAAATGAAATTGATGCCAAAAGTTTAAGTTTATGGCATGTAGAGGAAAAATAAAACTTCTTCTACTATAAAACACCCAATAGTGGAGAAAACTTTTCATTTATTATAAGTATTCAAACACCATGGATGTGAGAGATGATGGTGAGATATTCACATAACTCTATTATAGCATTGGATTTCACTTTTTCAATAAAAAAATATGCTGTGAGTATACCAATGTCAACTATATTAATATATATTAATAACCAACTATACCAATGCCAACTAATTAATATTAATTTCTAACTTTTGGATCCATGCTTGTGCTGTATCTTTTTTTATACCATCAAATGTTGGTAGTGTCAACTTGGACATCCTATTCTACAGATCCTTGTTTAAAAAATGGTTCGTTTGACTTCCCATTGATCCATTCTTTAAGTTGTGAAACTAGATAAATTGGAGTTGTTGTCTTATTTCTGGATCAATCTTCATATAAGCCTCCATGTTGGTGTCAAGATCTCCTTTCACAAGCCTTAGTTCTCCACCTGCATTACTAAGGACTTGTTTGGGTATGAATGAAGGTTGTGTAGGGCATGTGCCTTTGTTCTATGACTCAGAACCATTGCCTTCCATCCCATTGTTGGACATAGATATGCTACCCATGTCTTTCATAGTTTGTAGTACTATTTGCATCGGCCAGTTATTCTGCTCCTATTGTTTGGTCATTTGGTCCTACATTTGAATTATAAAATTGAAAAGTTGTTCATCCTTGTCCATCTTATTATCGCTGCCTCCTATCCTTGATAAATTCATTATTGCCTTCTTTCATTCTCTTTCAAGAGTGCATTGATCTCTTTGAACTAATTAGCCAAATATTGTATAGAATGAGTAGGGGATTGAAATGGGAATCACTCATTCAATTACATGTCCAAGACATTCCAAAAAAAGGAAATTTTTTTTCAATGAATGATCTTGAATGGACACCTATCGAAAATGAAAATAACTAGGAGCTTGACTTATGTGTTGCTATCCCTCTTGGGAGACTTGTTCACTTTATCAAAGGAGAAGGTATATTGCAGGATGGCATCAAGACAACATTTCTACATAAAGCTCATAGAGAGCCCAAATTGGAAAACCCTACTGACCATAGTACCATAATGTATTCAAAGTATGCTTAACATTTTCCATATAATTAAGCATGTCATATATATATATATATATATATATATATATATATATATATATATATATATATATATATATATATATATATATATATATATATATATAAAATTTGTCATGTTGATTAATATATTGTTTTCTAAATAGATATTATTGTGCTTTTGGGCCCAAGGATAATATAAAAAACTCTAAAGACATTAAAAAGGTGAAAAGGATATGAAAGTTTATAGAAAAAAGGGGTTGCCAAATGAAAATAATTAGAGCATAATAAAACATGACATATGAAAATACATACAAAGTTTATTCCTAAAGCTTTTTAACTATTTCATTTTGACACATGTTGGTATATTTACATCCATGTAGAATTACTAAGATACTTAAAATGTATATAAATTTTACATTCATTCTAATTTCATAAATTTGTACTTCCTTGAAGTAAGAAATGGAATTGAATACCTATGTTTTCATAAAGTTTTTTTTTTATTTAGAATCATCTTGGTTTTTTTTTTAATCTTCAAATTAAATTTACTTTTGTGTACTTCAAAAAATTCATGTCTTATAATATAGATTTAATGGTACCACTATAAAAGCTTTTCTACATATTTAAACAATATTAAGGGTCACTAACAATATTAAAAAATTTCAAGATGGGTAGAAAGAATAAGTGGGAATCACTTATCAAGTTAGATGTGCAAGACATCCCAAATGAAGGAAATCATTTCTCAAGTTGTGAACTTGAATGGACACCTATTGGAGATGATAGTAAACAATAAATAGATTACTATCCTGCTATCCCTCTTGAGAGGCTCCCTCACTTTGTCAAAGGGGAAGGTTTATTGGATAGTACTGAAACAACATTTGTACGTAAAAGGATTTTGGAGAGTAATTTGATAGAACCTACTAATCATGCCACAAAGATGTATTCAAAGTTTGTCTAGCTTTAATAAATTGATCAAGCATGTCACTTTTTTTTATATCCATTAACTTATATTTTTTCACATGTTTAAACAGTTATCACTGTGCTTTTGGGCCACTAGATAAAAGAAATGCACCAACACACAAGGAAAGAAGTCACAATTTTATTCAAAAAAGGGGTTGTCAAACTCATTTTAATGTTAGGGTTGTGTATGGTAGACCAGATGTTGCAATAATTACATATAATGAATTTAGTCATCAAGATGCCAATGGTGAATTTTTTCATGGAAAAAATGACCCTTTTGGTGATCCAAGGAGTAGTTTTGCACCAAGGTTATCAACTGAATGTAAATAATATATTGAATCCTTACTATTGATGAGCGTGGGTATTGACACAATATGTCAATGACATTACCTAGATTCTGGTCTAACAAAGTTGATTAATAAGAGGGATACTTGTTTGCTAAGAAAGGATGTGTTAAATGCATGGGAAAGAGTACGTTCCCTACATTCACAGAAAAATGGGGATGATGCAAAAAGTGTATGTTTGTGGCATACAAAGGAGAAAGATAACTTTTTTTTTATTTATAAAACACCAAAAAATAAAGAAAATATTCCATTTATCATAGGCATCCAAACACCATGGGTGCAAGAGATGATGGTGAAACATTCACATGATTCAATTATTGCGATGGACTCCACATTCTCAACAAACAAATACTATGTGAGTAGAACAATTTTAATTTTTTTTATGGATTTTAATTTAGCCATTAGTTTTATTTGTCTAAAAAATTAATATATTGTTTCTTTTTTCATGTGTAGTATCACCTTTATACTTTGCTTGTATTTGATGAACAAGAAGCCGGTGTACCGATTGCATGGGCCATATCCTCAAGAAATAAAGTTGAGGATATAAATGAATGGCTAATAGAGATTTATAAAAGAGGGAAACAATATAGAGAAGATTGGCATGTCAACACATCATGACAGATGATGCTAGCACCAAGATTGAAGCAATAAGGTTTTCTCCAACCTTAGTTTATAGTTAGAAGAATGCAAATTTTTAATGTTTAGTTTATACAGATATATGTTTTCCAATTTTTAACATAAACAAGTTTCAATTTAAGAATTTTTTTTTAGAATACTACTTATGAAGTTTGATAATTAATTGTCTTGTAGATTATCCTTTAAGTGTCGAGTGTTGTTATGCATCTGGCATGTACGTAGGGTGTGGCTAAAGAATGTGCACAAGTAAGTTAATATTTTATTAGAATATATAAAAAATCACATACATAACATCATAACTCTATATTGTTGTATATAATCCAAATTTGTTAAAAATAAAAATGCTGGAACAAGAATATTTGGTAGACTGGGTGAGATAATGTATGCAATGCATGAAAATGAAGATGCCATTACTGATTTGATAATGAAGTTCATAGAGGAATTCAAAGAAGAGAAGGAATTCATTAATTACTTTGAGAATTATTGGTGCCATGATGAGAGTCACATTGGTACGACCATCAAGATTATCTTTTATATTTTATTATGAATTTATATAATTTAAATTAATTATTCTATATGCTAAGATGTCATGTTTGTTTTTCTAGCGATGTGGGCAAAAATCTTTCGAAGCTTCCCTCATGCAAATCAAGAAACTAATGCTTCGATAGAGTCATATCACTCCCACATCAAGAGTCAACATCTAAGTGATTGTTCTAGGAAATGCACAAGAATAATGGATTGGCTCATCTAGACACTTCTTCATAGGGTAGAGCCATTCTATAAAAATAAAAGATATTTGCAACAATCTGGATTTTTAACCAACTTCAAAAAGGAAAAATATTACATAACTGCATTAGAAAGATCAAAATTAATACCAGATACTGATTGCTATCAAGATGACCAGCGACCAAACACATATAAAGTTAGAAGTCAAACTATTCCAGCAAAATGATATTTCGTAAAGAAATTTGGACCAAATTTGCATGTGTGTGATTGTGAATGGGCAAAAAGAGGAAACACATGCAAGCATGTGTTGAAGATCTTATATATTCTAAAGAGAAACACACACAATAAAGTTGTTGGTAAGTATCATTTAAAATTTAGCATTAATTTATTTACATTTTATTAAAAAAATCTATGTTAACTATATTAGTCTCATTTAAAATTACAGAAGCTTCTACTCCATTGGTCGTTGATGATGAGGAAGTCATAGGAAGATCAAGTCATGACATTAATGTCATTGGTAATGATCAATATGATCTCTATAGTTAAATATTAAATGATTTTATAATTCTCAACATTAATTACGTAACATTTCAATTGTAGATGATTGTATACTTTTTGGAAATCAAGATGTGCTTGAGGTTAATGTTGGTGAAGGTGACAAAACTAGTAAATTTCAAAACTATCATTTTTAATGAAATTTCAATATTTATTAGTAATTTTGACTTTGTCATTATATTTGTATTGCAGATAGTTGGAATTTATCTACTACTATCAATGATAAGTTTCAAAAATCTGTTGATTATTTAAATTCATTGCTCAAAAATTTACCAACTAGTGATTATGACAAAGACATCTTTAGTCAATCTGTTGACAAATTTAGAAAAATTCATGCATCTCTTGCTTCATCTTCCAAATTTAAACCAATCCCTGGCTCAGATAATATATCTATGACATGAATAGCACCATGGTTTAGTCCAAGTAAAATGAAAAAAAGTCATTCCATTAGCAAAAAGTGTAAATCCCTCTCTAGAAACTTAAATAGCAGAGTTGAGGAGAATGAAAATTTCCAGTTCCCCTCTATAGGATGCAAAAAGAAAAAGGTCACAAATCGCTGAAATATAGCTATTCAAAAAGAAAGAGATATTATCAGGCAACAAGGTGAGTGTATTTTTAAGAAATAGTATTTTTTTAATTACATAGCAATAATTCTTATTTTAATTTCATGTATTAATCATATTTCATTATAGGTTTGGGTGATCGAGAAAGTATTCCATGACGTCAATTACCTTTTTCCATTGATCTAAACCATACAACAATTGGTGAAGTGAAGTTTCCAAATGGTAAGCTTTTAGCTATTAAGCATCTTTGTTACTTTTATAATAAAATACTTGGTTCATAGTTCTAACCACTTCTGTATGTACAAGATACAATTATTAGAGATCAACCATCAATGATCAATACTATTCCTATCCATACCTTTGAACAAGTTATTGTAGGTAGATAGTAATTTTAATATTGTTTAGATTATTTATATAAATTAATTTTATACTTGAACATTTTATATAAGTTAAAATGTTAAATATAATTTTTTTATGTAGATTTGGATGATCAACAATGATGCTCAACAACTTATGTTTCCCTTCTCTATTGATCTTAACCAAACATTAACAACAATGGATGTGATAAATACCAGACAAGGTAATGACATTATATAAATCAATGAATTATGAGTCTTTAGTTTGTAAATTTATTTTACCAAAGTTTACATACTAAATATTCATATTATTGCAGGATTAGATGATGAATAGAAAAATCAAGAATACATGCAACCAAATTCCATTGAATCTAATCAGGCATCAACAAAAAATGATGCAATAGAAGCTAGATATGGTAATGAAGTTATGAAATAAACATAATTATGAGTATTATATTGACAACTATATTTTAAATTTATTGATGATATATATTAAATGTTAATGCTTTTTTTGAATTAGATGATCAATGAAAAATTCAAAAAAGTATGCAACCATATTTTATTGATCTTAATCAAACAATAGCAAGAATGAACATAATGCAAAGTAGATATGGTAAGGAAAATATCAAATGAACTTCAATCAATTGTGCCTTTAGTTTGAAAATGAATTTTATTATTAACACAATATATTTGTAGGTGTTGATGATGTTTATATGGAGGATGGTGATCAACACTTTTTTGTAAATTTATCGAAGTGTAAAAATGGTTCCAATTAGAAGAGAGATCAATATAAGTCAAGACTAAGAGCTTCACTATGAAGGATTTTCAAAACATATTTTATTATTTTATCATCCAAATATTACATCCTTGATTTTGTGCTTTTACTAGGGATTTGATTTTGTCTCATAGTGAAAGCATTATGATGCTTTGAGTTATATTTTGGTAAAACAGTTGTTCATCATCTTCATATATTTATGTTGTCTTGAACTTTCCATGTGTTATTTGATTAAAGTTAGCATGTAACGTTTGATCGAACTTTAGTATTGCAATAAGATAAATTTTGCAATAACATATATGTGTATGGTTATGAATAACATGGTCAAATTAATAAATTTTTTTGTAACATTTTATGTGGTTAAGAATCACATAATTTTTCTCATTCTTACTTAGAAGAAAATAAGATGACAAGATATAGAATATATAAAATGAAATGATTAAGTTGGTTAACTATCTAAGAAATTATATTCAACATGGTTGTCTTATGAATTATTTTGTACAAAAAATTGATACTTGATAAGTAGGAGATCATTTCCATGGAGGAAACTCCATAATTAAGCGCACTCAGGTTGGAGTAGTACTAGGATGGGTGGCCTCTCAGAAAGTCTTGGTGCTTCACCCTTGTGAGCATCACCTAGATCCAATGAGTGCTAAGTGTTACATTTATACTCATGAGAGATGGATTCATGTTGAATCACTACTCATGAAACATGGTTCAATGAGTTTGACTCAAAATCACACACTTAAATCTTGAGAGGAATATCACAAATTGATACCTGCTTAGTTTGTTGTCATTAAATAAGTTTAATAAATAAATGAGGAACCATTAATGTTACATGACAACGGAGACAACATATAAACATCTATGTTAAAAAATAAACATGTTTGAAAACATATGTATTTTTATGTTGTATTTATAAAAGAAATAAAATATTTTTAAATTTTATTTATTTATATATTATAATTATTAATTTTAAACTATTTCATTTCAATTTTTAAAATTATTTTCTTTTTCAAAATCAGTTAGAAATCTTAAATATGTTAAATATAACTATGCAAAAATATATATATATTTTTTAATGTAGTAAATTATTAAGTGAATTTCATAATATAATTAATATAATAATCAATTGATTTAATCTTATCTTTCAAGCGACTAATTTTTCTTTTAAAAACTTATTACTTCTATAAAATAAACAACATTTATTTTATTTCTATATTACTATATATTTAAAACAAAAAAATTAACAATATAATTATTATAATAAAAATATATAAATTCTATTTACTAATTTAAAATAACTAATATTTATTATGGAATTACAGATAATAACATATTTATTATGGAATGAGCTCTCTGGCTCCATTGATACAGACTCCACAAGAAAAATGGCAGGACGAGCATTTATGGGTTTGGTTGATATTAATTGCAAAAAGTCCACAAGAAATATTGCTTGTTGGGCAAGTTGGATGGTGGAGGGCAGCGTCGGATAACATATGACGTAGTTAGAATACGACAATCAAAATGAACAGACATCTGTACTTGCACCTGTTGACTGCATTTGTACTTGTGCCTGCAGAATCAGGATGGAGTGGGAGGATGGAGGAGGGGCCCGATCGATGCAAATATGTTGCACCGTAGTCGGTGCCACCATCGACATACCCCCATCATAACATCAGCCTGTCTACACATTTTTGTCTGACAATGATGTGAAGGGTAGTGACTGCAGTACACAACTACGTCAATACACAATTGCACCACTGCAATGGCATAATCCTTTCATTACACACACTCGTTGAGATAAGGCGCAATTGTTTAAAATCTCCACGTTGGATGATAATGAAATTAGGCACCTTTTTTAAAATTATTTTATGAAATGGAGCATTAAAATATAATGTTTTATTAAATCAGGCTGGTTGAAATGGAAATATTTAAATAATAATAATGACAGGTCTTTCATTGCTCCAGCACAAGTTTACATCATATGCCAATGTTAAGATTTTGATGCTCATTACATTAAGCATCGGTTTCAATAGTGGGGAAAATATATTTAATATGTAATATATATTTTAAAAAGGTATATTTGAAAGTTTTAATAAATTTTTTTTTAACTATAACAATATCAATATTAGAAAGTATACATTTTCATTCAATGTTCTAGTTTAACTTCACCAAAAGACCAAGTTATATCTAATTGATTGTTAATACATTGTTCAAATGGTATGTTCATAATCCCACCACAATCAAGTTATATGTGAGATATTCTTTCTTTCTTTCTCATATAATTAGTAAAAATTATGAAGTCCTATAAATGTAAAAGAGTCAATCACTATGATAATGGTGCTATAGTAGTTCATATGATTTTGTAATTAACTTTTATATTTATTAATTGGTGGGTTTCTACATGCCTTTAACATTGCTTCTTAGAATAACAATTCGACTAAGAGATGTAACAAGTTTTCTAGAACATGCTTCTGTAATCTCTATCTCAGAACAGTCTTCATCAAGACTTGCATAACTTCTTCTAGACTTAGTGTCTAATGATTCCAATGTAGGATACATATACTAGACCTTAGTAGTATCTTTTTTTAGCCTCACTTAGTGAAAACTCTCAACAATCTATCCATACCAACTTGATCTTTACCACTGTTCTTTTGTCCTGTACCACAAAAACTACTATATCAACATCAATGAAAAACAAACTCATGAATGTAACATATCATCATGATACTAACCCCTTATTTGTGTAGGATTCCACAAAGACTTGTACTGATGACCATCCAGGTGGTCTACATAAGGCTAATAATGAGGTGTGAGAGAGAGAATTCATGCACTGGAGGAGAGAATCTGCCTATGGACCAAATTCATGGTTAAAGTGATACATGCGGTGGCTACCACTCTGTGCCTACTCAAGGATGTTGAAGGTGACCTGCCTAAGGAGGACTCTATGATACTATTTGACTTCCTAGCAGAAGATTGGTTGAACATCCTCCTGGGGAGGAAAGAGGGCAAGAAATCTTAAGGGCTCCCTCCTTTTTCCTTTTTATGTTGTTAATTTGTTGGTTACCAAACTTATTAGTTTTCAAGGTTGTTATGCCTTTGTTAATATTTTTCTTTAGACTCTTAAGTTTGATGATAGGCATTTTTTAAAATCCTGCTAATATTCTCTTAATTATGGTAGCTAACCTTTGTTTTTGTTTCTTGCAGCAATAGGGGTTAGTTCCACTGGTAGTTGACTAGTTTTCTGTTATGGGCCAGCCCCCTTATTTTGGCTGCTATTAATTTAAAAACATATCATCATGATAATGATCTAATCATGTTTCTACAATACTTCCCCATTGAAGTATCATTAGCATTCATGCTTCCAGCAATCTCCCCCTTTGGCATTGATGGCAACATAGATGAAAAACATCTAGTTCCAAGAATACCAACTTTAAAAGAGTGTTATCTTTTCTTTTAAAATCATTCTCCCCATTGATATTCCTCAATGTACTCTATATAAAACTCTAATATCTCCCTTTAATGTACTCTATATCAAATTTTTTTCATGTTGTAATTTCTCCCCCATTGACATCAATGTCAAAAATTTCAGCAACCATCAATCTCTGTAAAAACTATCTTTGAATTATTCAAGTATCCAAAGACACTATTGAAAATAACATCCATTAAAAGTCCTAAATGACTCTATCATCCACAGATACTCCCCTAGATAGGAAGCATCAACATTGAGTCCAAACAAATAGTAATGCTCTGTATCACTGGACTGATGTGCTCTTGCATCATCTACTTTGATGTAGGTAGGGGCATAACCCCTAAGATACCTCGTAAATACTCAAAAGTCTCTTCGAGAAGAGGCTTGGTGAAAATATCTACAATCTTCTCTTTGGTGCTTACATACTCTAATCCGATTTCCTTTTCTACAACTTTCTCTATCAACATGTGATATTTAATAGAAATGTACTTAATCTTGGAATGCAACACTAGATTCTTAGACATATTCATTGTGCTTGTGTTATCACAATGTATGAAAAAAGGTTCACTAAGTTCTATTTTTATAACCTTCAACATCTACTTCTTCCAAACAACTTGATTATAATAGTTTGCTACTTCAACATATTCTACCTTTGTTGTACTCTATGAGATACAGTCTCACGTCTTTCTTAACCAAGAAACCAATCTTCCTCCAAGAAAGAATGCTCCAACACTGCTCCTCTTTCTGTCATCCATGATGCCTGCCCAATCAACATCAATATAATCATATAAAGTGAAATCATTAGATTAATCATACCACAATTTGAACTCTAGTGTTCCCTTTAGATATCTAAATATCCTTTTAACTACTACAAAAATTGCTTCTCTAGGATCAGCTTGAAATCTTGAAACAATTCCAACTACATTTTCTATATCCAGCCTTGTGTGAGTCAGATAGTGAAATCCTCCAATCGTAGAACTATACTTCTTCTACTCAATAGTAAGTGTCTCATCTTTTGTAGATAACTTGTGTCTAATTACTATAGGTGTTCTAACTGGTTTACATTTTTCCAAACCAAACCTTTTCAATAGATCTTTCAAATAATTAGTTTAAGAAATAAAGATTCCTTCTTTATCCTGCACAATCTATAATCCTAGGAAGTACTTCATCTCTCCTTTCATGCTCATTTCAAATTCCTTCTTCATCTCTTTTGCAAACTTGACACTTTCATTATCATTTCCTCCAAATATTATGTCATCAACAAATATTACCAAAATCATCAATCCATCATCTATTTCTTTCCAATATAGATTACTATTTGCCATACCTTTGCTAAATCCAAGTTTTGTCAAATTCTTTTCCAATCTTGTATACCAAGTTTTGGGTGCTTGGTTTAAGCCATACAATACTTTCTTCATTCTGCATACCTTGTCATTGTCATATGTTAAAGGAAAACCTTTAGGTTTTTCTATGTATAACTCTTCTTCAACTTCTTCATTTAGAAGTACTAACTTGACATCCGTTTAATACACTTTGAATTTCTTATGTGCTGGATAGGCTAGGAATAACCTTACTGATTCAATTCTTGCCACTGGAGCATAGGTTTCATCATAGTCTATACCTTCTTGTTGCGAGTAAGCTTTACATACCATTCTTGCTTTATTCCTTACAACTTCATCTTCTTCATTCATCTTGTTCTTGAATAGTCATTTTGTTCCTATCACATTCTTGTTTGTTGGTTTAGGGACCAATTACCATGTGCTAAGACAATGGGTTCAGTTAGAAGGGCTAGAAGAAGTCTTTGATTGATACTCACAAGAAATAGATGAATGATTCACATTGTGAATAAAAAGGAAAATGAGTGACAAAAAATCCTAGGTGCCATATACAAAATCCTAAAGGTATCCTTAAAAAATATACACCAAACAAAATGGACAATTTTGATTTTTGAAGTAGAGGACAAAATAGTAATAAACCTGTATCACCATATAGGTTGCAAGGCCTAAAAAATGTCACTACCTATGCAAGCCAACAATCATAGGCATGTGAGGAGTAGGCTATTAGTAAGTGGGTATAATTTTTTAATTGTAAAAGTGTATATGAGGAAATTGATACTAATATTTCAACCACGGTTTGATAGATTAGATACTAATTTTATGAAACAAATGAGGTGGTAGAGTCAATATAAACTAATTAAAAGTATCTTGGTCTTGGTGCTTAAGCTGAAATTTTGTTTGGAGATACTCTTAGGTGCAAAGGATAAAGGTTGGCTAAGAGAAAGGGTCTTGAGGAGTATGAACACCATAAGTATAAAAGTGAAGAGTAGGAACTTTGGTGACCTAGGCCATATAAATTTGTTGAACTTGAATGAGAGGTGACCAAAAGATAGAATGTTTGTTAAATGAGATGATGTCACAAAATCCTACTTTATCCTAGAAGATCCATGACTTTAAATATTCTCAAGATCAATAATTAATTCTAGGAAAAGAAGTTCTCCAGATTTGAAGAATACATTTCATGTTTAGGAGGGTCTAAACACCAATTTAATTCCATGTTCATTTGTTAATGAGATTTAGAATTTTAGAGGATAATTTTGTAGGATTAATTTCAAAATATGGCACCCTTTGTGAGTTTTTTTTGTACAATGTTTTGGGAGTTTTCATACAAGTGAATGTCTTCTATGAGTATGCTATATTGTTATGCAAAATATCCTTCAACACCTTAGATGTTATCAGATATTTTGTGTTATTAGAAAGTATATTTTCATGTATGTTTTGATTCTTGGTTGGTTAGTCATTGGGGTTATTTGGGAATGAATTTTTTAAGAGAATTGTTTAAAAAAAAAAAAATTCATTTTCTTTTCTTCATTCTATGTTGTGTATCATTTGTCCATCCTTTACCCCAATCCTTATGTTTCCTAGACAAAATATTTCATAATTCCTAGCAATGGTGTCAGTAATTATTTCTAGGAATGAGTGTCACAAGACTTCATGCCCAATTTTTGTCATTTTCTACTTCCCATCATTTTATGATAAGTTATATCTTCCTCATTGTTGTAATTTTGACTTGTTATTTAGTTATTAGTATAGAGTTTTGCATGTGGTTAGGATTGGAAATTTCAAAATTCTACGAGCTTTGATGTGTTAAGTCCTATTATCTTTCTCTCTCTTGAGTGGATACCTCGTACACTAATATCTTTGTATTTAAAAATTATTAGATCTTGGTTACACTATTGTATGTTGCATCCAATAATGTGAGTGTTTTAAAAATTTAGACTTTCATGTGCTCATTACCTTTTAGATTATTTCCTTTTGTGGGGAAGTCTTTTTTTCCCTTTTACTTCTACTATGTGTGATGGCTTGTTCTTAGTTGTAATATATTTAGTCAAAATAGGGTGAGACTATTTTAAGTGGTTGAGCATGTATGTGGTTGTCTACTCCCTTCAATTTTTGTTGAGTTTGGTTTCATATATTCTATAGATTTCTAATATCTTGTTGTACATTTTTTAAAGCTTGGCAGAGCCCTTATAGATGTGGAGTTGTATGTGGCTAAGAAGATGCAGTCTCTCCTGGGATTATACTTCCCTATACTAACTTCTATTGTGCTAACAAATTCAATTGTATTTTCCTATACTAACAAATTGAACACTTCTATTATTCTCTATTTCTCTCTTCCCTTTGCTAAGAAACTTGAGCCACTATCCCTCACCTTATGTTCCTCAAATGGATAGTACTCTACAATAAAATACAATCAACTGTTATATTTATGTGAAATATAACTTGACAAATAATCTTAGTATTCATTTGTGTTCTTATTATTAATATGAAATCAAAGATCTAACAAAAAATTTAAGATTATTATCCTATTTAAGTAAAAGCAATAACCATCACACCATTTGAAACTCTTTACATCCCTACCATGTTGGTCCCAACTGTATGTCAAATTTCTATTCTCCACAATTAGTTACTCCATTATGGCCCACTACTGCTAATACCCATGTTTCTCACCAGAATAACATGGTGTGGCAATGGAGTCAAATAACTTTGTGTGGAAATAGAGTTGGTGTGAACTATAATGAAATGGAGTTAGATTCTTAAAAATCCAGTGATATAAATGCAAAAAATATTGGAAATAGAGGAGGAAGTAGAGAGTTATTTCTTTGATGGGTTGGTGGATAACAAATTTAGACCACCAAGTACCTATCCTTCCCCTTATTATGTTCATTCTTATGATGTGAAGACTAGTTTCTAAAAGAAGGTGGAGAGGAGGGACAAAAATATGGAAATAGGTAAATAAGAGGAGGGAATTAATAATGTGGAGACTGGTGAAGAAGAGGATGATTGTGATAAATAGGCCCCATGCTATAAATATTTTGAAGAAAATTTGACTCATGATGTGTACATTAAGACTAAGAATTCCCCTCTCAATGTAGCCCCTAAAGAGTCTTAGGAGAATGATGAGAAAAATAGAGAGAGGCACTTTCCTCTCACCAATACGGTGTATGTGGATAAGGCTCATGTTAAACTATTAGAGGAATAACTTAAAGATATTGATATTCAGCCACCACTTGGTGAGCTCCAAATGGAAAATAAAAATTTCTATTTCACACTTTTAGAATGGAGTAATGGACTTTCAACTCTGTGAAAAAGATCAATATCAATTACAAAACAATGAATGCAAAAATGGAGGAAATTGACAACAGACTCAATGGGAAGGTAGGGAGTGGTAATTTTGGTAAAGATTTGGAGGAAAAGATACAAGGACTAGTAGATAGTATTGAGAATTTGGAAAGAAACTCCTCTACTCTGATAAACAATTACCAAAAGTTGTTGGAAGACTTAGTGGAAAATATGAATTAAATTGTTGGAAATGTGGTTATGCAGCCACACAACATCATGGTCTTGGATTTGGATGAGGCTAAGGGCATGAAAGAGACACCTGGTAATAAGAGAACCATATCTACTAGTAGGAAGTTGAAGGCCAATATTGATGAATAGATTAAAGAGGATGTCAAAGCAGTCGTTGAGAAGATTAAGGAAAAGAATGAGGAGATGGTGTTGGAGCCAACGTAATGCTAGTTTGGTTTAGTTTTCCCTTGGTTTTTGGTTTTTATTGTGTTTCTAAGCATATATTAGTCATTTGATTTTGGTGTTGGTTCTAGTCCCAGTCCGTCTGTTGATTGTCTACGGGTGATTGGTTGTTTGGGGGTGTTGGTTGTCTGTTCCAACACTATTTTTTCTATTAAACTTAAACTCTTATTTTGTTAAGAGTATTGGGGTTTTGGGTCCCCTATAAAACAAACTTGTTTTAATCCTTCATCAAAAACTTGGTGTGAAAATGACACTTCATTTTATCTACAATTTATATTATCAAATATTACCCTAGTCATTCATCCTCTAGCTACATTGAAGAATACATTATGCTTTAAATGCATGGTCTTATTGTTCGATATACAAAACACTCTTAATTATCTAGGGTTCATAATTTAGGATTCATAGGAAAAAAAATGATAAGATGGATTCCAGCCTAAGTAGTATTTTTAGAACCTAAGAAAATATTGCTATTCTCTATTAAAATGGTTATGACTAGATATATCAACAATATTATGGCTTTGTACTCAATATCTGTAAAGGTCAAGAAAAAAATTCTAATCTTCTAGGTTTTTGAGAAATCACAAACAAAATTTTATTTTAGATTACTTACAAATATAAATTAAAAAGAAAAGAAAAAAGTCATTGTCTCCATTTTTAGAGAAGATGGAATTAAATTTAGATGAGATAGAGGGCATTAGAACTGTCAAAGATATGAAACTAATATTTGGTGACAATTCTTGATTGCCTCTTTTATATATTTATTGTCTTATCATTTTCTATTTATTGTGAGATTATGTAGATTTAACATCATATAATTTTTTTTTTTACTAAATGTCTATTATTTTCTAATAAATCAATTATTGTCTAACCATATTTGTATTCAATCAAAGTAACATTTCAAATGATTAATTCTTTTCATCAACTTAAAAACACATATGGACAATCAACCTTGATTATCTACATAAGAACCATCATCTTAATTAGAAAATATATATTATCTGATAAAACTTAAATAATACACTTTAGATAAAAGCTTGAAAATGTTTTTAAGAATTTGCGACATAATTGATGGTTGATGGTACTTGAAAAGAATCATATAATTGAATTACAACACTAACACATTAAAATTGACAACTACATTCAAGAACCCTTGATCTAATGAAAAACAAAACTGACAACCTAATATTCATCGACAACGTTTGTGCCCACGTACTTCCCAACATATGTAAATTCCCAAATGACGCTTGTCAGGCCCCACAGTCCCCACACATATATTATTGTTGTTTACTGTCTTCCTCGTCCAAGTTTTTTATAATGAGCTTTTTGTTAAATAGCGCAGGCCTTAGCGACTCTTACAATTACTCGTAAAATTTGAACAAAAGGAAATTTCGAGGATGACAATGAAGACGCAGTCACTGTCTCATCCTCGCTTTAAATAAATCTCCGCACAGACTTTAAATTGTCTACAACGAGATCGACGCCCGCAATTTCTCTGAGTGAACAAAAATAGCAGAGGAAATGATTAATCGAGCGGAGATAATCGAAAGTATTTCTCAGTTTTTGCTTGGGGACGACGATTCCTTTTCAACTCCCTCCGTCACTGCAACTGCCACCATTTTAGCAGAAGACAAGCAATTCTCAGCAATTTCAGTGGACGAAGAAGAAAAAGAGGCGATCTTTTCCGTTCCTATTTCCGCTAATCAACCGTCGAATGCCCGCTCAGTTTCTATTGTTTTGGCGGAAAACGTCTGTCAAATGACGGCGATATGACATTGGACAGAGCTGCAGACAGCGAGTGGAAATATGTTCGTCCGTCAGCAGAAAACGAAAAGAGGGCAGAGGAATTAGAAGGAAGAAAACATTACAGGGGAGTGAAAAAGTTAAAAGGGAAGGGAAAATTTGCGGCGGAGATTAAAAAACGACATAAAAAGGGAGAGGCTAATGACCTTTTTTTGTCCAGATTCACCAAACATAGTGTTTTTTTTCTTTTCTTTCTTTTTTTTTATAAAGTTGATTTCTACTACAAACGATGTAGATCATGAAGATCAAATACTGAATTTTTTCCAAAAATTTATAATGTTTTTCACAAAATTGGTCAACTTATAGTTTTTGTAGGGAGGAATAAGAGTATTTCCAAATCTGTAAACATTTTTTTAACCCATCTGTTAAGAATATGGGGATAGGAATACGTTTTTTAGAATTGTTAATCTATAATAAGGGTCCGTTTGGTTCGTGGAAGATGACAGGAATTGGCTTTTTCAAAAATCGGATTTGAAAATTTGTATGTTTGTTTCAAAATTTGCAAAATGGAATTAGCATACACAACTTCAAATTTTGCCTCAAAACCAAGTTTTCCAAATTCCTACTACTAGGCAGGAATTGAAAGTCAAAACCTGGTTTTGTTTTTTAAGGAGTGTAAAAACAATAGATTGGACTACTTTTTGAAATTTGCCTTCAACTCCAAGCTTACGCACTTCACACACATCTTCCGAGTGAAACAAACAGCTTCAGTAAAATCCCAAAAATTAGAATGAAGATATGCAAAACCTTGATTTGGCTAAACCAAGGTTTGTAGAAATTCAGATTTTTTAAAATTCTATGAACCAAACGGACCCTAAGAATACGTATTCCTATTCTTGTTTGGTTCAATCAAAATTTGATGGAGAATTCACAAACCCAAAAATTTATGATTTCTAAAATAAATAAAACTAGAATAGGAATACGTATTGCAATTCCACCTATTTAGGTGGAAATGTAAAAGCTCATTTTTGGGCCAAAATTGGAATATGTATCCCTATTCACAATTTCGATTTGGTGCACCCAAACAAAAGATTTGAAAGTTTAAGAATTTACATATGCTATTCCACTCATAGGTGAAGATAGATAGAGCATTCTACAATGGTAGAAAGGATGGATGACGATGATTAAATTTGACAACCATCTACCTATCAAAACTTTAAATTTAATATAAACATTAAATACCTTTAAAAACTATTTAATAAACAACACAAAATATTATTAAATTTTAATTATTTCGCACTACATATTGACATTTCCTTAAATAGATTTATTTAAGATATCTATACTAGTTTATCCACTATGATTTAAAAAAATATTTATCCCCAAATTGTTTATAATAATAATAATAATAATATAAATGTCTTGCATAGCATTCAAAATTATTTGTGAAATTGCATGTTGAAACTTGAATTGAAAAATAATAGTGACGGCACAAAACATTGCATCTGACTTGAAAATTTGATAAATTGAAAAATAATAAAGTGATAGCATAGAACATTGCACCCGACTTGAAAATTTGATAAATTTGAGTGAAACATGAAGTTTTCCTTCTTGAAAGTTTAAAATATACAAAGGAATTGTTGGAAGAAGAGAGAATGACATATTAATCACGATGTAAGATGATAATGCCCGAGTTCTGTGAAAGGCATTACGTGTGCTTTGGTCCTAACCAAATTTTGTTGTGTAAAGTGATGGAAAGGATATTGAGCTTGGAGAGGAACCTCAAAGTATCTTGCATGTAGCTACCAAAGGATCCAGCTCAAAGTGAGAAACATTTTGTTACAAGGCTTCACACACAAAGGGAATTAGCTGTACTCACAGCAAATGAGGCTAACACCAAGGCCAAATTAATACAAATCTAGTCTACCATAACCCCTCACATGGAAGTTTTGCACAAAGAAATGGCCTATGTAGAGAATGTCTTAAAGAAAGATCCCAATCTTTCTACGTTGGAAGGCCTAGTACACCTTGCAGCATAGACAACCATCCAACTTAAAGCACTGGAAATTGCATCAGATAATTGGCATGCTGCTCTGAAAATCATTATGGAGGTAAATAAATCATTTTTGGCTAAGTATTCAATTCATTCATAGGATCCTTTGACATAAGTGTCAAAAAGGGGGAGATTTTATAAATTGGAGGAGATAATAAATGAGATCCAAAGTGGGAGCTACCCAATAGGGGGAGATATAATAATTTGGGGGAGCTAATAAAATTTTAAATTTTGAGGAGTGATAAGGAGATAAAGCCAAAAAGATACAAAAACTACAAGGGAAGATGTGAAAAAGGGGGAGTAACAACAAGATAGAAACAAAGTAGACATGGGAAAGAATAACAAGGCAAAGGTAAAGAGTATCAGAATAATTAGCATGAGGCAAATTCAGCTTAAGGAGTTTTGGATATAGGAATGCCACATCAGCTCAGGGGGAGTAACAAGTTTTTGAGGTATATAGTCTTCTACAAAATTTTGAACAAGTTTTTGAATTTTCGTACGTATGCTGATTATGATGTATATTGTACTCATAGAGATCATATTCATAATGCTTAGTTAAGTGTTTTTGACACTCATGTTAAAGGGGGAGATTGTTGGTCTTAGATTGGTTTTGACAATTGAGTGTCAACACACTTAAGAAATTTTTAAGTTGATGCCAAGCCAATATATGTGTCGAGCTAGAAATTCAATAGGTGTCGAGTTATTCAAGTTCTGAGCAAGTTTCAAGTGTCGAGTGAAAATTGATGTTGAGTCACTATAGGTGTTGAGTGAGATAGAGCTGCTATAGGAGCCGAGTGAGACAAAAATCCTATATGTGTCAAGCATCAAAAATTAATAAGTGTCGAGTAACATAGAATCAACATATGGGTTTGTGCCTTCACAAACTTAGATGTAAACCATTTCTGTGATGACTCAAGATGAATCTCAAAGGATCTAAACGATAAGATCAAATCTATTGCATTCCCTATGTAATAAGCATGCAGCCAATTAGAAGCATGCAACCAATAAGAAAAGTGTAAAGAATTGAGCAGGAAAAGATGGATAAATCTTGATCATAGATTCATACCTAACCCTAACTCTTCGAAGTCTTTATAAGGAGATCGAAACCCCGTAATTTAGTAGTGAGCGAGAATAAAAGAGTAAGAGGTCATGTGGGAATGCATGAGTGAATGATAGAAAAGTTTTAAGGGTTGAGAAGACTTAGAGGAAGAACAACAACATTGCAGAATCAGTTTGTTAAGAACAAAGTATCAACACTTTGAACAGAGATATATCAGATCAAGAAGGATTAGAATAGATTGAGTAGAACAAGGATCTGGAATCAACAATTGAAGATTGTAAGTCATCAGATCAACACATTCTACTATATTTTCTAACTATTGTATTAGGAGAATAAAAATCCTATGAAGATAGGTTGGCTTAACAACTATTTTGTAGAACCTTTAACAAGGTGACATTCCAAGTGAATGTTTGTAAATCGTTTAGACAAGTCACTTTTAATAGGGTGTAAAGCCTTTAACTGGACATGCCTTTCATAGGGTAGACCATTGATTGTCGTCAAACTTTGCAACCTTAATCAGTTACATATTGCTATAGTGATAATTTGTGGGTGTCATCCCTAACCCAGTTTTACCTTCTCATTTTGGAGGGTTTCTAGGTGACCAAAATCTTGTGTCATTTATTTTCATGCATGTCTTTATTTTCATGTTAATTAGATATGTTAGATGCATGTGATTGATCGTAGTTAAAAGTTTTAGAGGATAAAATGTGTTACTTTTGATTCATGCCCCCCCCCCCCAAGAAGTAAATCTTCGTACTTTTAAATTTCAACAAGGTTTCCACGTTAAATCTTTGTGTCAAATTTTTTCAAGCTATTTATTTTATGTGCTTGCAATTAAGTTAAAGTAATAAGTAAATCACAAATAAAATCTAAAGTTTTTATGTTAAGTATTTGCCAAGCATATTCAATATTTACCGAGCTACATCATTTTATGTATGTTTGTCGAGTAATAGTAGTGTTCAATTTTCAAGAGTTTTGTTTTGCATTGACATCTAAGAGATCTAGGATTTATGTTTGTGGTGATTGATTTACCCCTCCCCTCTCAATTAATCCTCTTCTAATTAGAGATTTTGGTGCTTGCAAAGAAAGTTTGAAGGACCTAAGCTAAAGATCAGGATGCCTTATAGAAGAGAAATTCTAAAGCTGAACCAAGACAATGTTGTAGCATGGCAAGGACTTATGAGATTACATCTAACAACTATCAATGATTCAAGTTGTAAGTGTCTTGATACTGAATACAAAACTCCTACTAGAATGTTGTTAGTTGAAGACATTTTTGAAAAGAAAAATCATAACATCATGATGATTGATATTGCATCTGCTCTTAGTTAAGCTGAATTTGATGAAGTAAAAGAATTCAAAAGTACTCATGCAATGTGGATAAAAAAAAAATACATCTATGGAGGAGATAATAATATAAGAAAGGCCAAAACATAAAGTCTCAGAGGAAAATTTGATTAGATGAAAATGAAAACATTGCAAAATATGTCAAAAGAATCAAAGCAAGTGCAAGCACAACCAAAGCATTTGGAGAAGACATTGATGAAAAAATAGTTGTAAAAAGGGTACTCAGAACTCTTCTTCCTATTTATGCAATTAGAGTGTCAACTATTCAAGAAATGAGATGCAATTCAATTTTTAAAAAAAACTTTGGATGCTCTAGTTGGAAGATTTACAACTTTTGAGTTGGATAACTATGATAACTATGTTCCTAGTTCCAAAAATATTGTGGATGCCTTTGAAGCCAAACTATCATTCAAGGACAAGAGCAAGAAATCAAAGGCCAATCAATTAGGAAGTGAAGAAGAAATAGAAGAAAGTTTTCATAGTGATCTTCAAATTATTGAAGCCCTACTTGCAAAGAAATATTCCAAGGGCAGAGGTAAGTACAAAGGCTAGATTCCTCTAATCTATTTTTGTTGTAGAGAAGTTGGTCATATTGCTACTGGGTATTCAAACAGAGAGAAAAAGGATGAAAATGAAAGTGAAAAGTACAAAGGCAAGAAGGAATTCAAGAACTATAGGGACAAAGGTAAGAAAACTTATTTTATGGCTAAAGATTATGATAACAGTGAAGATGAAATGGTATATATTGTTGTAAAAGATGAATATGATGATGAAGGAGATAATATGACACTTATCTCTCATGTTAGAGAAAATGATACATGGATTATTGATAGTGGCTGGTCACATCATATCACTAGAGACAAAACGATTGTTTGAACACATGGAATATTATGATGGTGGTAGTGTAAGATTTGGAAATAATGAAGCTTGTTGCATAAAAGGAAAAGAATGTATTTCTTTGATGAACTTGTATGTGATAATGCTAATTGGGTTGAAGGACTAAAGTATAACATAGTGAGTGTGAAACAGTTGAATAACATTAGATTCAAGGTAGAATTTATGAATGGGAAGGCCAAACTATTGGATAGAAAAGGAAATCTAGTTGGATTAGGCAAACAAACAAAAGGTAATCTATTTTATCTTCATCTCATTGATAGTTCATGTTTTATTGCTCAAGTAGAAGAAATTTGGTTATGACACAAAAGATTATGTCATTTGAACTTTGATAATCTGATTAAGATAAGTTAACATAAAAAGAGTAAGAGGTATTCCTAGCTTGAGGAAACCTGATATGGGTCTATGCAAAAATTGTTAAATTGGTAAGATGGGAAAGGCTAGTTTCAAAAGTAAGAACCATCATTCAGAAGAAGTCTTAGAGCTTGTGCATATAGAATTATGTGGACCTATTGGAATAGGGACTTATAGTGGAGAATTTTTTTAATTCTCTTTATTGACGATTATTATAGAATGATGACTATAATGTATCTAAAAGAAAAATTAAAGTCTTTTCAAAAATTCAAGTGGTATCTAGCAGGAGTAGAAAAAGAAATTAGAAATAAGTTAAGATTTTTGAGATAAGACAGAGGTGGTGAATTCATCTCCAAAAAACTCAATGAATTCTACATTGAAAAATGAATTAAAATACAAGTATCAGCCTTTGATACACCAGAGTAGAATGGTATAGCTGAAAGAAGAAATAGTTCCATCATCGATTGTGCAAGAACATTGATGATAGAAAAGAATGTTGCAATCAAATATTTGAAGTAAGCTATCACCATTGCAATTCATACCTTAAACATAGTACAACTGAAGAAAGACTCAAATCAAACTCTTTATGAACTATGGTATGGCTACAAACCTAATGTAAGTTATTTGGAAAATGTTATATCTTGAAAGAATCTAAAAAAGGAAAATTTGATGTCAAAGGTGATGAAGGCATATTCCTAGGATACTCCTATAGAAGTAAAGCATACAAATGTTTGAACTTGTCTACTCATAAAATCATAGAAAGTGCACATGTGAGAATTGACGAGTCTGCAAAAAAGAGTGAAGAAGAAAGCAACAAAGAGCCTAAGGATTACAAAATATTTTTTTACTATATACTAGATACCCTACCAAATCTATCTAAAAGAAAAGAGGCTTCACCTCCTAAGCCCCCGAAATCTGCAGCAACTATTGAGTTGTAGACAGTGCAACTTGAGTCATAGTCTGAAGGACCTAAGTCATAATCAGAGGCTATTGAACTAGAGAAAATTGAGTTTGATGGAGCCAAGTCATAGTCAATGGGACCTAAGCTTGATAATGAAGTTCATGATGGAATTAGTAAATCTAAAGAACCTATGTTAGCAAGATATGTCAGAAGGCATCATGCACTTGATCAAATGATTGGAGTCAAATTAGATGGAACAATGACAAGAAAATTAAAAGGTGCATGTTTACTTCCTAAATTTGAGCCTAAAAATGTTAAAGATTCTTTGGCTAATGGAAGTTGGATTTAAGCAATGAATGAAGAAATGGAACATATAAAGAAGAATAAAAATTGTACTCTCTTTCCTAGACCGAAGGATAAAAATGTAATTGGCACAATATGGGTATTTAGAAACAAATTAAATGAAGATGGAAATGTATCCAGAAACAAAGCAAGGTTGGTATGTAAAGGCTATTCTCAAAAAGAAGGTATTGATTATGGTGAAACTTTTTGTTTTGTCGCAAGATTAGAAGGTGTAAGAAATTTACTAGCATATGTAGCCCACACAAGATTTAAAGTTTATCAAATGGATACAAAATCTGCATTCTTGAATGAAATCTTTGATGAGGAAGTCTATATTGAACAACCAAAAGGTATTGTAGATCCTAGAAAAAAGGACATGGTCTAAAAATAACATAAGGTATTAAATGGTCTCAAGCAAGCTCCTAGAGCTTGGTATGAAAGACTTCATAACTACTAGGTATAGATTGATTTTCAAATAACTAATGATAATAGTAGCCTATACATCAAAGAAGGACTAGACAAAAGGATTGTGCTGGCAGAAATATTTGTTGATGATACTTTATTCATAGGAAATGATGACATGCAAGGTATTTTTAGAAGAAATGAGTAAAGAATTTTAGATGTCTATTTTTGGAGTGATAAAATTCTTTGTTGGATTCTAGATTCAGCAAAAGGAAGATGGTATCTACATTACTCAATCTAAAAATATCAAGAATGTACTAAAGAAATTTGGAATGGAAGACTCAAGACTACTTGGAACCCATATTTCTACTAGACATAAGATTTCAAAAAATGATGATTCCAAAGAGGTAGATCAGACCACAAATAGATCAATGATTGGAAAATTGTAGCATATAGTGCATACAAGGCTTGATATTGCACTAGCAGTCGATGTTGTGGAAAGATTCTCAACAAATCCCAAAGAAAATCACATGATGGTAGTTAAAAGAAGAATGAGATATCTAAAAGGTAATGAAGAATATGGTTTATGATACAAAATAGGAGGTAATTTAGACGTAAAAGTATTTATAGGTGCTAATTGGGAAAGAAGTATTGATGATAGAAAAAACACTAGTGGTGGAGCATTCTTTCTTGGTAAAAGACTAGTGTCTTGGACAAGAAAAAAATAAAATTGTATCTCTCATTCCACAATAGAGGCAAAATATGTGGTAGCAACAATCAATTACTCTAATATTGTTTGGTTCAAACAACTATTGATAGGTATGAAGATAGAGATCAAGGATCCAATAGTTATATACTATGATAACACTAGAGCAATCAATATATCAAAGAATCTAGTGATGCATACCAAGAAAAAGCACATTGCTATAAAATATCATTTCTTAAAAGACTTGGTACAAGATAAAGAAGTCAGATTGAAATATGTCAATAGAAAAGAAAAAAATTGCACACATATTCATCAAGCCATTACTTGATGATACATTTTTGTATCTAAGAAGTAAGCTAGGGGTCATTCCCCAATCTAGAGCTCATTAAATGAAATTTAGTGATGCATCAACCAGAGCATGTTGAAGATCAATCAGTTGATGTAGAATTGGGAAGGGCATATTGAAAATGAATTAGTGCTTGAGGTACATTGATATTCATTGCATCTTGTCTTTGGCATGAGATGTCAAACAGGGAGAAGTTTATTGTCATATCTCATAGAAATTGTTTTTTGAAAAGAGGGAGAAGTTTTCTATCATAGAAAGAATTGTCAAAGAGGGAGAATGAACCTAGCAGAAGATCTAAGCTTTCTGATAGAGGGAGAAACTAGAGAAAGAATTCACATTGATAGAGGGAGTTCTCATGGATTAGAATCAAAACAAAACTAAGAATATGTTCCTTACTTTGTTCCTACTCCAAAATCTCATTGTATCATGACATGTTGTGTTGCCATCAATGCCAAAGAGGGAGATTGTTGAACCAATTAATTAATTATGTATTTTATTTGATGTTACACAAAATATCATATCATTATTAGTCAATATATGTCAAGCTCACTTGGGCATTGAAGACAGTTTTCTATGGCTACCAAGCATTCCAAAGTGTGTTTAGTTTAGAAGGCAATGTCTATTGAGTTCACTTGGGCGTCAAAGGAAGGTTTAGTGTTAACCAAGATCACTCAATTAATGATGGAATGTTGGATGGAACTAGTGTTGACTGACCTCACTTGGTTACCAAAAGGAACTATGCAGATATGCAGTGTTGATCAAGTTCACTTGGTTAACATAGGAAAATTATTTATGAGTTAGTGTCTACCGAGCAGGGTCGGCTAACAAAGCTTTTTTATGTTTTGGCATATTGAGTTCAATTGATTTAATTATTGGTTCTAGCTAACTGAGAAGATGAATATTAGTTATTCTAAGTTCTATTTTAGCCGACTTGACAATATGAATGATATAAATGTAATGTCAAATTGAGGATTAGAAGTATGTGAATGCATGGAAGATTTTGAAGCCCTACTGATGCAAAGAGGAAGTGAATTAGAAGGATAAGTAGGATATCCTTGAGAAGCTAAAATGATATATTCAATCAAGAAGGATCAAGTATACAAGCCAAAACTAAGATCTGTAATCAACAATTGAGTCGTATCCAAATTAGGTCATGTCATTGTTACTCTTTAACCATTGTAGCGGTGATCTAAGTCTCTTAATATAGTTAGCTTAATAGCTATTTGTAAATCCTTTAACAAGGTGGTCATTCTATTGAATTTTCTAAGGTCACTCCTAATAGGGTGATTAAATCCTCTAACAAGGTCACACCTAATAGTGTCTTTTGTAACCTTTAACAGGGTTGTCTCCTAATAGGGTTCACTTCAGAAGAGTGAAAATTAGTAACTAGTTGCAATTGGAGATTTTTTCCCAAATTGGGTTTCCATGTTAAATCTTGGTGTCAAATGTGTTCATTCTATTTCTTTTATATTCTTGCAACTAAGTTAAAGTAATAAGTAAATCACAAATAAAATCTAAAGTTTTCATGTTAAGTATTTGCCGAGCATATTCAGTATATACCGAGTTACAAAATTTTATGTATGTTTGTCGAGTATCAACAATGTTCATTTTTCTAGAGTTTTAATTTGCTCTAACATCTAAGGGATCTAGGATTTATTTTTATGGTAAGTGATTCACCTCTCCCCTCTCAGTTACTCCTCTTATGTTTCCAATAGGTTTACCATCTTGGTTTTCCTCTAACTACCTGAGATGTGATAGAGTCACTTCTCAAATTACCCCAAGTGTTTGATGTAGGAGCATCTTGGGTGTAAGACTATTCTAATCTCATATGTGGAGGTTCATCTTAGACATATCAACATGCTAGATGAGTTTTCATGCCATGTCATATGTATTAGTGTAGTTATTATAGATTTTTGGTATGAATATTGACTAACCAAACTTCAGGCTCAGTAATGAAGGACTAAATTGCTCTAAAATGAGTTCAAACCTAAATTAAAGGATTCTTGTGCAATTGGAAATTGTAGAAATTTAGCCAATGATTCTAGATTGGGGTCATAATAGCCCAAAGTATCAAATGTTTATTAATTGTCATCTCCAAGAGTGAGCCATCTAAAAATAGAATATGTAAATCATCTTAATTCAATCTTATATAATAAAGTATAATAAATAATATAATATGAGGTTGGTTAGCCTCGAGTGTTAGGGATTAGTGTCTAGAACCTTTCCAATGTTGGAAGTCTATTGGAAAATAAAGATACTCAGAGGAGGAGGTGAATTAGGATACAACTTTTATCATTTAAAACAATTATTAAACTTATATCTTTCACCACTAACTCATATCTCAACTATATCATAAATCACATTAACATATACTGCAATGATGTATTAGATCTTATCTATTGATGACAACCATAAACATGAAAGTAAATGATCAATACATAACACAAAGATTTGGTAGCCCATAGGGTGACCGCAAGAAGTTTGGTCGCAATTCTGCGAAAGTCAGATCCGCAGAATTGTACTTCTCAAAAATGGGTACTCTATTTTTTTAAAATTAGGTACCCGTTTCTAAAATTACGTTTCGGGCACCCGAGCCAAATTTTAAAAGTTGGGTACCCGATATTCAAAACGGATCGGGTGCCCGAGCCGCTCAAGTATCAAGCACCCGCCTTTTTAAGAATCAGGTACCCAATTAATATAAGCACTTTTTTGGCATTTTTGAGGTCATTTTCATGACCTAAAAAATAGGAGCTTGATTAGAGATGCATAGGGGAGCCCGTTTTTCAGCCCTACCGACTACCCCCTTGCTACTAGTTTTTGATACATAGGTATTTTAATATGTTTTATACTATTTTACTTTATTTTTTTCAATTTTTAATTTAATATGTATGTTAATTTATTGTTTTTTCACTTTTAATATGTACGTAAAATTGTAAATTTACATTGTTAATTAACTTAAATGTTTAAATTTTTGTATTTGTTAATTAAAATATAGTTTCGTAAATGTTTATTTAAAAAATTATTATTTTAGATGTTTGAAATGTATTTAATTTATGTATTTATTACAATGTTGAATGATTAGACTAGATGTAAATTTATTGTTTAAACATGTAATTTTACAAATAAATATAACCTCGACCTAAAACCATATAACCTCAACCTTGTTTTAACTATAACCTCGACCTAAATTCATTGTTTAAACTATAATCTTGACCTAACCATATAAATAAAACCCTAAACATATATAAAATACTTAATCACATAACAGCCCGCCAAGGGATCCAAACAAAAAACTTATAGTATTTAAAATGATTTTACTTGAATTGTATTGTACTTTGTTTCATGGATCAAAAATGGATGATGTAAACTATTTTATAAATGTATAATTGCCAAGGTCTTAGCCTCTAGACTAGAAGATATCCTACCCAAGATCATTAATCCTACACAAAAGTGTTTTGTTAAGGATATTTATGCATATTGGAGAACTTGATAACCTAATGGAAGACTTTGGATTGAGAAACATTTCTAGGATAGAGTGTAGGAATGCTCAAGTAATTGATTATGAAAATGTCTACAAAAGGGTGGAATGGAGTTTCACTATGATGATGTTGCAAGCCCTCCATCCAATATTAAATGTCAAATGGTGTCCTCTCTTATGATTAGTGTCAAGGTTTTAGTAAAGAAATTAATGGGGTTAGATCATAATTTTTAGAACTCTCTAGATCAATTATGAAAGGGTGTCCTCTTGCATCCTCTTTATTTTTTATTGTTGAACATTGACTCATTACATTATCTCCTTAGAGATAACCAGTTGTCTCTAAAAGTTAGAGGATCTACTCTCCAAATAATTAATAAGTATCTAATGTACATAGTTTGTTGATAATATATTTGTATTCTTTTTAAGCTAGAAGAGTGCAACACGAGTCATTTAATGATCAAATTGGACCTCTTTTCTTTGTATTAGGTAGTAAGATTTATGTCTCTACATCTATCTTATTGGGGCTAAATATTGAGTCCCCTACCTTGTGTAGTAAATATGGTATTGGATGGAGATTTCATAATTAAGTGGTTAGGTACCTAGGGATTCCATTTGTAGTAAACCCTAACATATAAATGAAATGTGTCTTTATATCAACAAGAAAATCTTTGGAAAACTCAACAACTGGAACTCTAATTATCTCATTTTGGTTGGTAGAATTCAAGTATGTTAAAAGATTCTTTCCTTGAATATTGGGTGTAAGTTTGTCTTGTTCCTGCTCATTTTATTTAAATCAATTTGGTCCTCTATATAAATCTATTAGGACCATTTTTTGGATAGCCAAGGGATTACTTTGGCAATAAAATGGATAGCCAAATCTTCATCAGGTAATGAATTATGGATTATGATTAGAGTTAGGATTTTTATATGGTTAGGGATAGGGTTCACATGTAAATTAGTTCATTACCTGACATGATCTACACTTATAGTTTGCATTAAAAAGTGGATAATAGTTATGATTCAAACCACAACCATAAATATTTTTTAATCAAATCATAATTCTATCTCTAAGCTTTCATTAGATAATTGTAACCTTAACTCTCATCTTAGGACCATAATAAATATCCAATACAGGTAAATATAATTTTAACTAAAACCATAATCCTAGGTAAGTTCCCTAAAATTAAAGGATCACAATCATTATAATAATCTTAAGCTTAGCCATCATGAAAACTGTTAACATAACAAAATTGTAAACCATAACCTTGTCATAATCTTAACTTTGTTTCATCCTGAGACATGAACATGTATAATCCATAATGAGTTCATACTTAAAAATTTAGTATTTGATGTTTAATTTGACTTAAGTGTTTAACTTTATTTATTTAATTGATATGATTTTAATAAAGATATGCACATTTATATAGATCTAGTTGATAAATTTTAGATTTAAATTTTATTAAATAGTAATTTTGTCATGTATTATATTGTGATGTATTTTTGATGTGTTTTATGTTTTATGTTTTCTAAATATATATGTAGATTATATTTGATGGACCCACGACCACCCCCTCCCCCTCCCATACCCCCACCTGCACCACCTCCATCTCCACCTCCACCTCCACCTCCACCCACACCTTCACCACCCACCATGGATGAGCTCCACGAGACCATGAGGCATAACCTCAATGACCTCATGAGTGATATAGAGGCTATCTGACATGAGAGGCACCCCCCCCCCCCCCCCCCCCACCTACTACGGCTTGCAGATAGCATGCAAGGTGTGGTTGACTCCATTCATCATTTTGATTTGGACATTGATTCATTTAGATCATGGAGGGAAAGCATGCGTGCCTTCTACTCTGATGGCTTATCATACAAAGAAGTTTATAACCTGCATATAGGTAAAGGAAATTTTCAACATTATTTTGTAAACCCTAAAACGGGTGAACCAATTAGTTAGAAGAAGCCTCGCATTTCCATTAGGTGGTGTACACATCCACGCACAGCAGCACATTTTTGGGAGCAGTGGTGGATGGTATTTGACCATCCACCACATGCTAACCATGAGGTGCACATTTACTTCCTTAGGAATTTATGGGCTGAGTTTGAGTTGGGTTTGAAACCGAACTATTTTGATATGAAAGCATTTCAGGGGATTGGTAGAGGGATGCCTCAGGATAGGCCTGGGGCAAAGTTGAGTGATAGAACAAGAAACTGTAGGTGAGTTAAGCCCCTTGTACCTCTTCTTGCACCTATTGTGCTTGCTCCTCACCATCATCATGCAATTTCATCTGCTTTTATCCATTTGAGTGCCCTTTCAGGCAATTTAGTACAGCAGTGGATGCAGGCGATACATGCTCCTCCACTTGGACATGTTTGTACTAGCTGTGGAGGCATATGCACAGGCCCCCAGAGTGATCCTGGTGCAGCACACGATGGCCATTATGCTGAGGGTGCAGATTTTGATGATGATGTATATGCTGCCTGTGGTGATGGTAGTGACGAGATAGACATGTCATCATTTGTTGACCTAATGCAGCAGGGAGAGCCTAGAGAGAGTCAAGAGCAGTAGGTAAAATTTTAATTTCAATATAACTATAAAGTGCGCATAATTATTTACTTTCTACATAATTGTGTAATTGTATTAACTATATTAACTTGTACTTTTCAAATAATAGAGGATGGATGACACTGTTCCTCCTAGGAGGCAATATAGTCTTTTTTTGAGACCTATAGATGTTGGCGTCCCTTATATGGTATGCACTTTGAATTACACTATAAAAATGTACATTCAAATTTGAATTTAATAACATGTGCTCATATGTTCTTTTTATTTGATTTTGTAGGGATTGTCTGCATCTACACATACTGATGTTAGTACAAGTCCTACTCCAGTTACCACTGAGGTACAACCTCAAATACATGGGGTATGAACTTTTGACTGAAGACAAATTTTTATTATTATTTTTATGTATGTACATTATTATTAACTTATAATTTGAACAATTTTGACTCACATGTATATATATTTTATGTGTTTTGATTTTACGAACAGGAGCATGGATATCATACTGATCCATATAGGCCTCAGTATAGTCTATTTTTGACTCCATCTTATGATTATCGTACTAGCATACCTGTAGACACATCTGTGACATTGGCTACCACTCAGGTAAGATATATACATTATATATACATGTTTAATTTATAGTGTATAAAAAATGTAATGTACAAATTATGTACTTTGTAATTATTCATGTATATTTAATTTTGACTAAACATTTATGTATCCATAATTTTAGGACTACGTCACCACGAGTGTTGCTGAGAGCATAGGACTTAGCTAGATGGAGGTACCTACATCATCATTTGAGGTTAGTATTGTGATTTATGTACATAATGTATAGTTCATTATGCTCTAAAATCAAATTTAAAAAATGTATGTATTGTAAATTACAGGACCTCACCACTGCTGCATTTGGTAGTTTTGATAGTGCGCCTCCTCCCGTTACTGAGGGACACCCATCTCATGTGGTATAATTTATTTTATTATGTAGTGAATATTTAATTTATTTGCAAGCTAGATTTTGAGACCCATTTCAATTAAGGAAGTACATGATGAGACATGCCACATGTTACACAAGGTGATACATCTACCTCACAGGGTGTCTGACATGACAAGACGACTCATACTACCCACGATGATCCATCTGTGTCCTCTTTGCATGGAGAAAAGAGGACATTCAATGATATAGATTAGGTCTTGTTGGCACCTATAGATTGTGTTTTTATGATGTATATATATTATTTATGATGTATGTACACTTTGTGTTAGGATAGTTAAAACTGTATGTTAGACCATGTATTTTTTCACTTCATAGATCATGTTATGATGTATGTTAGACCATGTACTATTTTTTAACAATTTCTTATCATGCTTGTGTATGTAGTACATATATTACTATGTTTCACCATGTTTTAAGTATATTCAAACCATTTTCTTTATTCTGACATATTTTATTCATGAACATATGACACATTTTGTAAGTATATATGCAAGATGAACAATAATTTTAACATATGACACATTTTGTAAGTATATATGCAAGATGAACAATAATTTTAACTATCTATAGAGCATTATTGGATAAATATCACATCAAATTTATGCATTGAGATTCATACAAATAAAATTGACCTACTCGATTAAAAAATGTATTGATAACTTACCGACCAATTTATCATAAGTGATCTTATGTGTTGTTTGCTAATGTAAGACTCATTATCACCTAATAAGACCTATTATGTGGTAGTAAACATATGAATACCTATCATAACTTATAACAAACATAATGACTTATTAGGACTCCCATGTCCCCTTAAGACACACATATATGGATAACGTACCTAACAATGTACATCATAAGTGATCTTAATGTGTTGTTTGGTAATGAAAGATATAATCAATAAAATGAATACAATGAGTAATGATCTAACATATAATGAATACAATGAGTAATGATCTTTAAATTATCATGTGCAAGTGATTTGTTTTTAATATTACAATCAATAGTAATTTGAAACTTCAAACAAACATTAATTTAAACATGCTTGAATGTAAAAGTAATGGAACAAAATAGGAGGTCATTACTTAAATTGAAAATTAATTTATAATAATTTATCAAGTGCACATACCTTTAACTTTCAAATAGAAGTAAACTCTCATTTTTGAATTAGTTTGTACAACATATTTTACAATATATGTAAGACAATGTCAATGATATATTTATAGTTCACTGAACTCATTTAAAACATAAAATTGGTTGAACACATCTCTTCAAATGAGGTCCTATAAAATAAAAATGTAAAACAAAAACACACATGTTAATAAACACATAAATTAATATTCAAGGTCACTGAACTATGTAAATATATGTGTAATTTGTATGTACTTACTATGTGAAATTGCACAAGATGTTGATGTTCAATCCACTTTAATATTTAAATTTGCATAAATTTTAATTAAGACCTGAATAAGAGGTATATAAGTTCTCTAAATTGGTATTGACAACACAAACATACATGTAATTAAATTATATAAGTACATATATATAAAAATAATACAATAATGAAAAAACTTACATGTGTTTGATTTAAATGTAGTCATCCCACTCTACCATCTGCATCCTCTCTCTTTTGCAATGCATCTATGATTGTCTCATGCTCGTACATTGAAATTTTCCATAATACCTTATTGGTGGATCTCCCTTTGTATCTTTCTAATTTGATATTTGTTGCCACAACCAAATGAGAATAGTGTAAAATATTTTTTTCAGTTTTGTAGTCTTCAAATGCTGGAAAACCATTTCTTCTTGTTAGGTATCTATGTATCCAGGTGCCAGCTACAACAACAGACCCGATTGGATACTCAAAACCATCATCGTCTACTTGATGACATGTCATTTTTTTTTCTTAGGTTCCACACATCTAGCTAGCCAATACTCAATTTGTTCATTATTATCACTAGGTGCAATAATAGCATAAACATGTCCTAAAAGATAAGATAAAGTATAGAAACACTTTAATCACTCATCTACATATGCAAATTATATGAATTGAAGCATGAGATCACAAAAAATCCTAATTAAATTGTGCATACCAAGTTCTATGAGGTCTGAAATATGATCATAGTCTTCTGATGCAAAAGTAACATTCTGGCCTTCATTTACTATATCATCTTCAAATTGCATGTCAATAGGTGCTAATGATCTTTGTTTCCAATCTTCAACCCATTCTGTATTCTCACATTCTTTCCATTCACCTGCAAGACAAAATTGACAAAAACAAGCAAGCTCCCTAATCCATATATTCCAAGTATTAGAATCTGAACTCCTAAATGAATGCCATTTAGCTGAACCACTAATTGTATCACAATCATATCTTGAAGGGATATTATTTTCTTCAACTAGGTAGAAGAAACGTTTGATTATAGAGTTTTGACTTGATCCCGTGTATAAATATTTGTTACACCATTCAAAAATCTCATGTGCATTTTTGAATTTAGCTTTTTCCTCAAATTTTAATTTCTCTTTACTAAGGGCTCTCTTCACACATGCACCAGCACCATCATGTTCTCCTTTACCATGTCCGACCTCAAAAAAACTCCACACATGTTGGATGTTAGTTTTCTTATGTGTCCTACTCAACCAATAGAACATTCTAGCATTCTTGAATTGTCTAGTACAATTATCTGACAATATCCAATGTTGTGTCATTTGAATTTGTCTCTCTTTTAAATTATCATAAAAGACCTTGAAACAATATTGGAAAAACTCGGATGAATGGAGTTTATTATAACTTAAATAAAAATGGTACTCTCTCAATATTTTTTGATCCTCCTCTGTACTATCAGGTGCATGACTATAAACTATATGAACATAAATTGTTACTTGCGCTGAATTGTAATATTGTGGTTGTACCTCTTCTTGCAGTGCAAGCGTGTAGTTCTCTGCAAAGTCAACAACTGAAAGTATAGTACCATTTGGAAATGTATTCTTACATATGAAAATTTTTCCATCAAGCCATCTGGAATATTGAGATTGTTTAACATATTTTGGTATGATCCCACTCTTAAACTCATCCATAAATGCATGACAACTAACTTTATCTGTAACTAGATCACACCTTCTTCCAAACTTCCCATCCTTCAATGGATATTCAATAGTTTTGAATATTTTTACCTCAACTAATTCTTGTCCAAAAGTAGTCAAATCATTTTCATGCAAACATTCATCTAACAAAGAAAGATTGCTGCACATATCACATGTACTAGAAAGACATGCATTGAAAAGAAAGTATTGATCATTAGGTGGCTTACAAAAAAAACCTGATATGAAATCTTTTATAGTTTGAGGTGGTATTTTTATACCACATTCTTGCAACATTTCTTTACTATGCATGGTACCACGTATGGATTGAAATACATCATAATGGTAACGAAATTGAATATGAGTTTTACAACAACATGTCATTCTTTCCTTATTAATCCTTACATACCATGGTTTAAACTTTTCAAAAGATCTTTGACTAATGGTAATATTTAATACCTTACCATCTACAAATTTTTTAAACAATTCAGTTTGAGTCATGTCCAAAAGGTGTTTAGGATGTGGATCACGTATTTTTGACCCAATTCTCAATTTAAGAACATCTCTTGAATTAGGTGATACTCTTGTATTATCATGCCAAAAAATTTCAATCAAACTTTTGATTTCACTAGTAAGTTTCATATCACATCTCGAGAGTCTACCACTAGAAGTCCATAAAATATTTGTTGGATCACATTCAAAGTTAACCCTTCTCTTTACAACTCTTTCTAAAGTCTTACGATTCACATTAAGATAGCCACTTATGTTGGTAATCAATCTTTTGTTAGATGTTGATTTTTTAACGAAAGCTGTTATTATTGCTCGTCGTGCTACATTCTTATCTTTAGACCGACTTCTCTTTCCGGTAACATCAAAGGCACTAGCAACAATGGATACAACTTTTTTTAAAGACTCATTTTTATTCTTGAGTTTTGCATACATTCCCAACCTTCTCATTACTTTTCGCATTTTAGACATTTTAATTAGTTGCAACATTAGCTGACATTGAAACCCAAATTTCTTATTATAAAAAAAATGGCTATACAATCTATTAGCATGTGTCCTAATTTGTCTCCATGAAACCAATCCCTCAAGATTATCTAACACATCATTAGGAATATGAAAATTATGTTCAGACACTTTACTATCATCCTAACATGTTTGTTCAGTAGTTGGTGTTTCTATGTCTACATTCATGCAATTTTTATTTTCAGACACTTTACTATTTTCACTGTTATTTGGGATTTGAATATCATTTTCAAATTTTCTTGGCATTTCTTTTGGGGTAGGCATTTCAATTGGAGTGTTGTGTGCATGATCGTTTGACAATTGCTTCTCATGAAGAAAATCTAAATCATTTAAATCGTAACCTGCTTCTAAAAAATCACCAATTTCATCATGAGAGAAAATTTGAGGGTTTGGAGACACACCTGTATTGAACACATGATTAGAATGTGCACCTGAATTTTCTTGTATTGGGTTCTCTTCTTTGACTTCTTCATCCATCATGGTATCCTCAATGTCTTTCTCCTTTGAAACATTGTTCATGTCTCTAATTCTTTGTCTTCTCTCTCGTTGATGTTGTGCTTCATTCTCTTTATTTGCTACAATCTCCTCATCTGTCAAAACTCTTGCTTTCTTCTTTCTTCATTGTTCTGATCCCATGTTTGCAGCAATTTTGAATTTGAATCAGTAGCAAGCAAATTGTATAAGAGGACAAGAAAATAGAATAAGCGTGACGAAATTCAGTGTTGCAAGTCAAAATTGTTGTTCAATCATTTCAATCATTGAAATTGGGTCGGTGGGGCAACTTTTTGGACCCAACAGGTACATCAAAAATGGGTACCTAATTTCTTAAAAATTGGGCACCCAATTCTTTAAAAATCGGGTACTTATTTATAAATCGGGTACTTGATTTTCAAAAAGTCGGTATAATGGTTCAAAGCAATCGGGCACCCGATATGTGAATTAAAAATTGGGTGCCCAATTCGTGAGACATGAGCGGGAATTTGGTATGGCTCCCAACTTTTGCATGGGGTTTTGCCTTGGGGAAAGGCATGGCATAGGCTTGGTCCCACCAAGCCATGCCTTTGTGCTCCTTTTTTTCCTAAGGTATTTAATCGACAATTTCTGGTATTGTCATAATTTTTTTATAGTCATTCCTATTGAATTTTTTGACTAGACAAAAACCCATTATAGGTCTTGCTTTTGTGATTTCGAAAATGTAAATTTTATAGAGTTATTAGTTTATTTTATATTTTTCCATTATTTATTAATCAAAACTATCTCCTAAACATTAAAAAGTGACATTCATTAAAACTTTAATAACTTTTTTATTTTATAATTTTTCTTAAATTAATTTATATGTCATCAATCTACATACAATTCTTTTGATGTTTAAAATTTTTTTTACAAAAGTGAGATTTTGATCAAATTATGTGGTCTGTACATGAGAGGTTTTAAAATTTACTTTTATAGCCAATTAAAAATTAATAATAAAAAAATTATTCAATAAAAAATTTTAAAAAAATATTGTCATCAATATTATGTGTATTAGGTAAGTCCCTTTAAAAGGATTTGCAAAAATTCATTTATTTGTGTCAAATTATGGTGTCTGCATACAAGCATGGTATGGTCCTGAAACAGGCATTTTGAAAAAGTGGTTTCTAAAGATCCATACCAAAAAAATAATCTATCATATGGGTGCACAAATAAATTACATATTCAAAAACTAGATTCTGAACACTAAAAATTTTATTTCTAGAGTTTTTTAATATTCAATCTCTAAATACCTTAAATTTTGACATCAATTGACAAAAAATTTCAAAAGTAGGAAAAACACTTCCACTTTTTGGCCAAAATTGAGACCCAACTTCTTGCACTAACCCCATAAATTCTCCAAGGTGAAGGTAAATGATGAAGGTACAAGCCACAACCAAAATGAATGCAATAGGAAAAAAGGGGATATTTTATTATCAGTAAAATCTACTTCTACATTTAGTACATGTAAACAAACTCAAAGACATTCCCTATGGCTTTACAATGGTCTGATCTTGGAGAAAAGTCCTACTCAAAGTACCTTCTCTCAAACTCCACCAAGAACTGCCTTTGCAATGCCAGAAATGTTCTTAAATAAACCTCGATTAGGTTTAGGGTTAGGAATAAATTCTAGAATATTTCATTTGGAATCCACCACCAAAACAAAACGTTCTAGAAATCATGTTAGAAGCCGGTGTAAAATTAGAACAATCCAAAAATGGTAGTCCAACTTCCGGGAGGCATAACTTTTGATCTAGGACTCCGATTGACGAACTATTTACATTTCTAGAAAGCTCTCAAAGTGATGTATAGCCCTATGGACCAGCTTTTCTCTTCCATCTTTTTTTTGGCCCATATGAGGTCATTTATTGCATCAAATATGACTCAAAAGTACTCTTAGGAAATCTCCAGGAAACTTCAAAATTGCAATAACTTTCAAACCGTAAAGCCTTTTGACTTGATTCTTTTTTTGGAGTGTTTTAAATTACAAATATAATCGTACTTCCAACCTACACCCTCTAACACATTATAGTTATGGCTCAATTACAAAATAACCCATTTTTTGCATTGACACGTATCCCAAGGTGCTTAAAAACTCTAACCCAAAAAACTAATAGTGGAACTATGAGAGTTGGAATCTTTATTTTACCCAAATGGGTATCCAAAAATGAAAACACTTTAAACAAAAATTAACACTAAGCATATTTTTGGGTGATATAGGATTGCCCTTACACCACTGGATGCTCCTGCATTAGTAAAACTAGGGTGGGCATGACACCCACAAATCTTCACTACTATAAAAATAAAGTTCACTTGTTAAGTCTAAAATTTGGATCACTTCTAATGATCTACCCTATGATGGGTCTGCTCTATTAAGAGATTCAAGAATTTCACCTTGATTAAAGGATTTAAAACTTACAACAAAGTAAGCACTTTTAAAGAGATTTACATAACTCTATTAGAATGATTCTATTAAGAGATCTAGCTTGATTCAAAGTGCTTAAAAATGTATCAGTACTTGATCCTTTAGTTAGTACTATAATGTTTGATTATAGATCTTCTTTTTCCAATGTCTGATCCTTCTTTGGTCTGATATAAATCTATTACGCACTTTACTTCTCTGCTCAGTCACTCTTCCTTATTTCACCTTCTAACTTATCTTTGGAATCCAAACCTTTAACATGTGCATACACACTCACCATATTGAAAATAGGGCTTAGATCCTCCTTATATAACCAATGTGATAAGGTTCTAAATAAAGATCAATGACCCAAATTTCTTCCTTTTTCTGCTTAAACCTTCCCTATTTTTTTATTGGTTAAACACCTTGATAGGGATTAATCATCCATGAAAAAATATTTAATCTAGTCCTTAAATTACTCTTTGGTCATCAAAACATGCAATAAGTCAGCCAAAAATAGTTTACCTTAGTGTTTATGCAATTCAAAACAAATATGTCAAAATTGGTTCACTTGATACATGAAAAATATGATGCTCAGTCATGACTAATCTTCATGTTGTCCCTTGGCTTCTTAATGCTCGACATTCAGTTTATAACTTGGCATGAACTAACTCTATCTAACTCAACAAAAACTAAATTCTTTGTTACTCAACATGTATATGAGCACTTAGCAACCATAGACATTCTTAACAATGACAATCTCTCAAGCTTCACTAAAATATGATTAAGGATAAATAAATTGCCTGGCCATAGTGGGATGGCTCAGTTGCAATGATGACTGATGAACTATGACATTTAAATGACTAAGTGTTTGACACAAATAGACACAGAGATGTGAGCATCAACAATCTCTCTCTTTGGTATTAGTGGAAAAAATAATTTGTCATGATTTCACATTTCATCATAACTAAAAATAGTATTCCCGCTTACACTATGACTAGATCTTCATAAAAAATTCAATATATAAAAATTATATAGATGAATTACATTCTTTGAATTCAAAAGGAGGGTCAATTGAAAATGTTTCAAAGAATCATACCTTTGATATCCTTCTTCTTGCATTTCCCCTTTAAGTTATGAAATATTTCCTCCATACATATATACATTCCCCATTGTTTTTGTCACTTATGGCTACTAGGTTGTTGGGGTCAAACCATACTTATCCTAAATTGTATTATCATGGCTAGGACATGATCCCAACTATTTATGGCTAATTCTTATAACCAAATCTTCATTTCTAGGGTGGTAGCTAGATCAACTAACCTGGTAGTCATGGTGAGATTTGGATCTCATTGTGTTGTCTCCTAGCCTAATATAAGCTCTCTCTACATAACTACTAAATGAGGTAAACATATTATATGAAGATGAGCTTAGCTCTTATTCTTCCATCATTAGCCACTAGCTTGAATAATCTTCATTTGGCAAAAGTTAGTTTATTGAAATAATTAGAACTAGAACTTGCATCCATGTTCAAAGAATGTGTTGATGCTTTCAAATGTAGTTGTTGTCTGCCAATAAAATATTAATTCTCCTTTGTAAAGAATTTGACATCACACAAGTTTTGGTACAAAGAAAAAATGTTCTTTAAAAAATCTTCTACAATATTAGTTAGATTTCACAAGTGTGCTTTCTTTATTTCTTTTTGAGTGGATACATTTTCAATGACTTTCTTCTCAAATTTTATGGGAATCCACTTCATCATATTTTTATTAGCACCTATATCATAATTATTTATCTTCTTAATAATATGAACCAATTGGGATATAACACAAGCATTCTAATTAAGGTTTTCAACATCAAATGCTCCAAGGAAAATATCCTTAATCTCCTATAGCACTTTCTTTTATTTTTTTTATTTTTTGATTTCTTGTTGTTTGGTCTTTCTTGCCGTCAAATCTTACAAAATTTGCACTTGTTCAAATGTTAAATTTTCACTATCAAATTTGGGTATGACAATAACTTTGTCTAATGTCACTAGCTTTCCAGGGGACATTTCTTTCTTTTTCAACAATTTCTTCTTTGGTGTGTTGTTGCTTGATAATGCTAGCTAAAGTGATTGTGATGAAACATCAATACTCAGTCTCTATGTCTCTTTTGGTCCACTAGCATGCATACTTATAGAGGCTAACACCTTGGGAGTTAAAATAACCTCCTATTCACTAGATACTAGCCTCTACAATTATTGACCCTATACCTTGGTCACCATATCACTTGTTTTTATCTATCGCCTTATTTTCCTTTGGAAGAGGTCCCGAGACTACTACTTGTATCTCACCAATAGTAGAATTATCTACTTGTGCATTCATGTCATCAATTTGATCCTCAGTGGTCTATACTTCCTTAGTAGGCTCTTTAAATTTCTTCTCTTAAATTTTAGATCCCCTTTATTCCTCACCATATATGACCAAAGTCTTTTTTGGTATTCATTCGAATTGTTCATTGAATTCAATAAGAACAATAGGTGTCTCAGTAATTGATATACTTACCTATTTTTATGTTCCTTGCTCTCCAATCTTAGGATATTCCTTAATTTGAACAATAATTAGATTGGATGTATCAAATAAAATATCTTTGATGGATTTAGAATCTTTCTCCCCTTTATTTTTTTTGGTAGACACTATCTCTTTTGGCTCAGTTGACATTGTAGTCATATTGGGCAATGTGTTGTAAGCGGTTTCAACCTCAATAGTGTCTAACTCTGTCTATTTGCCCTTTTCTTGAGCCATCTTCTCCATAGTATCAATTAACTATTTTTTATTAATATATAGATCATTTGTATTATCTAGATCTATTTTCTCATTCCCCTTTTCCTCTTCTACCATTGATGCTAACAATCCAAATGATTTATTCCACACCAACTTTCTCTCTTGAACTACTTCTTCAATTTTGTTTCTCAAAATTTTATAATCTTGTCTTTGGCACAAATTTATTTGTGAAATATCTTAGTGCTAAAGAAATATGAGACTTCCCTAAATATGGCATTGTTTGCGCTAGGGTTGTTTCCCTTATTTGTCTCTATGTATACATTACCTATTTTTGTTTGGAATCTATTTTATTATACAACTCCTTTGGTAGCACTTTACCTAACTCAATGAAAGTATACTTAAAATTTACCATCATATCCAAAACTTCTTGTTCTCCTTTTTCTTTATCTCCTTTATCTAACGAATCATATTTTAAATGCTTAAATCCATAAAGGCCTACTAAACTTTTAATATTTTGCATACCTTGTATGTATCTTGAGGATGTTTCCTATGTTCAATATTGAATTTACTTAGATCATCAGATTCTATCATTTCTCCTTCATCATCATCCTCTTCATCATAAGGATTTAGAATAATATTTTTACTCGACTTCTTCTTTTAGCCTTTCTTGGTTTATATTGCTTCTAATTTTTGAGCTTCTTGGGTGATTTTCCCTTAACTAGCATTGTAATTCTCATAGTTCCTATGTTGGGCTCAGTAGTGGTAGGGGTAGCTTCCTTGGATCTCTCAATTGTTACTCTTATTTTCATGGAGAAGGGTAGTATAACCACTTTCTTCAAACTCATCTTGACCTTAGGATCAACAATTACTATATTGTTTCCTTTCGGTGCCTAAGGCTGAGCAATCATCAATTTCTTACACTTAGATTCATTCTTTTTATCATTACTCTTCTGGTCTTCCCCTTTTCCTTTAGTAATTTTTAGGGTTGCCTCTACAAGTTTTTCTTCTAAATCTTTTATTATTTTATTTCTTTTTTTGTCCATCTTTTGTACCTTTGTATGCATCAACATCTTAATATTTGTAGTCTCATATGTGTCAAATGGCTTAATTCTCTTATCAATTTTCTTTGACAATAATTTTGTCACTATTATCGATACTTCATGAACACTTACTTCTTAATGCATAGGCCTTAACCATTGAACCCTTAATATAAAAGCTTGGGCATAAGTATAGTTGGTATCCACCATGAAGCATATATGATCATAATAATGAGCAATGTTTGACTTAGTTTCTCATTGTATTCTTCATTTTTCTCTCAAACTCATCAAAATACCCATTCAAAATTGTCTCAAGATTCTCTCCTAATTGTTCAACGTAACCATTGATCTATTTAGTTACAGGTCTAGTCTTGTTCGATACTATTTCACCAATGGTAGTAAATGGATTATGTGCATAAAAGAATACACATGATATAAGTGAGCCAAACTTACAAGATGTATTCTTTTCCTTTATAATGGATCCCAAATTCTAAGTTAGTTGAATCAAATACAACTTGGTCAAATCAAACCTATTGTCTTTCTTGATAATTTTGTAACCCAAATCAATAGTTATTCAAAGTACACTATTCAGTCAAGTTGATTGATAGAATTTGTGAGAAATCACTTAGACTACACAAACTCAACAATAGGATCATCAATTGCATCAATTGACATCCCACAACCATTTCATTTTTCCTTATTAAGTTCTTCAATCACATTCTTATCTTAACATTGCATGGTTTTCACTTGGTCAAAGCTAGAGCATCTAGTAACTTGGTGAATGGTTGATTTTGTAAACTTCACTAGCCCATTTTCTATCGACAACTTCATATCATGTATCTTCCTCAAAACTATATTGATCCACTCAACGTTAAAAATGTTTGAAAAATATAGGTCATGGGTAAGCCCTTTTTTGAAAACTCTTATGTTTTCTTTAGGTTTAGAACTCCATTGTCACATAGCTTGTTGTAAGAATTCCTTAACTCAAAATCTCCAATCTTTCACCTATAAACATATCGTGTGCTAGGATGACTCATGGAGGGATAGATGACAATGCCCTAGATGCATCTCCAATCATTACTATTTCAATTAAATTCACTAAGTAGAAAATTTGTTCCAACAAACGTCAAAAAATTTACTTAATTTTTTTGATGACATGCACAAGATCTTTGCAAACTTCATGCAAATTGATTTGCACACTCTAAATCGCTAGGTGAATGATGAAATGAACAAAAAATTCACTTTATACCTTCAAATGACCAAAATAACCTTTGTATTCAATGCTTCGTACATATATTAGGTAGATTCAAATACATTGCAATTGTCTCAAGATCTATAAGACAACTCAAAATTCATGCTCCATTGACTAACTCGGTCATGATACAATCTCGGTCACAAAAAAATATCAATTATCAATCACATATTGGTCTACATAGGAGCTCAGTGAATATAATGATTCAGTCGCAACTGATATTTATAATGATTGTTTGCATCAACTTGGTATATATTTCCTTTGCTCAATTCACATTTCATAACTATCCTAATTGATATGATATTATGTAAATATGGACTTTTACACATCTTATGTTAGTAACTAATGTATGATAGATCTGAATAGAAAGAAAACAAGGTTTTTGTTCTTAACCCTATTTTCAATGGGATGATCCAAATTGATTAAGCACAAGAAAGTGATCGATGTGGAAATGGGAGAGAGGAGGGTTAATGATCTTTCTATTTGAAGGGTTATGTTGAGATAATGGGTGTTGGACACATTGCATAATATTGTTATATTACATTATTTTATTTTATTATGTGACATTGCACCTAGATGGACGTGCAACATGGAAATATTCTCACGGGATATACTTGATGAGTTTTATTGTAAAATTGTGATAATATTTCATGTAATTTTTTAATATCGGGAAAAAAAATTAAATTTTCAATATTAAATGTGGGGTCAATGGGTTGGGTAGCACATAGTTTTAGCACATGGTTTATGTAATACCATTTGGTGGTTTTTTGGCACTTGCTACTATATATGCAACCACAAGGGTAGTTGTTGATATGAGAAAGCAAAAAGGGCAAAAGGAAAGACTCGAGTTGGACAAGGCTTGATAGCTTAGCCAAGGGAGCATTTATGAAGGGTGGAAGCATGGCATGAGATGTGTGGATTCATGCTTATTTACATGGATTTCTTAGTTGTGGATATGACTTAAAGGCTTCCATGGTTGTATTGCAATGGTATTTTTTATTGAATAATACATGGTGATGGATGCTTTTGGAGTTTGGGTTTTTCCCTCAATGAGGGTTTGCTAAGGTATATCTTGTGTCACAATTTTTGTGGGTATGTTGTCTATTCTCTTGCACGTGGATTTTAATTTTATATTTATTTTAGATTTATTATGGGTTATGTGGAAACAATTATATTCTTTGTTGCTAGTTTCCTTATTAGTAGTATTAGAGCACTATGGTTTTATTATTGTAAACTTAGATTGAATCCATGGGAATGCATGAGAGGATAAAAGAAAGGGTAAGATATATGAGATTTGGGGGTTCTGGGTTTGCTATTATGATGAGATGTTGATAGATTTTGGGCATGTGAAATTGTTGGAAAAAAGGGTTTTTTAGATGTTTCATTTAAAATGAGGGTTTAAGGGGCGAGCTTGCATAAATGATCTTCTAGGTAAAAACAAACCTCACTATTGGATCTAAGTCGATGTTTCCATAAATTTTGATATATAATATATCCTAGTTGGGCCATGTTTAGAGGAAATGAAAGAGTTTTTTAATTTTAGCCCATGATGATCGTCAAATTTAATCCTATCAGAATTTTTGTCACAAAAAAGAAAGAAAAAACCACAGTAAAAATGGTAAAAGGATTGTCTTAGGAAAATGGCCATAACTCTCTCATAGAATATTAGACAAACTTCTTACAGGCGTTGGAAAGCTAATTCAAAGCACTGCAATTTGATGTGGGTTTGCTTATATGATTTTGACATTTTGTCAGGTTTTAAGAGCCCAAAAGTTAAATGTTGTTTATTTTGAGCATAAATTAGGGCATAACATGGACATATAGAGTCAAGATTTTGTCTTCATATAGTCAATAAAAAGCTCTTGGAGAGCTCTACACATTGGTTCAAATTTGGTGTAGGTTTGGCATGGTTTATTGAGTGATATATCAATCTAAATAGTTTATGGTATATATTGACTATGGTAGAATTGTGAGTTTATGACATTGTATATTTTAGATATTTGAATTTGATGTTATTTTATACTCAATTCATATTTCAAATTGGTCTCATGATGATATGGTTATCAGTATTTGGTTTGGATATGTATGATGATTTGTCTACAAGTTATGCAATGTTGTAAGTAGTCTATGCTTATAGGTTGCATTTATAGCTTAGTTATGGATTGTCTATGCCCATTGATCTTTTATTATGAATGTAAATTTAGACTGATGGCTTCTATTTGGGTTGTCTATTCACTAAGTCACATGATTTTTTGATTTTTTCTTCATGTAGAAGGGATTAGATGTTGTTACCAGGTATAGTCATGGTAGAGGATTGTTGTTGACTATTTTATGCTAATAGGTTGGACATATTAAGAGTCAGATGCTCGGTTCATGGATGTGATCATGGTGTCATTAATTTTGGTGTGAAATGATTGGATATATAGGTACATCCTTGATGTTTATTGGTTTGGATTTCTAGTTTGGTTATCTTGACTTATATCTTCTTGGTTGAGGATCATGGTTATTTGGTTTCTTTTGAGGAGCTCATGATGTGCACTTTGAGTTCTTTGATGGTTTGATGCCTTGGTTAATTCTCATGGTTAGGGGATGGTTTTTTCCTCATGATTTCATGGATAGCTTGGATACATAGTTCAATGGGAGCTTGTGATAGTGATGAGGTGACAGTGCATGATTAGTTCCTTGTTTGGTTTGTATCTTCTAAGTTTGGAGATCTTGGTTTCACTTGGTATTAGTACTTTGCTTGTGTGGATAGACTTGGAGGATATTCATGTAGGAGATGACTTTTATGATGCCATAGGTGAATTCAGACTACAGTTGAGTGGGAGTTTATTTTGGCATTGATATATTTATTGAGTGTTTGCAGATGTTGGAGGTTTATCTTAGATCTTGTTGTTGCAGAAGCATCTTTGAAATTTTCATGGTGTGTAAATATGGTTAGATCTTTAGGACTCATGTAGTTCTTGGTTATCTTCATAGTGTGTGGAAATGGTTCTTCATGGTATGTGGAGATGGTTTTCTTTATGTTGTGTGGAGATAGTTGCATCTTGAGGACTAACGGGGTTCTTGGTAAAGGTGTGGTTATTTCTTTCATTTGACATATTATCCTTAGTGCTAGGATGGTTTCATTTTTATTTCATGGTATACTCTTGATATGCATTTAGAGTTTTGACATGTTATAGTATGTTCATATGGAGCATGCAATCTCTTTGGTTGAGATGGTTAGATCATGTTGTCATGTTTATGTTCTTCAGGCCATGGTTGGAACTTTGATAATGTTATTGATTTAGTTTCTTGGTTTAGATACTTTATGATATTGCTATGTTGCATTTGGAGTTGGCATGGATTGATTGGTTATAGGTGGTCATGGATACTTAGAGATAGTGGTGATGTTGATTTCACTTGGATTAGAGAATTATTTTCTGGGATAATCATTTGGTTTTAGGAAGAAGTCTGAGGGGCATTCACTTGATATGGACTTGAGAGGATATTGTTCTTAGATGAGTCTTGGTTGGAGACTTGGATATCTTGATGAGCATTCTTATTCCCCACTCTTGGTCTACTCGAAGGTTTGTTACTTGAGAGGTATAGCCCATTGTTTCTCTCAGGTGCATTATGTTTATTCTTGTCTTTCATAGATATGGATCTTGAGCTATGGTACATGAGTTAGTTCTAGAGCATTCATCTGAGAGATAGTTTAGCATTGGCTATCTCATTTGTATATGCTGTTATGTTGGTTGAGTTTGGCAGATGGTTCTATATTGGGCATATTCCTTGGATTAGGAATTATTTATGAGTTTGATCTTCTTGTGAGAGGCTTACATCCATGATTAGTAATATGATATAGTTTAGGTGTTTTTGTGACTTGTTGGTTGGTGTTTTATGGAGGAGATCATACTTGCACAATTTACATCTAGAGGTTTGTGTAGAAGGACATGATACACGTTATGATTTGCATGGTTTCTCTTTGGTCTCAATTATCTTCTTAGATGTTTAGTTTTTTCTTACATTGGATTTGAGATTGGTTGGAAATTGTGATCAATTTTTTTTGCTCATGTATGTCATGTGAGAGATGACATGGCTATTTCTTTATCTCCTTCCTTTGTTGGTTGTGGAGAGCTTGGGAGACTACTGGAGAATTTTTATGAGAGTTGTTCTTGTAGGTTATTGGTTTATGTGTTGTGGATATCCTTGAGACTACATGGATTCACTTCTTTGAGATGTTGTGAGTGGATTAGTTATGGATTTGCATTATCTTTTGTAGTGGGAGATTCTTGGTATATATGTGGCATGTATTGCTCTTAAGGCTTGTGATTGCAGGCTATAGATTGGATATGTTGATGATTGTAAGGTTCACTTGGTATACCTTTGGAGGTATGGATATTTGGATGGGTTTGGATCTTGCTGTAGGTGAAATTTTAGCTATGGATATTTGAAAACTACAAATAAATGTGATTACCTTTGGATTAGGTTTTTGTACTTAGAATTTCAGCTGGTACAGGATTTTATGATCTTCTAATGCAACAGGTTGGCTAGCTTTCTTTTGGATGACTTCTATTTATGTTCAATGGCCATGGAATAATAAGAGGTGAGATCATTCATGTTTGAGATGCAAGATACTTTGATTTTTTTGTGGGTACTATTGTCACAAAAGTTTGCACCCTTGTTCAAATTTTTTACCTAAGGACAACCTTGTAAAACATGGAAACAACCTCCAAGTTCTGGGACTTGAACAATGATGTCGAGTCTTCAGAAAAGGCAGGTTTCCTTTGCTATCAAGGAGCACCTAGACTATAATTGGAGAGAAAAAGGGAGAAGGAATGAACAAAAGAAAGCTACCTAATCTATTCTAAGGAGGTGACGCACCAAAATAGAGTGTTCACAACAATCTCTGCCCATACTTACACAATATAACTATCATGACAATCCAAAGATATATAGACTCAGACTTGTTTTAACCTAATAAACATATGCATATCAAACAACCAAATGAGTGACACAGGGAACAATAGATTGACTTTATATCATTTGTAGGCCAAAAGAGATACATGCATGTAGGTTACAAATATGCATAATACATTGAAGAGAGGCAACTCTAGCTTGCATAGTACATTGATGGCTGAAAGAGATAAGATGGAGTGTCATATAATTTAGAGGTGAAAGGGAATTTATAGAAGTATGCCAAAGCAATAATAGAGAAGCAAAGAAGATCCAACCCTAAGAAAGATTACAAAAATCACTTTTATAGTGTAAACATAACTTACACAACTTCTACACTAAGATAGAACTTCAACAACTACATTCAAGTTTGCAGGGAATAATTACTACAAAACTAGGAAAGATCTAATCATTGCACAAATCCAAACATAGGAAGATCACGTATTCACCAAATAAATCTCTGAGAGAACAAGAATGATGACCATTAACCTTCTGACTAAGCAGATAGATCAATAGGCAGTGATGGAGTGTTCCTCATACTTATCAATTCTGGGGAACAAAGAAATTGGTTGTAGGAGGTTAAAAGATCAAATTTTCCATCAAAGAGCTACCTATTCCTTGTTACCAGCATACCAAGTCAAATAAAAAATGCAGTTCAACCATATTCAATTGTCACTCTATACCTTTCTTGCTACCTGATCGGTCAAGGACTCTTCCTTTTCTAGCTTGATAGGTAAAGCTCCTTATATTTTGGTCAACACTAGAACTGATGATCCTATGATCATCAACTATGGTCAAAACTCTACTTGTCACCCTTTTCTTGTAATCTTGACCTCTACAGTCTTATGATTACATATACCTCATAGCATCAAGCCCATCCTTCATTCTCCTTACGATCTTTCGATAGAAACAAGGCCTATGATCTCACAACATAATGATGGATTTATAACACTCTTGGCGTAAGGTTGTGGCACCATCAATCTCCTCTTGTGATGTTATAGGTGCAGTTGATTTGACCTTCATGATCTTATGATCATAGTCTATTGTAACATTGACAGTTGTAGCAATAATGCTTACGATCCTACAATTGTGGTTAACTAATTTTCTATCATGATTGTGATAGTCTCCTCATTTTCACTTGCAACCTTATGATAGGGGAATATCGTAAGATTGGAACACCCAAAATCCATCTAAAATTGGCCTCCATTTCTTCTTAGCTTGTGATCTTGTGACTCTAACATCATACAACTAACCTTCCCCTTCGTGGCATTGACAACCTAGGAAGTCAACCTATGATTCTACAAAATCTTGGTTGTCGCAATAACCCAACGATATGCCAATAGGAACCTCATAGCATCTTATTGTTGCTTGATTTGCTCAATAATCCTTCAAAACAAAGGTTATCGCAAAATTAGGACCATGTTATCTTATTGTGGCTTTGAGACTTAAAATATAATGTGAAATGGCCTGGAACCTAGGGTAAAAGATAACCTAAGGTTATAATGTGCACTTGTGTACATTCAAATGTTGGATCTTTAAATATTATGACCGTTGGATGGGTTTAAATATTTGAATTCAATCTTTTGGTGGGGAGAGCACTATTGGCCAATAAGTACCAAGATGAAGCACATGGTGTACTTTGATCTATGTGGTGGATGTGCTGGGAGGGGTTGCTCCCTTATTTATTTATGTGGATACAAATTGACCCTATGCAATGTATAGAACAAGTGGGAGATTGTTGAGATAAAGGGTGTTGCAGACATTGCATAATATTGTTATATTGTACTATTTTGTTTTATTATGTAATGTTGCACCTAGATGGGCATACAACATGGAAAGATTCCAATGTGATATACTTGATGAGTTGTATTGTAGCATTGTAATAATATTTTATTTAATTATTTAATATTAAGGAAAATAAATAAATTTCCAATATTAAATGTGGGGTTAATGTGTTGGAATTTACATGTAGGAAGTATACTTTTGAGAGAAGGGGTGAATAAGAAGTTTTGAACTTTAAGCTATAAATTTTTTAACTAAAATCATTACATGCATGTAACATTTCTAATTAACATGAAAGTAAAGGCATGCATGAAAATAGATAACACAATATTTGATCACCTAGAAACCGTCCAAAATGAGAAGGTAAAACTGGAATGGGGATGACACCCACAACTTATCACTACAAAAATATGTAACTTGTCAAGGTTACAAAGTTTGACCATCAGCAATGGTCTGCCCTATGAGAGGCCTACCCTGTTAAAGGCTCCAACACCCTATTAAAAGTGTACCTTTCTAAAGGATTTACAAAACATTCACTTGGAATATCACCCTATTAAAGGATTTACAAAATGGTTGTTAAACTAAACTATCTTCATAGGATTTTCATTCTCCTAATATAATTGCTAGAAAGTATAGTAGAATGTGTTGACCTAATCACTTACAATTTTCAATTGCTGATTTCAGATCGATGTTTAGTCCATTCTAATCTAATAATATTTGATCTGATATGATTCTATATGAAGTGTTGATACTTTGTTCTATTGTTAACTGATCTAACAATTCCCCTATTTTACTAAGTCACCTTGAATGTATTCATCACCTTTCTATTCTTCACTCTCTTTCACTCTATCATTCCTCTCTTTGATTCCTTGAATTATGAAGTTTCATCCTTCTTAAAAAAAATTTCATGACTTAGGGTTAGGTATGAATCTATAGCTAAGATTCATATGTTTTGCCTCTTTAGCATTACAATTATTTGACTAGTTGCGTGTGGAATACATAGGAAATCTAATAGATTCAATCTTATCTTTAAGATTCAAAATATGTATATTAGTTTTCATGAAACATAATTTGCATCTGAGTTTTTGAAGGCATGAAATTGTATGTCAATACTATGTCACTTGACACTTGTTGATTACTGATGCTTGGCACATATAGAAATTATGTCTTGCTCGACACCTATAGTTTACTCGGCACATTTACTGGCTCGACATCTATTAGTCACTTGGCAATTGAAACTTTCTTGGCATTGTATATCTTCTCAGCATCTTAATGACTTGGAACATATTGAATTTTTGGCTCGGCACATATTGTAACTCGACATCTATATTATACTCAGCATAAACTAGAAAGCTTCTTAAGTGTGTTAACACTCAATTGTCAAAATAAATCTAAGATCAAAAATCTCCCCCATTTGAAATGAGTGTCAAAAAATCTTAACTATACATGATAAATCTAATCTCTTTAAGTATAATATACATTCTATTTGGCATATATACAAAACTTCAAAATTGTTCAAAATTTTGTGAAGAACTTTATACCTCAAAACTCCCCCTAAGTTGATGTACCTTCATTCTATCCAAAATTTCTCATGTTGGATTTGTCTCATGATGTTTCTAATACTCTTTATCTATGCCTGGCTTATCATTCTTTGTCTATCTACTCTATTCTAACCATTCAAAATTTGTAACTCCCCCTTTCACATATCTTCCCTTGTGGTGATAGTTTTCTTTTGGCTTTTCTATATCTCCCCCTCAAAACTTATCTCCCCTTTTTTTGACACTTATGTCAAAGGGGTCTATACCTTAACTAAATATTTTTCCAAAAAGGATCTATTTAACTTCATTACTATCATTAGATCAACATCCCAATTCTATAGTGCCACTTCCAGTGATTTTATCTAGATGGCCAACTCTGCTGCAAGGTGAACTAGGCCTTCTAATGTAGAAAGATTGGAGTCTTTCTTTAATATATTTTCATCATAAGCTAGTTATTTTTGCAAAATTTCCATGTGTGGGGTTATGGTAGATTGTATCTAGATTAGTTTGGCCTTTGTATTTTCCTCATCTATTGTTAACAGAGCTAGTTCCTTTTGAGTGTGAAGTGTAGTGTGAAAATGCTCCTCACTCTGAGCTAGATCTCTTGGTAGTTCCATAGTAGATAACTTCAAGTCCCTTTCCAAGCTCATAATCCTCTGGCTAGTTTCCTATGTGAAGATGGGAGGATCACATAGCTTTGTGTACAATAAGAAAATATTGTCAAGTACTTCCTTCACTTTTTCAATTTTATTAGCCAGTTCAATTTGTGAAAGTTCAATTTTAGTAGAGATTTTCTCATTTATCTTTGCCTAAAATTTTCATTCTAACCATTCTAGTAGTTTGGTATTTGTATCGAGGTCTTAATTCTACACCTGGTCAACTATATTAGATAGTTGCTCCATAATAGGCTTAGTTTCATCAGGTTCCTACAAGCTAAATGCATCTAGAAAGATGTATTTTATCTCAATTAATTCTTGTCTCTATTTATACTCATTTCTAAGTATCTCCTACATCTTTTTCTTTTCTTGTGCCTCTTGCACTTCATTTATCTAATCAATGTTCATGGTTGCATAGTCATACTTGGGGATGAGTATGTCCTCATCTAATGTAGGATCTCCATAGTGAAGTACCCTTGCTACTCTCGTTGAGCTCAAGTCTAGTGTAGATATTTGTAGTGGCATGGCATCAGTGCTTAGCTTTTGAAGCATTCTTGGAGTCCTTATTGTAGGAAAATTTACCAATGTTTGTATTGCATCTTGCTCCTTCTCCTTAGGAAATTCCTTATCCTCTTCAGGTCTTTTCTTATCAATTACTATGATTTGTGGGGCTACACCTTGTACTTGTACTATAGAGACAAATGTATCCATTTGTCTTATTTGCTCCCTTGTAGGCTCTTTCACCTCTACACTCTGTGTCTTTTGTTCAATCATTAAGACTTGAACTATGGAGTCAACCTTTGCATATGTGTCTACTACTATTTGCACTATTGGTTTTCCACTTGTGGTTGTAGGGATGTGAGAAGGTGGTTTTGGTGGATTCACCTTATCCCTTGCTGTATTTGCTACAACACTTTGCAGTTCTTCCACACTGACCAAAATTGAATTTGTACACAAATGTGCTTGCAATGTAGTTTGGTCAAGAATCTTTTTGAGATCCTCTGCAGTCAATGGATTGATGTTTTGACAAAAGTTTTCAAGGAAATCCTTTACAATTATTGTATCTAAAAGTGTGGAAGGTATCATGTGGAGGGCTCAAGGGTGGCAGTTGTGTGTCTTGCACACTCTGTTGTTGTTGCTGCTCCTCAGTAGTTGCCACTTTATCTATCCTTTATTGTGTCTCCTCCATTGTGTTTTCCCTTGACTCTTTCTCTACTTCCTCCTCTTTTTCATTCTCTTCTTCTAATTCATTGTCTTTATCTTCAAGAGGATCCTCTTCTCCTAGTTTCACTATTATCAATCCATATATCAACTTCCATATCTTTGTTGATTTATTTAAAACATCTTCAATGTTATTCTAAAAAATGTTGAAGGCTCTATACTTGGGAGAGAATTTACTTACATGCTTTTTTCTTGCCTTAGTGATTTGACCTTTTGTTAGCTCAAGCATTACCCTATCTAAAGTAGATTCTCTTATTTCCTTTTCCATGTTAAGGTAGTAATGCCATTTATTTTCAATTATTGAATACAAATCTTTTGGTATTCAGTTGTCAAGTTCAAGTGGAGTTGTCTTGAACTTTGAAATCATGGTGTAGATAGATTCTTCCACCGTGATTTTCTCTTTTGTACTCAACTTACCAAAATCAACACTTTTCAAGCTACTCAAGTCAACATTATCCTTAATATTATCACGAATGTTCTCTAAATCAGATTTACATGCATGACTTACCACTCTGAATTGGCTTATGTCCTCTGACCTGATCTTCTCTTCATCAGAGTCAGGTTGAGCAACATATTTTCTTCTCAACTTTTTCTTTGCTGGCTCTTGTTTCTCTATTGCCTTCTTCTTCTCTTTGGCCTATTCTTTGACTTGCTGACTGGTTGCCCTAGTGCTTTCTCTTGTTGTGGGCTTGGTAGGGCTTGGTCTGGTAGCTTTCTTGAGCTTCGCAGCTGGTTTGATGGTAGCTTTTATTTTCCTTGGCTGAGGTTTAGTAGGTGCTTCCTCAGCTTCCTCCCCTTGAAACCTTCTTCTATATCTTCTCACATGCCTTGTGTCAAAGCAAGTGGCCCTTGATCCTATTCTCCTTCTTCGTCATCTTCCTCTTCATCATCCTCCTCACCTTTTGTTGTGCCTTTAGCAAATCTGGCCTTTAGCTTCATTACTAATCTATCTTTCTTTTTCAAAACTAATGTTTGTTTTAGTTCCATCTCCACCTTGGATCTAACAACATCATAAGTGCCAAGGTATTTAGCACTTTTATTTGCTTCTTCTGCAAGTAAAGCTATTATTAACACTGAAGCTTCATCAATATTGATTTCATAGCCAAGTGGCCTTAGCCACCTAACTCTTGGCATTGCAACTTGAATATATGTATAATCAAAGTCAACTATGAAACAAATGTCAATGATGTGTTGTTCAACTAAGGAAATAGGTATCCTAAACCTCCGTTTCATAGAATTCTTAAAGTCTTTAAAATAGCTTGTCAAAATTGTTTCTAAATTTGCCCCCATCTACTCTATGTATTCATTGATTTATATAGTAGTTGATCTATTCATTTTCCAACTATCTTTCAAAAGGAAGGGAATTCATTCTAAACATAAAAGAATATACATATCAAATTTGATCCAAATTTTCATTGGGCACTTTTGGACCTTCTTATGGTTCCCAAGTTCTCCATGATTTTTTGTAGTTGTAGCTCAACTAGGTCATATGTACGATCCTTTTTCACAATCTTATATCCTGCGTCAACTGCAATGCAAGGCACACTATTCAATCTACTTGATTTGTACAATTTGTGAGAGATAACTCTAACAAAAAATTCTATGAGAGGGTCCTTAATTGTTTCAATTTTCATACCCCTTTTATTCCATTGAGCACCAGTGTTCTTTTCAATGACCTCCTTTGAGTCATTTCTTAAGGGCTTAGGTAGATCTAGGGTTGGATACCTTGTGACTCGGTGAATGATTCTTTTGGTTATCTTTACTAGTCCTCCTTCTAACCATAATTATCAATCATGAATTCTACTTAGAACAAGTTTGATCCATTCTATTTGAAAGATTGTAGGGAAGTCTAGGGCATGGGTAAGTCCCTTTTTCTGAACTATGTTTTATTCTTCCTTCAACACTCTATTATCACATAGTTTATTCTATACTTCCCTAATCTCCATGTCTCCTATCCCACCTACTTTTCAATTATAGCATTTTCAAAAATCTTAAACCATGACTACTTTAGGGGGAATGATGGATAGGGTGTTGATTGTATCATTCTTGTAGGCTACCTCAAAGATTGGGTTGAATTCTGGCTATTTTACATCCCTACTAACCAGTTGAACTTCAAATGGCTTCGCATCCTTCGGGTTTCTAGAGAAAGATGGCATTTTCACAAATTAGAGTTTAATGAATTCAAAAACTGCATAGCTTGGTACTTGAATAAATACCTTTAGATCAATGAAATTGCTCTAAATCTCTACTCAAATTTGTTTGAATGTTTCACCTTATCTTGAAATCACTTCTTTGCTCTGCTCATTTTTTGATCTATTTTCGAATGATGAAAATTGAAATTTTTTTAAAAATACCCTTCAATATATAGCATTAAATTCTTAGTTCTCATACAGTTGTTAACTCAGCTTATATGCATTTTCCTGCATTACTCAGCAATTGAAGGATTTACACTTACTCGGCATCAACTAGCACAATTTTACTCGACAACAACTAATCACTAGGCTTCCACTAGTTCTGTCCAATGACTGGGCACATACTATGATTTCACTTGGCAATTGAAGGTAACTTTTCATACTTGGAAATAATATGAAAGCTTTTGAGAATAAACTTGCATCTTTACTCATGTTATTTATATCCTTTGCAGTACTAACTTGTCTTGGAACTGATGTATGATAAAGCATTTATATTAGCTCCTCATGCCTTATTTTTCTTAGTTGGATTGAGTGTGACCACTTGACCTTTTAGGTGAAGTAATCCCTTCATTGGATGTTCTACTTTCATTTCTTTTCTTCCATATCTTATTCATCTCTCCTCTAATGTGTTCAACATCAACTTTCCCTTTTCCTTTGTTGAACTCAGAGTTGGGTACCTTTGATCTTGTTGGGCAATACTTGTTGATGTGTCCTATCTTTAGGCAGCTGAAACAAGTGGTTTGAATCAACCACCTATGGTAGTTTCCACTAGAGTGCGTTCTTATGTAGTTCTTAGGAATGTATCCATATTCTTGACAATAATGACAACTCTACCTAGTGTTGTAGTCCAAATTGTAGTGATGTCCATGACTATTTATCTTTGCTGGTTGGTTTGGTGCCCACATAGGTTTGGATCTATGTTCAAAGGCTCTATGTCCATACTTCTTGCAATTGTAGTAGTGACCTTCAAATCTTGATGTCATGATGGTTCTAGTGCTGTAGTCATGTGCCTGTTGACCTTGCTTGTTGCATTTGTGATAGTGACCCATGTTTTTAGGTTTGTCATGATGGTTGGAATTCTTGCTCCTACACACATTAGAGGTATGTCCCTTTTTACCACAAAAGTGACAAGTGAGTTTTGTGTTCTTACCTTTGTCACTTCTTTCTTCTGCAGTCTTAGATGACTATCCTTCTTCAGTGCTAGTGTATCCTAGTCCTGAAGTGACAATACTGGATGTTGGTGATTTTAGTAGCTATTCAAAGTACTTGATGGCTTCATTAGGTTTGTTGAATCTTTCTAAAATTTCTTTTTCTCTTCTCAAGTCATTTTTTAGTTGTTCATTCTGCATCTTTAGTGTGGAGATCTCAATGTCCTTGACATTTAGCTCATGACGGGCATTCATCATTTGGCTTAGGGTGTCTAGATGCATGTTGAAAACTCTTGAAAGCTCACTTGAATTTTCCTCTAGTCTATTGGAAAGGTTTCTCTTGTCATCTTCTATCATAGCTTTATCTTAAATGGCTCTCTTCTTATGCTTAGTCACTTCACAAAGCATCATGGCTTGTGATTCTTGTTCAATCTTGAGAGTTTTTATCTCTTCTACTTGAGCTATGTTCTTGTCCATTAGGTTTGCAATTTCTGCATCATACTCCTTATAATCTCCATTGAAAAACACTTTTGTGGTGTGAATCTCCTTGTACTATGTATCATTCTTAGCTATGGTGATGTCTTTTTTTTCTCTTTAGGGATTTCCTCAATTCCTCCGTAGCTTCTTCTAGAGAATGTAGAATGAGATGTATTTCAATCTCCTAGTTCTTTATAATCTTCCCAAGCTTGTAGACATTTATTTCTAGATCTTTTTCTTCAAGTTGTAAGTATTCTCCTTGTATGAATCAGAAGCATTAAACTTTAAGCTATAAAAATTTTAACTAAAATCATTAGATGCATGAAAATAGATAACACAATATTTGATCACCCAGAAACCCTCCAAAATGAGAAGGTAAAACTGGGGTGGGGGTGACACCAACAACTTATCTCTGCAGTAGTATGTAGCTTTTCAAGGCTACCAAGTTTGACCATCAGCAATGGTCTGCCCTATGAGAGGCCTACCCTATTAAAGGCTCCAACACCCTATTAAAAGTGTACCTTTCTAAATGATTTATAAAACATTCATTTGGAATGTCACCCTGTTAAAGGATTTACAAAATGGCTATTAAACCAACCTATCTTCATAGGATTTTTTTTCTCCTAATACAATTTCTAGAAAGTATAGTAGAATGTGTTTACTTGGCACATATACTGGCTTGATATCTATTAGTCACTCGATAGTTGAAACTTGCTTGGCACTGTCTATCTGCTTAGCATCTGAATAGCTCGACACATATTGAATTTCTTGCTTGGCACATATTATAACTCAACATCTATATTATACTTAGCATCAACCTAGAAATTGTCTTAAGTGTGTTGACAGTCAATTATAAAAACAAATCTAAGATCAAAAAATGTGTGGATAGAAAGTAGATATCAAAATGAGGGAAGAAGGCTTCCTTATATAGTGATCTTGGGCACTAACTCTTAGAGAAGGCTGACGTAGGAGTATAAAATCCCATTTAACCTTAACCCCTAGAAATAGACCTAGATTATATGTAATTTAAGCGTCTACCATTCTAAAACATAAAATAGCTAACCTAGAGGTGGGAAAAATGGACCTACTGTTCCTCTAGTTGTATCTTCCAATTGTGTCTTCCATTCTGAAGCATAAGATCCCAATACTTTTGATAATTAAAACATGGACTAGGAATTAGGGACGTGGTCAACCCTACCCTAGGTCAAGGTCGAGGTCATCCTTGACCTAGGTTAGGGTCAAGATTAACCTTGACCCATCAAGTCATTCTTGACCTAGAAGTCAAAGTCCTTAGTTTCACAGAGCATGTTGCCAAAAATAGGTTAGAAATAGAGAGAGAGAAGAAGAACAAGGGGAAAATTGTTGTTTAGTGTGGAGCCTGATCAATCCCCAAGTGGGAGATTATTAATTGTGGTGACTAATCAAGAAAGTACTGTACATACTTCATAAATTCTTTGGGGTGACATGTAACTATTTATTATAACCCTAAAGCGGTAAAAATACTTTTATAAAAGAGCTTAGGGTTAGGGATTGTTTCATAGTTGTGTTGAAGATTGGTTCTTGCAGTGGTATTGAGCTGTAAGGGATTACATATTGTAATCAAGTTATTATCACTAGATTGTAATAATATGGGACTTTCTGTTTGGTGAACGTAGCCTAGGGATTGCATGAACCACATTAAATCTTGGTGTCTTTTGTTCTTTTCTATGTGATCTATTATTATTTTTTATTGGTTATATTTACATGTAATTATTATTTCTATCCATGGTTTAATCCTAACAAGTGGTATCAAAGCAAGGTTGTTTTTTAGTCATCCTCTGTAGGAAAGTTTCACGGTTGAGTGGGAGTCTCATGGTTGAGTGGGAGTAATGGTATACAAGGGTAAGCTGAGGGTTGATAGGTTAAATGGGCAGAACTTTTGGTTATGGAAGATGCAAATGGAAGATTATCTTTATCAGAAGGATTTATGGAAGCCATTGGAAGGAAAACTCAAGAATCAAGGATCTATGTCAAATGATGAATGGTATCTTTTAGATAGAAAGGCACTTGGAAGCATTCCATTATGCTTGGAACCATTAGTGGCATTTAATATTACAAAAGCAAAGATGAAAAAAAAATTGATGCAAACCCTAGTGAAACTCTATGAAAAACCCTCCACTTCAAACAAGGTATTTCTCATGAAGAATTTATTTAATATGAAAATGATAGAAGGTGGATTTGTTATAGGTCATTTAAATGAGTTTAATACTATTACTAGTTAGTTATCTTCTGTGGGTGTGAATTTTGATGAGGAAATTAGGGCTATCTTGATTTTGTGTTCTTTTCTTGAAAGTTGGAATGGCTTGGTATTGGCTATGAGTAATTTTGTTCCTAGATCTAGTACCCTAAAATATGATGATGTGTTCAATGTTGTTTTGAGTGAGGAAACTCATAGGAAAACCTTAGGTGGATCTACATTAGGAAGTTCTTTGAATGCACAAAGTAGGGGCAAAATGACTGAGAGAGGAAGTAATTCCAAAAATGATGAGAAATCAAGAGGAAAGTCAAATGGGAGGAAGTCTCAATCGACAAGACCGAAAGACTACTGTAACTATGGGAAACTAGGTCATAGAAAGAAAGATTGCTAGAATCAAAAGAAAAATGAAGGAGATAAACCAAATGGAGACAAGGAGGCAAATGTGGTAAGTAACAAATCTGAAGAGGATGCTTTGCTTCTATCTTTAGAAAGTGTTGATGATTCATGGGTTTTAGATTCTAGTGCTTCATTTTATGCCACACCTCATAGAGGTTATTTCATTGATTATGTCGAAGGAGATTTTGGACTTGTTTATTTGGGGGATAATGAACCCTATCAGATTGTTGGAAAGGGAAAAGTTAATATTAAGTTGCAAAATGGGAATCATTGACTACTACATGAGGTAAGACATGTTCCAAAGCTGAGTAGGAATTTAATTTCAGCAGGGCAACTTGGTGAAGAGGGTTGTGTAGTTACTTTTAATGATAAAAATTGGAAGGTTTCATAAGGTTCCCTTGTAGAAGAAAAATATGTGAAAGTAGGCACCTTATATCTTTGTACAGGTCATATTATTCCTTATACTTTAATTGTTTTAGAGAAAAATGAATGTTTAGGAACAATTGCTACAATTGAGTAGGAAGAACAAATAGCTGTTGTAAATTCTGATACAACATTGTGGCATAATATACTTGGGCACATGAGTAAGAAAGGTATGAAAGTACTTCATTCAAAAAAAAATTTACAGCATCTACAATGTGTTAATATGGATTTTTGTAAAAGTTGTGTGTACAGTAAACAAAAGAGAGTGAGTTTTGTGAAGAATGGGAAGGAAAACAAAAAGGAGAAATTATAGCTTGTGCATACCGATGTATGGGGACCAGCTTAGGTATCTTCCCTTGGAGGCTCTCATTATTATGTTACATTTATTGATGATGCTACAAGAAAGGTATGGGTTTATTTCCTCAGACAAAATTTGATGTATTTCAAAATTTTAAGAAATGGAAATGCTTGCTTGAAAATGAGACTAGTAAGAAATTAAAATGTCTCAGATCTGATAATGGTGGTGAGTATTGCAGTCATGAATTTGAAGATTATTGCTCCACTAATTGTATTCATAGACAAAAAACTATTCCAAGGACTCCACATGAAAATGGAGTGGCTGAATGTATGAACAAGACTATAATGGAGCACACAGGTAGCATGAGGTTGCATGTAAGGTTGCCCTTACACATGTGGGTGAAAGCTATCAATACTGATGTATATTTGATTAATAGAGGTCCCTCTACTCCTCTGGGCTTTGGTATTCCAGAGGAAGTAGGGACTGGTAAAAAGGTGAGTTACTCTTTTCTCAAAACCTTCAGTTGTCAAGCATTTTCTCACATAGATTCTGAAAATAGAACCAAGTTGGAAGCTAAGTCAAAGAAATGTATATTTGATGGATATGGTGTTAATGATTTTGGTTATAGGCTTTGGGATTTTCTAAAATCATAAAATTGTAAGAAGTAGGGATGTCATATTCAATGAGAAAGTGTTGTACAGAGATCTGTTGCAGCAACATGAGAAGAAAGAAGATTATATAGTGCTAGATGATACTCCTAAAGCTAATGTTCCAGCCATTCCTCATGATGTACAACAATCACAACAACAAATACCACACACATCGGTGAATGTTAGATGTTAAAAAAGGCATATTAGACATCTTAAAATATTTTTCCCCTCTTTGTATTCTATTTTACTTACTAATGCTAGTGAACCTAAAAGTTATGATGTTGTGCAGGTGGATACTAAGATTTAGTGGGAGTTTGCAATGAAAGATGAAATGGACTCTTTGCTGAAGAATAAGACATGGGATTTGTGCAAGTTGCTTGGAGGTAAAAGAGCTTTACAGAATAATTGGGTTTATAGGTTAAAAGAAGACAATGGAGGTAAGAAAAGATATAAAGCTAGGTTAGTTGTAAAATGATTTGCACAGAAAAAAGGAATTGATTTTGATGAGATATTTTCTCCTATTGTTAAAATGACTTCTATCCATACTATTTTAAGTCTTGTGGCTACTAAAGATTTGCATTTGGAGTAGCTTGATGTTAAAACAACCTTCCTTCATGGTGATTTGTATGAAGATATATATATATATATATAGGGATTTGAGGTCAAAGGTAATGAGAAGCTAGTGTGCAAATTGAAGAAAAGTTTATAGGGCTTGAAGCAAACACCTTGGCAATGGTATCTGAAATTTAATAGTTTTATGCATGAGCATGGATACAATAGGTTTCATTCAGATCATTGTGTTTATTTTAAGAGGTTTAATGATGTCAACTAAATTATTTTATGTTTATATGTTGATGATATGCTTGTAGCTGGGTCTAACATCGATCATATTAAGGGGTTGAAATGTCAGTTACCACATGCATTTGCTATGAAGGATTTGGGAGTAGAAAAAAAATCTTTGGTATGAATATTTGTAGAGATAGGAAGAACAAATCATTGATGCTATCTTAGGATGATTATATTGCGAAGGTGTTGCAATATTTCTCTATGGAGAATGCTAAAACTGTTAGCACACCTTTACCTGGTCATTTGAAGTTAACTAAGGAGATGTGTCCTAAGACACAAGAAGAGGAGAGTAAGATGTCCAAGGTACCATATGCTTCAGTTGTAGGCATCTTGATGTATGTTATGGTATGTACCAGGCTAGATATTGCACATGCAATGATATTTATTAGTAGGTCTCTGAATCATCCAAGAATTGAGCATTGGAATGTAGTCAAATGGATTCTCAAATATTTGAGAGGAACATCTAATAATTTTTTACACTTTGGGAGCTCTACTAATAATTTACAAGGCTTTGTTGACTTAGATTTGTTAGGGGATATTGATACTAGGTGAAGTACTACAGGCTATGTCTTTACTGTTGGTGGAGCAGCCATGAGTTGGGTTTCTAGGTTAAAAAAGATTAATGCTCTATCCACTACAGCGGTAGAGTATGTTGCTGCTATAGAGGAAGCCAAGGAGATGTTATGGATTCAATTCTTCTTGGAAGAGTTGGGACACCCTCAGAAGGATAATTATTTGTTCATAGATAGTCAAAGTGCTATTCATCTTGCAAAGAATTCAGCTCTGCATTCAAAGACCAACCACATATAGTTGTGGTACCATTTCATTTGATTAGTTTTGGAGGATGGATAGTTAAAGCTAAAGAAGATACATAAAAATGATAATCCAGTAGATATGTTGACAAAGGTAGTAACAAGGGAGAATTTGAACTCATCTTTACCTTTGGTTGGTCTTCTAGACTAAACATGAATAAAAGAACAACAGAGTCCAGGGTGGATTAATCTAGTGGGAGCCTCATGGAGTAGCAGCATAGCTACAAGATTAGTCTCCAAGTGGGAGATTTTTGTTTAGTGTGGAGCATAATTAGTCCCCAAGTGAGAGATTGTTAGATTGTGGTGACTGATTAGGAAAGTATTGTACATACTTCATAAATTCTTTGGGGTTTGGGGCATCACCTCGAAAAAAATTTTTGGTCCCTATTTTATTGGGATTTTGGGCTGACATGTAATTATTAATTATAACCCCAAAGTGGTAAAAAAAACTTGTATAAAGGAGCTTAGGATTAGGGATTGTTTCATAGTTGTGATGAAGATTGGTTCTTGCAATGATATTGAGCTGTAAGGGATTACAGATTGTAATCAGGTTATTATCACTAGATCATAATAATATCAGACTTGCTATTTGGTTGACATAGCCCAAGGATTGGATGAACCATGTTAAATCTTGGTGTCTAGTGTTCTTTTCCATGTGATCTATTATTTTCTTTTATTGGTTATATTTGCATGTAATTGTTATTTCTATCCGTGGTTTAATCCTAACAAAAACAACCAAATCCATACAAAAACCCATTCAAGGAACTTGACATGACCCTAGAGCACTTACTCAAAGAAAATAAACACTCTTAACATGGAAGTGCTTCCATTTTAAGATTACACATTTAGCCCCCACTTTTGCAAGAGTATGGACTCGATGCAAACTCTTGGCAAAGTAGATTGTAATGAAAAGATAATCTTATCAAAATCAAAGACACAAAGAGATCCTCAAGCCCTCAGAGACTTAAGTCTTTCTCAACTCTAAGATCACAATAAGAGAGACATCTCAAGAAATAAAGAGAAAAAGAAAAAGAGTGTGGTTATCTCACCAAATGATAACTTATGTCCCATTGTGAACCACTAAAGGAAACTATTGAATTGGAAAGATGGAATTGAGTTGCCTAGTGAATGTGGCTACTTACTAGTGAACCCATCAAGGATTCACTCTTAAGAATATTCTATTATATAAGAGTAAAACCAAAAATTAAAAAGAGATCCAATCTTGAGGACACCTTCAACCTTAAGAGGTCAAAAATATATTTAAAACTAGAGGGATCAAGAGATCCTAAAATACAAATCTATGCTTTAAGGATTACTCACTAATCTAAAAAGGAAGAAAAGGTATCTTGAAAAATAATATATATGTATTGAAAAGTGTGTGCATGGAATAAGTGAGAAGAGCATATGCCCCCATGTTAAAGTCATTTCTAAAACTTTAACAGGAGCAATGACTTTGATGAAAACATAAACATCTCTACTAATTATGTTTCCACTACAAGATGCCCCCAAACAAAGAAAAATCAAGGGAAATAGTACATAAACATACAAATAACATAGAACGGATCTAGCTACTATGGGGTCAATATGATCATAAGATAATATATATGATATTATTGCAAATGAATTGACATCATTCCCCGAAGAGAGAAGAAGTAAAATCATAAAGTTGGAAAGATCACATATCAAATACAAAGAAGAATTTTTTTGAACCATGACCTAGAGACCAAAAAGAATTAGTGCTATCAAGTTGTGAATCCAAGTATATTACACAAGGAAACACATACAAACAATAGCACAAGTATAACATAACATGAAACAACATGTGGAAGAATAGAGATACATATAGATGAATAATAGAAAAAGTTTGATTCCTTTATCACCTTGCACCAACCAAGAAAAAAAGATGGTATAAAAGAATCTAACAACCTATAGAAAATACATCACAAGAGAAATATAGTACAATAGACAAAAACACATCAAAAACTACCATGAAGGATTAGTCAATCAAGCACACCACCTACTCTTCCCATCTCATTTTATATCATTTAGGAAAGGTGTGTAACTCGCAAGAGGGACTATATCCAACATCGTACAAATGATACCCAATTCCAGACAAGGATCCTCTTGAGAATCACAATGTTCGATACAAGGTGTAATTGTTAATTGTGAGGAAAGCACAAGTTAGTTAAATCAATGTCAATGTCAATAGTTTCATATTGGTTATTAACATCATCAACATCATCAAGAGTATGTTCTTCATCTAGATTAGTCAAAATAGGATCTAAGATATGAATAGAATGATCAGAATCAGGTAACTTAGCATCATTATTAGCAACAAATTCTTCTAACACATCATGCATATTTGCATCCAAAAAAGGAAAAGATTTTTGAAGAATCAAATTACGAGCTTTAGCTTGAGCACAACACTTTTTATGGCATTCATTAGCCGATCGATAACATTTTTCCTTACTTGAAATTTGTTTAGAACTAGCAGGAACAATTATAGTATCCTTCATAGGTTCTATAGGAGGATTATTAGGAGACTAAAAAGCAACAAGAGGAGCTTGATTAACAAATATAGAAGCCATAGATAAAAGAGGTATGGAAGGTGTAGGAAAAATACCATAGTTAAGATGCTTAGGACGTAAACAAAACTTGAGAATATTATGATGCTTATAGACTTGATATGAATGGAAAAGATGATTAGGTCGAAAAGGACATGAAATAGGTAATGAAGGCCAAAAGAAGTCAATGGTAGTAGAATCCTTGTGCCTAGAAGTATGATATAAATTATGATTAATTGTCTTCACTTCATCATCATAAATAAACTTAAGGCATTTTTGAATAGGTGAAGCAACAAAATGCATGTCACTTAACCATGGTAAACCAAGCTTAACTTGAAATTGATCAAAAGTAGGAACAACAACAAATGTGGTGTTCACAATCTTTCCACAAAGTTGAACTAGTCAATTAATAGAACCAAATGATGGATAAAGAAAAAAATCACAATTTTGTATCCATACATCCAATTTATAATAAAAATCACATTGTAAATTTTTCATAAAATGATTTTGTTCTGTAATAACATTGACTGAGGATGTAGGATCAACAAGACAACGATGAGTGGGTATCTCAGTAATCTTAGCATAAATATAAAGGTGGCCATCAAGAACTTTAATAGTCTTAGAATCATCAAAAGTAATCATAAGTTTCCAAGGTTATTTTTCTTAGGTTGTTGGTGAGTTTTAAGTTGAGGCCTCAATTTAAGGATAGCTTTGAGTTGAGGTGGAGCTGAAACTTGAGATTGAAGTGAAGGTTGAGAGGTTGAGATACATATTAAACCACATGCTCCACTTGATTAACAACATGATTAAGTTCATCCATCTTTGAATCATACACAATATCCATAGAAGATGACTGCACAATAGGATTCGTATCATTTTTAGGTAAAGGATTCATATGGATTTGAAAATTTTGATTAGGAGGAGAAACAAATTTATTTCCACTACCATCAAAATTATCAAGAGATAAAGAATTAGAATCAATTAAGTCTAGAACGTTATGTTTTAAAGAATAACATTTCTTAGTATCATGACCTTTCTAGCAATGATATTGACCAAAATCTTTTAGATCAAAAGATTTAGCCATCATTATAGCATGTAAAAGGGGTCAAATAGGAGGTAAAGTAATCATATTAGAAATTAACAACCTATTCATAATAGAATGTAAATATTTAGAGAGAGGAGTAAGTGTGTGATTTAATCAAAAAGTAGTGGATGTAGAAGTAGCATATAAGATGTAGTAACAACTTGATCAAAAACTGCATTTTCTTGTTTATTTATCTTGACATAGTTGTTAAATTTTTGAATTTGATTTGGATTAGGATTAGCATCACTATTATCAATAGAAACAGGAGCCATTGGAGTGGTGCTCTCAAATTGACTCACTTGTAATTGATAATGATGAAGCATTGAACAAAGTTGTTGAAAAGAAGTATATTCAATAAGAAAAATCTTATCTCTAATATCCTTTTGCAAATTTGAAATAAACATATTTTGAATATCTATTAGGTCTAGGATAGGAAATTTGAGGATGCAAATGCTTAAATTCAGTCAATTTTTCCTTATTATTCATATAACTACATCAAATCAGTCAAAGACACTTGCATGCCAATGTTGTTTTGAAATTGTTGAATAAAAGTATTATCAAGTTGAGGAAATGAATGAATAGAATAAGGAGTCAAGGAACAAAACCATTGTAAAGCCTTCTCACAAAAATTTTGACCCAATAACTTAGCTAAAATCTTATGATAATGAGCATAACCACTACAAAGGATTTGAAAGCTTTTAACATGATGAATAGGGTCACCCTTACTATTACAATTCTCAAGATGTGGCATATCAGCTTGCTAAGTAATGGAAGTACAAATAATATCCTAAGATAAAGGACCTCCCATGTCAAAAGTAGGAATACTAAACTTTTTTTGCATTAAGGATGCAAGTTGTTGTTGTAAAGATGATATAGTTTGAGCCAAACAGATAATTGTAGAATCATAAGAAGAAATTGGAGGAATAGAAACATTAGATACTCTAGGTAAAGTGTAAGAAGCTGCAAGAATGGAAGACACAAATGGAAAAACACTAGTAACTATAGTTGGCATAGGAGTAGAATATGTAAAAGTAATAGTATGATAAGAACGTTATGATATAGGAAGACATGGGAGGAACACTCATAGCGATAGAGGGAACTATCATAGTCACCAAAGGAGTATAAATAGGAACACTAGGAAGAGGAACAAAAGAAGGTTCAATGCCAGTGATAGGAGGAAACAACCCTAAATCTTGAGCTTCTTGAGCTAAAGGTTTAACATTGGAAAGCACAAGGTGAGTAATACCATGCAAGATATTAACACCTTGGTCACTATCATGAAGAGCTTTTTTAAGAGCATGAATAGCTTGAATAGAATCTTGATTATGATTTTCTTGAAGAATCCAATAACTCATTTTATCAAGTTCATTTGAAAGATTTTGGACTTGTTCAGGAGGAACTCTTAAAGCATAATTCTCATCATGAGATGAGTGAGAAGATTTTTTCTCCATAAGAGGATTAGAATAAGGAAGAATCAAACTCGCATTAGAAATCCTAAGGAAAGGAGAAGAAGACTTAGGCTCAAAGGTACCCATAAGTCTACGACTATGTCTAAACCTAAGATTAGAAGTAGGACTAGAAGTAATAAAGCTCATAAACCAATGCAATGTAAATGAACTAAACTAAGAAAACATAAAGCATAATTTTTTGTATTTTGAAAGAGATGTTGCAATGTTTTTTTGTATTTTTAAATTTAAAATGCAAGAGCATAAATTAAATCTAATCTTAATTCAAGAAAAACTTAAGAAACATAAAATGAAATATAACACCACTAACCAAAATAGGGAATCTAATTCCACAAAAGAAAAAAGGGTAAGCATGTTAGATTCGGCAAAATGAATAGAAAGAAAACAAGGTTTCCTTTCTTAACCCTATTTTCAATATGATGACCCAAATTGATTAAGCAAAAGAAAGCGATCAATGCAGAGATGGATCATGTGATGGAGAATAGGGAGAAAGGAGGGTTAATGATATTTTTATTTTGAGGGGAATATTTTTAAATCCTAAAATAGATAAAAGAAAAATACTAACCTTGAATCTCGAGAGTGTTTTTTTAAAAATGTCTACGTACAATTTCTGGAAAATCTACAACCTATTCTAGAATGGAAATGTCAAGACAAAGAAAACCCATTCTTTTGTCCTTTTGAAGGGAGGTCAACGTTGACCCTAATAGCAGGGTACAATCTTATTCGAGGCACAATTGTACACTGAAAAGTTGATCTTGAGCTGTGTTACTCAGACAAAAAGGTTGTTAATAGATTTTGCAAGTTTGATGAAAAGGGTATTTGAATCTATTCTTCAATTTGTTGTTACAAAAATGTATATTTCTTATATTGAAATCCCTATGGAGGATTCAAATCCTTGAATCCACAAGTATAGATGCTCCAAGTGTATGTAGGATGTCTCAAATCAATGGAATTAGATCTTCAACACCAATCTTCAATGTATCTTTGCATAGGAAATGGCTTGAATGAATATGAACATAGAAATCTTCAACAAGAGGGCTCCATAGAGATTGAATCCTTCAATGGACAACAATGGATGTCCTCGATGAATTGGATGCTTGAATGCTTGAATGATAGTAGAACTCCACTTCATTGATCATAGGTAGATGTGCTTGCAAATATCAATAGTGGATACTAGATATGAATGGATAGAAAGTAGATGTCAAAATGAGGAAGGAGGCTTCCTTGTATAGTAGGCACTAACTCTTAGAGAAGGCTGACATAGGAGTATTAAATCCCATTTAACCTTAACCCTTAGGAATAGACCTAGATTAAATGTAATATAAGAGTCTATCATTCTGAAACCCGAAACACTATACCCAAAAGTGGGAAAAATAAAATTTCTAAAGCCCAAGATCCCAAAACTTCTAGAAATTTAAAAATGGTCATCAGGTCAGGGACAAGGTTGACTCTACCCTAGGTCAAGGTTGAGGTCAAGGTTGACCTAGGTCAGGGTCAAGGTTGACCTTGACCCAAAGCTCAAAATCCTCAATTTAACACAATAGGTTGTTAGAAATAGGTTGGAAATAGGGAAAGAGAAGAAGAATAAGGGGAAAATAGCCATATCCATGCAAAGACTGCTGGACATGACTCCAAACCACTTACAGAGAGGGCTAAGCACTTGATGGGGACATAACCAAAGAATAGAATGGGAACAACAAAAAACGGGAATTATATTAACTAAGAAAATAAGCTAGTACAACCAGTACAGGAAAATAAACTTCAAAACATGCCCTAAGGGCTTAAAATAGCATAAATCTAGAGATAATTTCTCCTTATGGTACCTCCTCTCAAACTCCACTCCAAACTGCCTTTTACAATGCCAGAAATCTCCTTAAATAGACCCCAGAGGGTTAAGGAATAGGAGTACATTCTAGAAAGTGCTAGTAGGCATCCACCGACGAAATAGAAGGTTCTGGAAGCTACGTTAGAAGTCAATGCAAATCTAGAAGAATCCAGAAACGGTAACTGAACTTTCGGGAGCCATAACTTTTGAACTGTAGCTCCGATTGATGAACCGTTTACATTTTCAAAAAGCTCTTGAAGTGCTCTATAGCTCTATAGACGAGCTTTGCTTGTCCCCCATTTTTTGACCCTTTTCAACGTCATTAAATGCCCCAAACCTGACTTTGAAGCATTCTTAAGAGGTCTCCAAAACCCGAAAAACTGCAATAACTTTCAAACCTTGGGGCCTATTGAACTGATTCTTTTTCTAGAATGCTCTAAATCATGATTACATTCATCTGGCCAATTCACACCTTCTAGTTTACCGAAATGATGGCCCAAATACATGCTCCTATTTTTTTGGGATTTTTGAACGCATTGATAGTTGAACTATGAGAGTTGGAACCTTTATTTGAGCCAAATGGGTATCCAAAAATGTAAAGACATGAAACAGATACTAAGTCTAAGTACATTTTTTTTGGTGACACAGGATTGCCCTTATACTTGTAGATGCTCCTACATCAGACACCCAGGGTAGATTGAAAAGTGACCCTGTTACTTTATGGATGGTAGAGGAAATCCCAAATGGGAAACCTCGGCTGCTGAAATCCAAGTTGAGTCCTCGATTGGCCATCCTTTCCATTTGACCAAATACTCTTCATACTGCCCGTTTCTGGTACTCCTACCCACACGATGATCTAGAATGTCTTCTATCTCCTCCTTATTAGAAGTAGGAATTGGACATGGCTCTAAGACCAGCTCCTCATCTGCACCATCATCATGATACTCTATTAAATCTGCAATGTTGAAAATGGGAGAAATCTGAATACCATCTGGCAGCTTGATGCAGGAGCATCCAGACGTATAAGGGCAATCCTGTGCCACCCAAAAAAATGTACTTAGACTTAGTTTTTGTTTTATGTCTTTACATTTTTGGATACCCATTTGGCTCAAATAAAGGTTCCAACTCTCATAGTTCAACTATCAGTGCGTTTGAAAATCTCAAAAAAATAGGAGCATGTATTTGGGCCATCATTTCGGTAAACTAGAAGATGTGAATTGGCTAGATTAATGTAATCATGATTTATAGCATTCCAAAAAAAGAATCAGGTAAATAGGCCCCACAATTTGAAAGTTATTGCAATTTTTTGAGTTTTGGAGACCTCCTAAGAATGCTTCAAAGTCAGGTTTGGGGCATTAAATGACGTTGAAAAGGGTCAAAAAATGGGGGATGAGCAAAGCTGGTCCATAGGGCTATAGAGCGCTTCGAGATCTTTTCGAAAATGTAAACGATTCGTCAATCAGAGCTACGGTTCAAAAGTTATGCCTCCCGAAACTTCGGCTACCATTTCTGGATTCTTCTAGATTTGCACCGACTTCTAACGCAACTTCTGGAACCTTCTATTTTGTCGGTGGATGCCTACTAGCACTTTCTAGAATGTACTCCTAGTCCTTAACCCTTTGGGGTCTATTTAAGGAGATTTTTGGCATTGTAAAAGGCAGTTCGGATTGGAGCTTGAGAGGAGGTGCTAAAAGGAGAAATATTCTCCAGATTTATGCTATTGTAAGCCCGTAGGGCATGTTTTGAAGTTTATTTTCTCTGCACTATTTGAACTAGCTTATTTTCTTAGTTAATATAATTTCTCTTTTCTATTGTGTCCATTCTATTGTTGGGTTGTGTCCCCATCAAGTGGTATCAGAGCGGGTTTTAATGAGTGTGTAGACAGAGCGCCGACTGTGAGGCAGTTTGCATGAGGACTGTGTGGTTGTGGGTTTGAGTTAGAAGATGCCTCCATGAAGAGAGCATGGTGAAAGGGCCAGAGCTATTGATCTTGAGGAGGTTAGAGCCCTCCAGAGATAGGTACAAGTATTGCAAGAGGAGCTTCGTAGAGGAGCAAATGTTTCAGCAGATGACAATAGTGAGGATGACAATGAAGAGGAAGTAATGGAAGTTGATGGGGAAGTTCTGAATCTTGTAGCGGAAAGGCTTTTTAGGGCCATTACTAAGTTTGGGAAAAGACCTACAATTGAAGTGAGTATATTTTTGGGAAATTAGAAACTAGATGAGTTGATCGATTGGATCAATGAACTAGAAGAATACTTTGAGTATGAGGATATAAGGGACCCAGATAGGGTTAAGTTTGCAAAGGCCAAACTGAAACGCCGTGCCAAAATCTAGTGGCAAGAGATTCAACTGGAAAGACTTAGAAGAGGAAAGGAGAAGATCACAAGATGAGATCGCATGGTGGACAAATTGAAGAAGCAGTTCATTCCTGTGGTCTACGAGCTTGATCTGTTTAAGAAAATGCATGGGTTAAAGCAAGCAGGAAGATCAGTCCAAGAATATATAGAGGAGTTTTACCGACTCCTGATTAGAGTGGGGCATGCAGAAGCAAATAAGGAGAAGGTTCTCGTTATATCAGTGGGTTGTGACCTAGCATCCAAGAGGAATTAAGTCTGGTAAGAATGACCAGCATTGAAGAAGCATACCAGTTTGCCCTACGAGTTGAAGAGAAGTTGAGTAAAAGGTTTGAAGGAAGACAAAGAGGGTGCGGTCAAGGAGGAAGGGGAAGCGGTAGATCATCTGGAGGCCGCAATGAAACTCAAAAGAAAAATGAAGATGAGGGTACTAGGAGGAACCAGAGGAATGAGGGTTTCAACCGCTCCCATGATCAAGACTTTGGAAATCAAAGAGGAAGAGGTAGAGGACGTGGACAAGGAAGAGGAGGCTTCCATGGTACCTATTTCCATTACAATGAAGAAGGTCATCGTGCCTTTGAATGCCCTCAATGACAAGGAAGGACAGATAGGAGAGCTGAGGGCCAAGCTAGGGTTTCTCATGTGGATGAGGATGCACAATCATCACATTTAGAGGATGCAGAAAGAGGAGAGACCTTGGTAAATGAAAGAGTCCTACTAAGTGGTGAGAATGAACCAGGACAACGGAGGAGTTTGTTCCATACCAGATGCAAGTGTGAGGATAAATGTTGTGATGTGATCATTGATGGTGGGAGCACTGATAACTTGGTATCAGAAGAGATGGTCTCTAAGCTGAAGCTCAAAAGGGAGAAACATCCCCAGCCCTATTGGATTTCTTGGGTAAAAGATGATCATAAGGTCCTGGTAAGTGAACAATGTTTAGTAAAATTCAAAATTGGGAGTTACCATGATGAAGTTCTCTGTGATGTTATTTCGATGGATGTTTGCCATCTATTGTTGGGTAGACCATGGCAGTTTGATAGTCATGCAATACATGATGGACATGCAAACACATACTCTTTGACAAAGGATGGAGTTCGCCACAAATTGAAGCCCATGAAAAAGGAAGGTGAAAAGGTATGTAGCAGTGCTAGGATTTGTCTTGTTGATGGAAGGAAGTTTTTAGATGGCATGAAACATCAGCGTATGTTCTATGCTTTAATTCCTAGGAAACATAAAGAAGGTAGTAGCGAAATACCATTTGAAGTTTCAGATTTACTAGGGGAATTTGGAGATATTATCTCTAATAATGTTATAGATGGATTGCCACCAGTAAGGCAAATCAGTCATCAGATAGATATGATTCCAAGAGCTAGTTTTCCTAACAAGGCTGCTCACAGGATGACTCCTACTGAAACAAAGGAGCTAAATAGACAGGTTCAGGAGCTGTTGAGGAAGGGTTTGATTCGAGAGAGCCTGAGTCCATGTGCAGTACCTGCAGTACTTTCACCAAAGAAGGATGGAGAGTGGAGGATGTGTACAGATTCTCAAGCTATAAAGAGGATAACCATCAAGTACCGGTTTCCTTTACCAAGGATGGATGATCTTATGGACTGCTTGAGTGGAGCTCAGTACTTCACAAAGATAGATCTGAAGAGTGGCTATCATCAGATACGGATTCGAGAAGGAGATGAGTGGAAAACAGTCTTCAAGACCAAGGAGGGTCTTTATGAGTGGTTAGTCATGCCCTTTGGATTGACGAACGCCCCAACCACCTTCATGCGGCTCATGAATGAGGTACTTAAGAAGTTCTTGGGAAAATTTTTTATTGTCTATTTGGATGATATTTTAATTTTCAGCAAGACTTTGGAAGAACATTTACTGCATATTCGTAGTGTCCTTGAAAGGCTAAGGGAAGAGAAACTATTAATTAATCTAAAGAAGTGTGTCTTTGCAAAAAGGGAGTTAGTCTATTTGGGATTTGTTATATCACCTGAAGGTCTCAAAATGGATCCAGAGAAGGTAAAAGCCATCTTGGAATGGCCTACTCCAAGGTCTGCTATTGAGGTAAGATCATTTCATGGTCTGGTTAGTTTTTATAGGAAGTTTATTAAGAATTTCAGTGGCATATCTGCACCTCTAACTGATACAATAAGAGGGGATAGAAAAGAGTTCAAATGGACTGCAGCAGTTGCATGAAGTTTTGAATTGCTGAAGAAGAAGGTGACTGATCAGCCTATGTTGGCACTTCCAGATTTTAGAAAAGTATTCCAGGTGGATTTTGATGCTAGTGGTAGCGCTATTGGGGTTGTATTAAGCAAAGAAGGTAAGCCTATTGCATATTTTAGTGAAAAATTGAATGATGCAAAGAAGAAGTATTCTGTTTATGATCAAGAGTTCTATGCAATAGTTCAGGCCTTAAAGAAATGGAGGCATTATTTATTGCCAAAGGAATTTGTTTCGTATACTGATCATCAGGCATTACAGTACCTAAATAGCCAAGGTAAATTGAATCAGAGGCACATGAAGTGGGTAGAATTCTTGCAGAGTTATACATTTGTGTTGAAGCATAGAAGTGGAAAATCTAATAGGGTTGCAGATGCATTAAGTAGGAGACAACTGTTGCTTACAACAATGTAGGTTGAAGTAGTTGGGTTTGATGAACTCAAGAATTTGTACCCCGAGGATCCTGATTTTGTTGAAGCATGGAAAGCCTGTAAAGAACCTGTTGCTGTAGATAGAACCAAGCGGTTAGACTATTTGATTCAGGATGGCATGTTGTTCAAAGGTAGTCAATTGTGCATTCCAAGGATTTCCATGAGGGAAAATTTGATTAAGGAGAAACACAGTGGAGGGATGGCAGGACATTTTGGTCGGGATAAGACCATTTCCATTCTTAGAGAACATTATTTTTGGCCTCAAATTACACAGGATGTGAAGAAGTTTGTACAGAGTTGCCAGGTTTGTCAAGTTGCCAAGCGATTTAGTCAAAATACTAGCCTATATCAGCCATTGCCTGTTCCATCAAGGCCATGGGAGGACATAAGTATGGATTTTGTTCTTGGATTGCCAAGGACACAAAGGGGTAATGACTCAGTATTCGTGGTGATTGATAGGTTCTCCAAAATGGCACATTTCATTCCATGCCACAAAACTCATGATGCTGTCCATATTGCAGACTTGTTTTTCAAAGAGGTGGTAAGACTACATGGTCTTCCAAGGAGTATAGTTTCTGACAGAGATACTAAATTTGTGGGGTATTTCTGGAGGACATTGTGGAAGAAGTTGAGAACAGACTTGAAATTCAGTTCCACACATCACCCACAGACTGATGGCCAAACAGAAGTGGTAAATAGAAGTCTGGGCAATTTGCTAAGATGTTTAGTTGGAGATAAGCCCAAGGGATGGGATTTGATTCTACCATAGGCAGAGTTTTCTTATAATAACTTTGTGAATAGGAGTACTGGAAAATCACCATTTCAAATTGTATATGGGAATAGCCCAAGGACTGCACCAGAATTGAGGAAGATAGAACAAGGGGAGAGGACAAGTGCTGAAGCTGAGGAATTTCTTGAACACATCAAGCGTCTACATGAGGAGGTTCAAGCACACATTATCAAGATGAATCAAGAGTATAAAACTAGGGCTGATCAAAGGAGAAGACATAAGGAATTCCAAGTAGGGGATCTAGTCATGGTGCACTTATGAAAAGAAAGATTTCTAGTTGGTACTTACAACAAGCTGAAAATGAAGAAATTTGGCCCCTGCAATGTTTTGAAGAAACATAACTCAAGAAATGCATATGAGGTGGAGCTGCCAGATGGTATTCACATTTCTCCCATTTTCAACATTGCAAATTTAACAGAGTATCATGATGATGGTGCAGAAGAGGAGCTGGTTTTAGAGCCATGTCCAATTCCTGCTTCTAAGAAGGAGGAGATAGAAGACATTCTAGATCATCATGTGCGTAGGAGTACCAGAAACAGGCAGTATGAAGAGTATTTGGTCAAATGGAAAGGACGGCCGATCGAGGACTCAACTTGGATTTCAGAAGCTGAGGTTTCCCATTTGGGATTTCCTCTACCATCCATAAAGTGACAGGGTCACTTTTCAATCTACCCTGGGTGTCTAATGCAGGAGCATCCAGAGGTATAAGGGCAATCCTGTGTCACCCAAAAAAATGTACTTAGACTTAGTTTCTATTTTATATCTTTACATTTTTGGATACCCATTTGGCTCAAATAAAGGTTCCAACTCTCATAGTTCAACTATTAGTGCGTTTGAAAATCCCAAAAAAATAGGTGCATGTATTTGGGCCATCATTTCGGTAAACTAGAAGGTGTGAACTGGCCAGATGAATGTAATCATGATTTAGAGCATTCTAGAAAAAGAATCAGGTCAATAGGCCCTATGGTTTGAAAGTTATTGCAGTTTTTTGAGTTTTGGAGACCTCGTAAGAATGCTTCAAAGTTAGGTTTGGGGCATTAAATGATGTTGAAAAGGGTCAAAAAATGGGGGATGAGCAAACCTCATCCATAGGGCTATAGAGCGCTTTGAGAGATTTTTGAAAATGTAAACGGTTCATCAATCAGATCTACGGTTCAAAATTTATGCCTCCCGAAAGTTTGGCTACCGTTTCTGGATTCTTCTAGATTTGCACTGACTTCTAACGCAGCTTTTGGAACCTTCTATTTTGTCGGTGGATGCCTACTAGAACTTTATAGAATGTACTCCTAGTCCTTAACCCTCCGGGGTCTATTTAAGGAGATTTTTGGCATTCTAAAAGGCAGTTCAGATTGGAGCTTGAGAGGAGGTGCTAAAAGTAGAAATATTCTCCAGATTTATGCTATTGTAAGCCTGTAGGGCATGTTTTGAAGTTTATTTTCTCTGCACTGTTTGTACTAGCTTATTTTCTCAGTTAATATAATTTCCCTTTTCTATTGTGTCCATTTTGTTGTTGGGTTGTGTCCCCATCACAGCTCCACTTCATATGCATTTCCTGAGTCATGTTTCTTCAAGATTTTGCAAGGGCCAAATTTCTTCATTTTCAGCTTGTTGTAAGTACTGGCTGGAAATCTTTCTTTTCGTAAGTGTACCATGACTAAATCTCCTACTTGGAATTCCTTATGTCTTCTCCTTTGATCAGCCCTAGCTTTATACTCTTGATTCATCTTGGTTATGTGTGCCTGAACCTCCTCATGTAGACACTTGATATGTTCAGCAAATTCCTCAGCTTCAGCACTTGTCCTCTCCCCTTGTTCTATCTTGCTCAGCTCTAGTGCAGTCCTTGGGCTATTCCCATATACAATTTGAAATGGTGATTTTCTAGTACTCCTATTTACAGAGTTATTATAAGAAAACTCTACCTGTGGTAGAATCAAATCCCATCCCTTGGGCTTATCTCCAACTAAACATCTCAGCAAATTGCCCAAACTTCTATTTACCACTTCTGTTGGCCATCAGTCTGTGGGTGATGCGTGGAACTGAATTTCAAGTCTGTTCTCAACTTCTTCCACAATGTCCTCCAGAAATACCCCACAAATTTAGTATCTCTGTCAGAAACTATACTCCTTGGAAGACCATGTAGTCTTACCACCTCTTTGAAAAACAAGTCTGCAATATGGACAGCATCATGAGTTTTGTGGCATGGAATGAAATGTGCCATTTTGGAGAACCTATCAACCACCACAAATACTAAGTCATTACCCCTTTGTGTCCTTGGCAATCCAAGAACAAAATCCATACTTATGTCCTCCCATGGCCTTGATGGAACAGGCAACGACTGATATAGACTAGTATTGTGACTAAACCCCTTGGCAACTTGACAAACTTGGAAACTTTGTACGAACTTCTTCACATCGTGTAAAATTTGAGGCCAAAAATAATGTTCTCTAAGAATGGAAATGGTCTTATCTCGACCAAAATGTCCTGCCATCCCTCCACTATGTTTCTCCTTAATCAGATTTTACCTCATGGAACTCCTTGGAATGCACAATTGACTACCTTTGAACAACATGCCATCCTAAATCAAATAGTCTAACCACTTGGTTCTATCTATAGCAACAGGCTCTTTACAAGCTTTCCATGCTTCAGCAAAATTAGGATCCTCAGGGTACAAATTCTTGAGTTCATCAAACCCAACTACTTCAACCTACATTACTGTAAGTAGTGACTGTCTCGTACTTAGTGCATCTGCAACCCTGTTAGATTTTCCACTTCTATGCTTCAACACAAATGTATAACTCTGCAAGGATTCTACCCACTTCATATGCCTATGATTTAATTTACCTTGGCTATTTAGGTACTGTAATGCCTGATGATCAGTATACAAAACAAATTCCTTTGGCAATAAATAATGCCTCCATTTCTTTAAGGCCTGAACTATTGCATAGAACTCTTGATCATAAACAAAATGCTTCTTCTTTGCATCATTCAATTTTTCACTAAAATATGCAATAGGCTTACCTTCTTGGCTTAATACAGCCCCAATAGCACTACCACTAGCATCACAATCCACCTGGAATACTTTTCTAAAATCTTGAAGTGCCAACACAGGCGGTTCAGTCACCTTCTTCTTCAGCAATTCAAAACTTCTCACAGCTGCTGCAGTCCATTTGAACTCTTTTCTATCCCCTCTTATTGTATCAGTTAGGGGTGCACATATGCCACTGAAATTCTTAATAAACTTCCTGTAAAAACTAACCAGACCATGAAATGATCTTACCTCAGTAGCAGACCTTGGAGTAGGCCATTCCAAGATGGCTTTTACCTTCTCTGGATCCATTTTGAGACCTTCAGGTGATATAACAAATCCCAAATAGACTAACTCCCTTTTTGCAAAGACACACTTCTTTAGATTAATTAATAGTTTCTCTTCCCTTAGCCTTTCAAGGACACTAGAATATGTAGTAAATGTTCTTCCAAAGTCTTGCTGAAAATTAAAATATCATCCAAATAGACAATAAAAAATTTTCCCAAGAACTTCTTAAGTACCTCATTGATGAGCTGCATGGAGGTGCTTGGGGCATTCGTCAATCCAAAGGGCATGACTAACCACTCATAAAGACCCTCCTTGGTCTTGAAGGCTGTTTTCCACTCATCTCCTTCTCGAATCCATATCTGATGATAGCCACTCTTCAGATCTATCTTTGTGAAGTACTGAGCTCCACTCAAGCAGTCCATAAGATCATCCATCCTTGGCAAAGGAAACCAGTACTTGATGGTTATCCTATTTATAGCTCAAGAATCTGTACACATCCTCCACTCTCCATCCTTCTTTGGTGCGAGTATTGTAGGTACTACACATGGACTCAGGCTCTCTCGAATCAAGCCCTTCCTCAACAGCTCATGAACCTATCTATTTAGCTCCTCTGTTTCAGTAGGAGTCATCCATTGAGCAGCCTTGTTAGGAAAACTAGCTCCTGGAATCAGATCTATCTGATGACTGATTTGCCTTACTGGTGGCAATCCATCTGGAACATTATCAGAGATAATATCTCCAAATTCCCCTAGTAAATTTGAAACTTCAAATGGTATTTCACTACTACCTTCTTTATCTTTCCTAGGAATCAAAACATAGCATATATGCTGATGTTTTATGCCATCTAAAAACTTCCTTCCATCAACAAGACAAATCCTACCACTGCTACATACCTTTTCGCCTTCCTTTTTCATGGGCTTCAATTTGTGGCAAACTCCATCCTTTGTCAGAGAGTATGTGTTTTCATGTCCATCATGTATTGCATGTCTATCAAACTACCATGGTCTACCCAACAATAAATGGCAAACATCCATCGAAATAACATCACAAAGAACTTCATCATGGTAACTCCCAATTTTTAATTTTACTAAACATTGTTCACTTACCAGGACCTTATGATCATCTTTTACCAAAGAAATCCGATAGTGTTGGGGATGTTTCTCCCTCTTGAGCTTTAGCTTAGAGACCATCTCTTCTGATACCAGGTTATCAGTGCTACCACCATCAATGATCACGTCACAGCATTTATCCTCACACTTGCATCTGGTACGAAACAAACTCCTTCATTGTCCTAGTTCATTCTCACCACTTAGTAGGACTCTTTCATTTACCAAGGTCTCTCCTCTTTTTGCATCCTCTGAATGTGATGATTGTGCATCCTCATCCACATGAGCAACCCCAGCTTGGCCCTTAGCTCTCCTATCTGTCCTTCCTTGTCATTGAGGGCATTCAAAGGCATGATGACCTTCTTCACTGCAATGGAAATAGGTACCACAGAAGCCTCCTCTTCCTTGTCCACGTCCTCTACCTCTTCCTCTTTGATTTCCAAAGTCTTGATCATGGGAGCGGTTGAAACCCTCATTCCTCTGGTTTCTGCTAGTACCCACATCTTCATTTTTCTTTTGGGTTTCATTGCGGCCTCCAGATGATCTACCGCTTCCCCTTCCTCCTTGACCGTGTGCTCTTTGTCTTCCTTCAAACCTTTTATTCAGCTTCTCTTCAACTCATAGGGTAAACTGGTATGCCTCTTCAACACTGGTCATTCTTACCAGACTTAATTCCTCTTGGATGCTAGGTCGCAACCCACTGATATAAGGAGCAACCTTCTCCTTATTTGCTTCTGCATGCCCCGCTCTAATCAAGAGTCGGTAAAACTCCTCTGTATATTCTTGGACTTATCTTCCTACTTGCTTTAACCCATGCATCTTCTAAAATAGATCAAGCTTGTAGTCCATAGGAATGAACTACTTCTTCAATTTGTCCACCATGCAATCCCATCTTGTGATCTTCTCCTTTCCTCTTCTAAGTCTTTCTAGTTGAACCTCTTGCCACCATATTTTGGCATGGCCTTTCAGTTTGGCCTTTGCAAACTTAACCCTATCTGGGTCCCTTATATCCTCATACTCAAAGTATTCTTCCAGTTCATTGATCCAATCGATCAACTCATCTGGTTTCAGATTTCCTAAAAATATACCCACTTCAATTGTAGGTCTTTTCCCAAACTTAGTAATGGCCCTAAAAAGCCTTTCCTCTACAGGATTCAGAACTTCCCCGTCAACTTCCTCTTCTGGTCCAATTACTTCCTCTTCATTGTCATCCTCACTATTGTCACCTGCGGCAACATTTGCTCCTCTATGAAGCTCCTCTTGCAATGCTTGTACCTACCTCTGGACGGCTCTAAACTCCTTAGGATCAATAGCTCTGGCCCTTCCACCACGCTCTCTTCATGGAGGCATCTTCTAACTCGAACCCACAACCACACAGTCCTAGTGCAAACTGCCTCACAGTCGGCGCTCTGTCTACACACTAAGGAAAACCCGCTCTGATACCACTTGATGCGGACACAACCCAAGAACAGAATGGAAACAACAGAAAAGGGGAATTATATTAACTGAGAAAATAAGCTAGTACAACCAGTACAGGAAAATAAACTTCAAAACATGCCCTAAGGGCTTACAATAGCATAAATTTGGAGATAATTTCTCCTTATGGTACCTCCTCTCAAACTCCACTCCGAACTACCTTTTACAATGCCAGAAATCTCCTTAAATAGACCCCAGAGGGTTAAGGACTAGGAGTACATTCTAGAAAGTACTAGTAGGCATCCACCGATGAAATAGAAGGTTCTAGAAGCTGCGTTAGAAGTCGGTGCAAATCTAGAAGAATCCAGAAATGGTAACCAAACTTCCGGGAGGCATAACTTTTGAACCGTAGCTCCGATTGACGAACTGTTTACATTTTTGGAAAGCTCTCAAAGAGCTCTATAGCCCTATGGATGAGGTTCACTCGTCCCCCATTTTTTGACCCTTTTCAATGTCATTTAATGCCCCAAACCTGACTTTGAAGCATTCTTAGGAGGTCTCCAAAACTCAAAAAATTGCAATAACTTTCAAACCGTGGGGCCTATTGACCTGATTCTTTTTCTAGAATTCTCTAAATCATGATTAAATTTATTTGGCTAATTCACACCTTCTAGTTTACTGAAATGATGGCCCAAATACATGCTCCTATTTTTTTGGGATTTTCGAACGCACTGATAGTTGAACTATGAGAGTTGGAACCTTTATTTGAGCCAAATGGGTATCCAAAAATGTAAAGACATGAAACAGAAACTAAGTCTAAGTACATTTTTTTGGTGACACAAGATTGCTCTTATACCTCTGGATGCTCTTGCATCAGCACTCTTCACTCAAAAGTGCTTCCATTTTTAGATGATACAAGGTCATTTGATTTACAGTTCCTTGCATACCTTCTTTTCTTAGTTATAGGTAGTGTGATTACCTAATCCATTGGATTGGTTGATCTTAAATTTAGTAGTTCCATTTTTGTTGTCTTCATCATTCTTTCTCCATGTTTGATTCATTTCATTTCTTGTCTATTCTACATCAACTTTTCCTTATCATTTGTTCTATTCATTGCTAGGTATTGGTACTCGGGACCTATAGTTCTTGCTCACATGTCCAATCTTGTGACAACCATAACAACTTAAAATTCTATTTATCCAAGTCTTGGATTTGCCTCTTAAATGTGTCCTAATATAATTTTGTACAATATAACCTTATTCACCATAGTAATGACAATTTTACCATATGTTGTAAGGGTTTTCTTGTTGAGGTGTGTTTCCTTGCTTCTTGGTTTTCCAATTATCTTTTTCCTTTGATCTACATTCTTGAGCTCCATGTCCATACTTTTGACAATTGTAGAAATAACATTCAAATCTAGGTGCATTGGTGAATTGTTGGCTTTGAATATGCACTTATGTGATTGCTATCCTTGCTTCTTTCAATTAAAACAATTACCAATAAACTTAGGCTTAGGTTTCTACTTACCAATTTTGATTCAATAGATGTTTATTGCATGACCTAGTCTCCCATAATGATAACATGGTAGATGCTCAGCATAGAATAGATCATATATATCATGGGGTCTTCTTTATGATCTCACCAGTTCTTCATAGTATCTCAAAGCTTCATTGGGTTTATGCAACCTTTCAGTGAAATCATTTTTAGATCTCAAGTCATTCATAAAATGTTCATTCTCAAATTTCAAATTTCAAATTTCCACATCTTTTCTATTTACTTCTTCATTTGCACATAGTAATTTATTAAGCATATCAAATTTCTTATCTATGAGGTTTTGCACATCTTGCACATCTTTTTTTTTTTCATAAAGTCTTGTGGCCATTTTTCTCTTGTCTACATCATCCATTATCTTATCTTCCTTAGCATTTTTTTCTGTTCAATCACTTCTCATAGTCTTACTATTGGATTTCATGCTATCTTTTCAATCCTTTTATATCATCATTCAGTATGTTGTTTCTTTGTAGGAAATTACTACTATTCTGTCACTTTCACTAAAATTTTCATCATCAAATAGTCCTTCACTATCTTCTTCTCGATACTGTGTGTCATTTTTATGAATTTCTAATTGATTCCTTCTCTTTAAGGATTTTTTCATTCCTCTCTTGCTACTTCATTCTAGTGCAATGCAATTTTTATATCAAGTTTCTAGTTTTCAATGATCTTTCCTAACTTATTAGCCTCCATCTCCAAGATCATAATTCTCAAGTGATTAGAATTCTTGTAAGAGAAAAAAATTCTAATAGCAATTGTTGGAAGTCTATTGGGAAAGAAAGATACCAAGAGGGGCAGGTGAGGGGGTGGGTGTGTGAATCATGATCTATAAAATTTTTTTCATTTGAAACAATTATCAAAGTGGTATCTTTTACCACTAACTCTTATCTCAACAATATCATAAATCAAATAAACATGAAAGTTTTTGGTGTAAATAAGTATTTACTTATTACACTTACTTAAGTTTTACTTAGGTTAATGCATTATTTAATTATTTTGCATTATTTTATGTGAGACACTTAGGAGTTTGTGAAATCTCATTGAGTTACGCAACTCTAATTAGGCACATGGTGTCTACAACACAGGAGTATGCATCATTCACTAAGTTGTTGTGATGACAACCCAATTTTTCGCACTCCTCATTTAGCACATGATGTCTACTCCACTGATTTTCCTGCTACACCATTGTAGTCTTATCCTCACATCATCACACTTAATCCTATTCTTAATGGAGGATAATCCATATCTGGTGGACATGTGCCTGGTTGTATGACATGTCATGGTGCTAACTTCTATGCATTCTAGAAGCTCTCCTGAGGCCTTTATATTTAGGCACTCCTAGTGTACTCTTGCATCAATTATTGAATGAATATCATCATTCTAATCATACTCTACCTATTTTGGTCTACTGTGTGCTTTTGTTGAGTTCTTTTGTTCTTGGGTGAATTCTAGCCTAAGCCAAATTCTTACATGGTATCAGAGCTGAGGAGGATTCTCATCACATAGCCGTTTGAGACCATTCATACTTTAGCACCTCGATTCTAGAGTATCCGCAAAAATTGGGAGCATCTAGAGCCAAATCTGACCTCTTTGTTGCATCTAAAATGGTGATTTGGTGAAGATTGACTATAAACTCACCTATATTGGGTGAAAGTTGATCGTGAGGCAAAAAAAAAAAAATTGCAAATTGGCACCTGAAGGACCGATTTGTAGAATTGGTATGATCATTTTAGATCTATACATTTAATTCTCAGATCTTTTTTTTTTTAGATCTACATCATTTTCCAAATTTTTTTTGGCCATAGGGCCATAGGGGAGATTTTTTGCAAGTGAAGATTGAAGCTTATTGGTGCAAATCTAATATTTGCATCACATTCAAAAGGTCCAAAAACCCCCAAATCAGATTTTGTTTCATCCAAATCAGACATCTGAGTCAAAATCTAAAGCCTTTTTTTTTTTGGAGGCACAGCGGTGATTCAGAAAAAATAACAACAGCAGTGATTTTCAAACATCAATATCTTCCTCATACAGACTCCTTTTTGCGAGCAAGTTTTTTTTTTTGGGGGTAGGATTTCGTGATCTACAGATTGGTGCAAGTGGTTTGAGATCTCTGTTTCTGAATTTTTTTGCAACTCCAAAATCTCACATTTTGCCACTTAAAATTCTTTTTACGGGCTCATCTGGACTCCAAATCAGGTTCTATTTTTTTTAAAGTGCTTATTTTTTCATCTACTTCTAGATCATACATCATATTGTAGTGTTATGTGGACAAAATTATCACTTTTAGCATAGGGCCTTTCTTTGCCTTGTAATGCTTCAATATTGTAGCACATTGTAAAGTTTAAGATTTGTACTCCATTAAGAGGTTGTAACAAGAAAAATCAGAAGTCCACAAAGGCCAAAATTGGCAAGTGGCCCATTCTAATCACATTATTGATAAAGTGCCCAAAGCATCTATTTTGGGGGGGTTTCTTGATTCAGTGAAAAGTGGGGGTGTTCTTGTTATTGTGGTCTCTCTTTTGTGCAATTTTTTTTCATTTTATGCATTATGGGAAACTTTAAGTTTCCTAAGTTAACTCCTCATAACTATGCTACGTGGTCTATCAAAATTTTGTATCACTTAATGCATAATAGAGTTTCTCAATATGTAGATGGTACTCTTCCTAAACCAGCAGGTAGTAATGTATCAGCAAGTGAAATTTCAGATTGGGTAGCCATGGATAGGAAAGCCCTAGGTGATATATGTTTGGGGGTAGATGATAAAACCATGTATCAAATCAAGAAATGTACTACATCTAAGGAAGCTTGGGATACCCTCAAAAACCTTTATGGTAAAGTGTCTAAAGAACATGTGTTCAAAATAGAAGATGAGCTAGTTTCCTTAGATCCTAAGTCGTATGACTCAATACAGGACTTCATCATCAAGGTGAATGAATTAAGGACAAAGCTTAATGATTGTGGGAGTTCTATAGAAGATGATAGACTGATCTATCTCATTCATAATAAGCTATCATATGAATATTTCACATTTTTATCTTCTTTTAACACCTCAAAGACTGCCTTAGGGTCTGCCTAAAAGAAATTCACTTTTGATGAATATGCTAAACTGTTGGATGATGAAGAAAAGAAGTTGAAAACAATGGGGATTCTCAAATCACCTAAGTGCAAAGCATTGGTGGCCAATGAGGGTTCTCAACATTTAGCTAGACAGTCTTCAAACAAAGGAAAGGGCAAAAAGAAATGGAAGAGAAAATTTGAGGATGTAGAAAATACAACACCTCAATCAAATCAACAAGGCAAGTCCTCGAATTTCAACAAAAAAGGGGGGACAACAATAAGGAGAAAAAGAAGTGTGCTTATTGCAAGAAAATGGGTCATGAAGATCATGAGTGTTATCATAAATAGATTGATGAATTGATCAACATCATGAAAAAGTATAATGTTCCATTGCCTAATGCTTACAAGGAGAAGGGATCTTCTTTAGATTCAAAGGGCAAAGGGAAAACACTCATGGCTAATGCGAACTCTTTGAAGGAATGGATATTTGACTCTGGTGCCTCATATCACATGGGTTCTTCAAAGGATGATTTTTCTTCATTGAATCACTCAAAGGTACTGCACATCTTCATGGGGAATGATAGCAAAATGAAAGTTGAAGGAAAAGGAAATGTGGAAATGGAAAATGGAGAGTTTCAAGAGGTTCTCTATGTTCCAAACCTAAGTTCAAATCTCCTCTCAATCTACCAGATCACTCACCTTGAAGATGGACATAGAGTTGAGTTCCTTCCTAACTCAATTCAAGTGTACAGTCTTAAAGATGATTCCTTGGTTGCAGTAGGGAAAGTGAATGATCACAAGAGGTTGTACTCTTTCTCGCATTTTGTACCCAAGACTCCTTCAAAGGCCTTGTTAACACAATCACATTCAAACATGCAATTATGGCATGAGAAATATGGTCATCTTGACTATTGCTATCTTTAGCAACTTTGCACATACCAAATGGTCAAAGGTCTACCTCAAATCAACTTTTCTAAGGGTAAATGTTCATCAGATTCAGTGGATATGCATCCAGAGGGTAAGTTACAGAGAGGGAAGTCTTCTAGAGCAACAAGTATTCTACAAATGGTTCACATTGTATTAGCAGGTCCTTTTGCATTCTGCCAGGGTCGCTACATACTTACCTTAGTTGATAACTTTACAAGGTTCACTTGGCTCTACTTTCTGCATAGTAAGGGTGAAGTTTTGGATGCATTTCTAGACTTCAAGGCTCATGTAGAACGAAAATCGAGAAAGGCCATCAAAGGATTGGACAATGGAAACATGAATGTGAACATAAGACTTAAGGACTTTTGCAGACATGAGGGCATTGATCTTCAGATTCCTTCAGCATTCAGTTCGCATAAGACAAATATTGTAGCATTAAGGATACAAACTCTTAAGTCTATAGTACATTGCATGATTCATGCCAAGTCTCTAGATCCATCATTAGAAGTCAAAGCAATCTCAAGTGCCACTCACATTCTTAATCATTCTCCTCATCCAACCTTAGATGGAAAAACACCTTTTGAGGCATGGTGCAGCAGAAAACCTATTGTGACACACTTCAGAGTCTTCGGTTGTCCAACATGGGCAAACAGATCTTCTAGGGGTCAAAAGGCATAGACATATTGGCCTTGTACTTTTATTGGTTATGATGACAGTGTGAAGGCATACAGACTTCTTGATCCTAAGACACATCAGATTTTTGTGGAGAAGGATGTACATTTTGAGGAAAGTTCATCCAGCTTTTCCTCTACTCCTCTTCGCAAATCATATAGTGTGGATACTGATAGTGACACTAGCGATAGTGCTTTAATAGATTCAGATATGCAGAGTTCTATCGACATATACAGTGAGAGGTCACTTCTTCAGTTTAGTCCGCATGCATACATAGCCACAATGATAGGTCTAGAACAGTAGGGTACATCTTGTCTTCCAGATACAGGTTCAATGACAGATTTGGGGGACAGTATTGATGATTTGCCTCTTCTTCTTGATGTAGAATTACCTTCTTCAGTTGTCATGAGAGTTCCATTAGACTCTCTTGTTCATCCTCTACATGATCAATCGTCACAGGTTGAAGTGATTGTGGATACTTATGATAAACAGTTACAGCAAGGTTCTTCATCAGTTATAGAGTCAGCCAATTCTTTGGGACAGGTTTCAGAGACATCACTTGTTCATCAGATTCTTTCCACACACAGTGGAAGTGTCTCATTTGTACCCTTGGCATTATTTCTTCCTAAGGGGAGGAACACCATTCTACAGTCTTGGATCAGCTTCTTCATTGGAGCATTCACTGTTCAGCATTCTTCTTTTGGGGGGGGAGCCCATCCTGTCTCTCTTCCTCTTCTCATCATTCTTTTATGTATATATTGGATGTATGTCATAATGGGGGGGTCTTGATTACTCCATCCATCAATGCATCCTATCTATCTCTCTTTTTGGGGGAGGGCTTTTCCCATGAGGTTTTTCCTCTTTCCCCGCTTTATGGGAGATTGCATATCGTTATGTACATGGGTACCTAACATGACCTAGTAGCCAGGACCCATATTGCATTTCATCCTTGATTACGTAAGCATAAGGGAATTCCCCTAACTTACACTTAAGGGGGGGTGTTGGTGTAAATAAGTATTTACTTATTACACTTACTTAAGTTTTACTTAGGTTAATGCATTATTTTATTATTATTTTATGTGAGACAATTAGGAGTTTGTGAACTCTCATTGAGTTACGCAACTCTAATTAGGCACATGGTATCTATAACACATGAATATGCATCATTCATTGAGTTGTTGTGATAACAACACAATTTTCCGCACTCCTCATTTAGCACATGTTGTCTACTCCATTGATTTGCATGCTACACCATTGTAGTCTTATCCTCACATCATCACACTTAATCCCGTGCTTAATGGAGGATAATCCATATCTGGTGAACATGTGCCTGGTTGTATGACATGTCATGGTGCTAACTTCTATGCATTCTAGAAGCTCTCCTGAGGCCTTAATATTTAGGCACTCCTAGTCTACTCTTGCATCAATTATTGAATGAATATCATCATTCTGATCATACTCTGCCTATTTTGTTCTACTGTGTGCTTGTGTTGAGTTCTTTTATTCTTGGGTGGATTCTGGCCTAAGCAAGATTCTTACAAAAGCAAATGATCAACACATAACAAGAAGATTTGGTAACCTAGAAACCCTCGAAGGTGAAGGTAAAACTAGGGTGGGGATGACACCCACAAATCTTCACTACTAAAACAATACTTTTTTCCTTTTAGGGCTAAAATTATGATCACTTCTAATGATCTATCCTATGAGGTTCTACCTTGTTAAGAACTACAATACTTATACAATCTACCTTGATTAAACAATTTAAAAGTTACACCAAAGTAGGCATTGTGTTAAGATATTTACATAGGTTTGTTTGGACCACTTTGTTAAGAGATTTAACCTAATTCACTATCCTAAAAGATGTATCAATACCTAATCCTTCAGTTAGTATTGTAATGCTTGATTATAGATCTCCTCTTCCCATAGTCTAATCCTTCTATGATCTAATATAACTTTGTTCTACACTTCACTGATCTTCTTGGTCATGCTATCTTGTTTCACCTTGAAACTTAGCTTTGACATCCAAACCTTCTATACACACATACACACTCACCATAATAAAGATAGGGTTCAAATCCTCCTTAAATAATACCAAATGAAGAAGGTTCTAAATCAAGATCAACAATCTAGTTTTCTCCCTTATTTGTCTTAAACCTTCCATTTTCTTGATTGGTTAAACAACTTACATAAGGATTAATGATCCATACTAAAGGCGTAATATACTCCTTAAATTACTCCATGCTCATCAAAACATGCAATAAGTTAGCAAAAAATGGTTTACCTCAGTGTTTTTGCAATTCCAAACAAATATGTCAAAATTGGTTCACTTGACACAAAAACACTTTGATGCTCAGTCATGACTAATATTCATTTTTTTTGTCAACTTCTAAATGCTCAATATTCAATGCATAACTCGACATGAGCAAACTCTATGTTGCTTGGCACAAACTGACTTATGTATTACTCGGCATGTATAGGAGCATTTGGTGACCATAGACATTCTCGAAAATGAAAATTTCTTATCCTTGACTAAAATGTGAACATGTCTAAATACATTGCTTGACCCTAGTAGGATGGGTCAATCATAGTGATAATCGATCATCTCTTCCATGTAAATGACTAATTGTTTGACATGAATAGATAACAATTTGTAGGGATCAACACCTAGGCAATGAAAAATGTATATAAAAAGGAAGGCTTGTAGGTTTTCTAGTGAAATATTGGGTGATGGTTGTAGCTTTGTCTTGCAGATTGTTATAATGAAGGCACTAATGAGGTTTTGCATGTTTTAATTGTAAATTATGTAATTCAAAACTTGTAGAGATAATAATGAGCTCATATTTTGTTCTCTCAAATTGTTATCATTTCCTAGTTTATGTTGAGTGTTTTTTTGTATTCAGAGGAGAAACCTTCACCAATTTAGTTTTATAGGTGAAGATATCGCTCTTTTCATTGTAGAAGAAAGAATCCATGGGATTATGCTGAAATAGTTCAAAATAACCTTCATCGCCTTCATTGCTAAATACACTAATGCTATTATGTTTGTTGATTTCAAACCCATTTTATTATAAAATAAGGTATTTAAAAAATTTATGAAATAAATTTCCTCTCCACTCACCCAGATTACACCTTTATTATCTTTGAGAAATAAGGGGGTTTCACCTTGGTAAGGGAGATGATCAAAGGTACCTTGGTTTATCATTATTTCTTCATTCTAATTAATCAGAAGGTTTTTATTCCACAGTTCCCAAGATGTACATGTTTAAGGCATACAATAGGATAAACTAGAAGTTCTTGATGAGTCTTCTTTAAAATCTATGCTTTCATAGTAAATGCATTCAATGGGTCACAAAATGCATTTTAGGGGATAATATTTCAATTTTTTTTCAATGATGCTTGTTGTGGCTTATTCTCCTCATCTCAAGGGATTTTAGGAAAAGTGATTACCTCTCTCTATTTCTCTTTATTATCCTTCTTGAGGGCTTGAGTAGACTTATTCATCATAGGAGGAATTTAGGCCTCTAGGAAGGTACTAAAATATCCCAATCCTTAGCCTTGAATTATAATTTATTGGCTAAAGATTCAACACTATTTTTCAAAGGGAATATGAGGAAAGACAAGATTATAAAAGATACACTTTTAGAATACTATATGGCATTAGGAAAAATGTTGAATATTTCTAAATTAGTACAATATTTTTCTTCAACATTAAAGGTGAGTATTTGAGCATCCCCTTTATTAAAGGGAAGACCAAATTTTTTTATTATTTATAGTTCAGACGATCAAGGAAATGATAGCTTCTTGGAAACCTAGATGGTCATGTCTAGCAGAAAGGATTCTTCTGGTTAAATTTGTTCTTAGTAAAATCTCAAATTATATTATATCGACAATATTAGGTATATAGGTTAGATTGAAACTTGGACATGTTGATGATCTATTTTATTGATCACAACATGTATGCTTGAGTTCATGATAGATAAGGTTTTATTACATCACAAAGGTTTGGGTTGGTGTATGAAGTTGAGTCCCACTTTTGCGAAGAAAAGGTGGAAGTATTTTTCTAGTTTTCTAAATTTTGTGTCACTTGATGTCCAAATTTGAGGCACATCAAGATTGAATCTTGGAAAAGTTCAGCATCAAAAATTTTAGTGCTCGGAGTCTACTTTTCAAATATGTATTTTTTTGGAATACCCACATGGTATACATTACATTTTCTTAGGCACATTCAAAAACCACTTTTTAAAAATATATGTTTCACGATCATACTACAGCCATGTACAACCATCCTTTTTTGGAAGATTTTTTTGTTTTGTTTTTTTTTTTTTTTTGTGATTTCTTTTGGGAAAAGGTACCTAACATTCCAAAGATTGATGAGAATATCTTTCCTTAGTTTTTTATTGAATTTGTTTTTTTTCTTTTAATTTATATTTGACCATAAAGTGCATTTTGAAAACCTCAAGTGTACGACCACAATAATTTGATGAAAAATTCACCCTTTTTCAAAATTTAATATATTGAAGTACATCCTGTGTCGATTGATGACATATAATTCATTTTTCAAAAAAAACATAAAATCAAAAAAGTTATTAAAATTTTAGCTAACCATACTATTTGAAGTTTAGGTACAAATTTGGCTTAATACATATTGTAAAAATAATAATAAATTATATCAAGTACAAAATTTACATTTTTAGAATGTAGCCAAAGAGTAGTATAATGGGTTTTTGTTTCATCAAAAAATTCATTCAGAAAGTCCTCTGAAAACTTATGATAAAGTATAAATATCATGTCCCCATGCCTTTGCTAAATTTTTATTATGGAAAAATCACTTTCTTGGTCCTACCAAGCCTATCCTAAGCCAAAATCTAATTCAACCTATGACTTGTGAAATTTGAATTTAGTAAACAAGTACACATTTCATAACAGGTACCCATTTCTAAAAGTGGGTAAAAATATTTTTTGGCACAATTTTTTTTTTTTTTTTTTGAAATGGGTACCCATTTTGAAATGAGTACCCTTTTAAAACTACTGGGTACTCATTTTGAAATAGGTACCCATTTAAAAAAAATTAGGTACCTACTTTTTGAATATAGGATTAGACAAGCGTAAAGAAAGTACTCATTTTTTAATAAATGGGTGCTCATTTCTAGAGATAAATTATTTTCCTCAAGGACTTTTATAGTTTTGGCACTCAAATTCTTGCATTTATCCATTCATTAAGTCAGTGAAATTATCATAGAACTAATTAAACTATGCGAGTTAAAGATTGTGTTCACATATCAAGTGGATGCTACATCTATGTTCGCTTACATTTCTATTGAGTTTCACATGAGTTACAAATTATTTTGTGAAGAGTGGTAATAGACTAGCGTGCAAAAAAATCTATTTGAGATAGTTGTTCATAGATTGGTTGTATCTTATCTATGAATTTTAATTAAAATTAGAAAGCTTCAATCATTGTTGACAAAATTTTCATGATTCTCTCCATTCATGATAGTATATCTTAGATATTATCCAAGAGAGGTCACAAAAGAAAAAAAAGTATGATATGGTTTTACAAGTAGTTAATTATACTATTGAAATATGTTGTTCTTTATTTGATGAAGTGTTAATTGTATTGTAACAAGTGGAAACATTATTGTAATAATTGTAATGATACTTAAGAAGGTGTGTATGTAATGAGGTTCGATGTAATTTTTGTATATTGAAAAATCCTTAATAGGTTGACCTAATTAGTTATTCTAATAGTCTATAAAAGGGAAGATGTTTTCCTTGGATGTATTCGCGGCATTCTATTATTTCTACTATGTGATAGTTTTGTGTTAAGGATGAAAATTTGACTACAAAAGGACAGATATATAGTTGGATGTTGGATTTGGAGTTTAAAGGAATTGTAGTGACAATTGACCTCTAGTATTGGTTATTTCAATTTTTGGACATTTTATCCTATAAATCTAATCCTCATTGTTAGTTGAACCAATTTGGATAGTGGGTTTAGTTGTATTTATAGAAGCCTTCAAAGAAAATTTGAACCTTCTAACAAGGGTTCGAGGTCTCCTAACATGGATCTATCCTTTAACCAAGATTATTGTACTGATTACACTATATTTAGCTCCTAACAAAGTCAAATCATTTCACAAGGAACATTTTTATTAGTACATTATCCTATCTGTGTCATCTCTACTAGGGTTTTCCATCTTAACAAGGCTTTCCATAGTGAAATAATCATTTTGTCACTATGAATTGTTTATCTCATCAAACTATGCTTCATTTTTTTCTTATTAATTTTTAATTTAATAAGTTGCATATAATTTTGATTTTCTAAAAAAATATTTTATCTCCCCCGTGACCACCCCCCCGCCCCAGTTGTGTGGGTGGACTATGCTATCTAACAATTAGTATCGAAGAATCAGGTCCTCTTTAATAATGAATCTTAGGATCTTGAGGAGATCCATTGCATTGAAGATGGAAAGTCCAAATTTTGATGGAGACAACTATGGCGAGTTGAAGGATAAGATGAGAACTCATTTGATCCACATGGGGACTAAATACTACTTAATTATAAGGATTAGAACTCCAATGAAAGAAGGAAAGGATTGACCTTCATCTATTGAGAGAGAGAGAGAGAGAGAGAGAGAGAGAGAGAGAGAGAGAGAGAGAGAGAGAGAGAGCTTTATGTGTAACATGTATGAAATGGAAGTACTAATCTTTTCACTTCCAAAAATAAATTTTATCGAGGTAAACAATCTCTAACTTTCTTTTAAAATTTGGGACTAATTAGAAATTTTTATGAAGGTGATACATAACAAAAAAGGTCTGTAGTTTTTAGAATTGGAAATCTATTATTGAAAGTGCCAGAATGCATGAATATGAATCTATTAGGTCATATGTTAGAGGGTTAGTGAGATTACTATAGGGAAATAATTCACTAGAGGAACAATAAGAGAAGATGAGGTATGTTATAAAATTATGAGATGTTTAACTCTTGCTTATGATACTAAGGTTAATGCAATAGAAGAAATTATTCCACTTATATTTTAGTTTAATATCTCGAGACTTTGATTGGTACATTGCATGCATTCAAATCTGGTAGAGTAAAAGATATATCTTCTATTTTAAATTTCTTTCAAAGTTAGTGAGCATAATGATAAAATGATACTAAGTGTGCAAGGACTAGTGGTGAGTATGCTACAGATTGGGAAGAAATGTAGGAAGAAGAGAGGACACTTAGTGAACTTGTTCACTAATTCTAAAGAGAGAACCTAAAGGTAAAAAAACTTTTTCTTGTTGGAATTATATAAAATCTAGTCATTTTTCTTGTCTGTATTGAAAGAGGGAGAGAAAAGTTAAGCCCATGAAGCCTTACAAGTCAAAGATCCCAAAATATTATTTCTATGCTTGGGATCATGAAATATAGTTCAATGAAACAAATTTCTTAGATAGTGATGATGGAGATGAGATATGTTTTGACACTATTAGGGAAGTGATTCCTATTAAAGAAGAGAAGTTACTTGTATCGTCGATTGAGAAAAATTATTCTGACTGGCTAATATATAGTGGATGGTCCCATCACATGATAGGTGATAAAGATAAATTTGTTCAATTTAATAGTTTGATGGTGGTGTGATCAAAGTTGGATACAATTCTTCATATCATATTAAGAAAATGGGATCTATGACAGTTAACAGTAAAACTAATAGTGAGGATACATATGCCTTGTTGATTTATTCAAACATAGCTTTTTAAGTCTTGGATAATTTGTTGATGAGGGCTATCATCTTTAGTTCACTGAGAAGACGTGTAAAATCAAGGATAAATGAATATAAAACCAATTGGTATAGGTAAAAGGACTAGAGGTAATGTTTTCAATTGAATCCTACTAAGATAAGGTGTTTGGATTCTAAATTTGTTGACAGTTGAATATGACATAAGATATTTTTCCATATAAAATTTGATAATATTGTGAAGATGAGTATTCTTATTTTTGTAGAAGATCTAAGAAGATTGTGAAATTGTATATAACATGATTTGAAAGGAATATGTGATGGATAAACATAACAATAACTTATTTCTTAGAAAGTTATTCACAACTTCAAAAAATATGGAGATAGTTCATACAACTTTTTGTGGACCTACAAAGACAAGAATATCTTATGGTTAAACATGGTTCACCAAATCTCTGGGCTACATCCACCAAATAGCAAGTCTGATATTATTATGATCTAGTGATAATAACCTGATTACAATCTGTAATCCCTTATAGCTTAATGTTTCCACAAGAACCAATTTTGCATCACAACTATGAAAAAATCCCTTACCCTAAGCTTTTTCATACAAGTATTTTTACCACTTTAGGGTTATAATTAATAATTACATGTCAGCCCAAAATCTTGATAAAATAGGGCCCAAAGAATTTATGAAGTATGTACAGTACTTTCCTAATCAGTCACCACAATCTAACAAATATAGTACATGTTTATTCGAGGGAATTAGTTAACACAATAGTATACACTATAAATAAAATTCAAATTAGAAAAGGAATATGTAAGACTTCTGATGAGTTATAGTTTGGTCATACACCTATTATTAAGTACTTCAATTTTTTTTGAAGAAAATGTTATCGCCAAAGAGAAAATGATATATGAAAATATCATCCTGGATGTGATGAGGCATCTTTCTTAGTTACTTTAATAAGATAAAAGCATATAGATGTCATAATAAAAGATTAAGGATAATACATGAAACTAAAACTAGAAAGGTTCATGGAAATTGTTAGGTGAAAGAAAGGATACTTGATTATGATTATGATGAAAATCAACCTAGTACAAGTCAGATACTAATAAAAAGTTAGAATGTAGAACATGAACAATTATTTGAATTAGACAATGAGTTATGAGCATATATTTGAGACAAACCTATATGAGAACCTAGAGAAGAACCTAGTGAAGAGAAATGAACACCAAATTTCATTGCAATGAATCATCTTAAAGATAAAATCATTGGCAATGAAAACAAAAGAATAATAATGAAAAAAGATTAGGTATTTTTCATGTGCTGAGCTACACTATTTCCAATTTTGTAAACCCTAGTTTTCTAAAATGGTGTCTAGTTCTTTGAAAAAAAGGCATAGAGGGAAAAGAGGTCTTATATGTTCAATTGGTTAGAAACGAGGTAAAATCAACTATATTCAAGGCCATTCTAGATATTGCATACAACCATGATCCCTCTAGTGCACTGTCTATGATATTACCAAAAGTTTTGATTATTCAAGATGCCAAAAAGTGTTATAATTGTAAGATTGGCAATATTGGTGACATGAAAATTAGAGAAGCATATGGAAAACTATGTGAAAATGGTGTGTTAAGGGAAGAATTCAAGATTGTAGAAAAGAAAGGGTTAACTCATGCCCTAGATTTCCATAATGTTTTAAAAATTGAATGGATCAGGATTGTTTTGAGTAGGATTCATGATAGTTTAGTCTAGTTAGATAATGGTCCAATAAAAGTCACAAAAATAGTAATCCATAGGGTAACATGGTATCCAACCCTAGATCAGCCAAAGACTATGAGGAGTGAGTCTAGAAAAGTCATTGAAAAGAACATAGGAGCTGTATGGAACAAGAGAGGAATGACCATAGACGCCATCAAAGATCCTTTAATAGATTTTGTAGTAAGGATAATTGTTCATAAATTTTATCAATGGAGTAGATTGAACAGTGTACCCTACATTGCAATAGATATGGGTTACAAGATTGTAAAGAAGGATCATACATATGATCTTGTCAAGCTGCAGCTAGAACAATTAATTGAAAATCTAGGAGCAATAAGAAAAATAAAGAGTGCTCAGTGTAAATTTAGATCTATTTTGATATGTATTTTCTTTTATGTTTAGAACACATTTCCTACATTTGGTAGTATTGCATGGAAGACAACTAGTTGTATTGTAGTTCAAATAGGAGAATTCATTGAACAATTAGGTGAAAATTTTGAGTTAGTGATGACTAGTTACTTTGACAATTTCAAACAATCCATGAAGAAGGGACTGAGGATACTAGTATCATTAGTTGAAAGATATTATTATGATGTTTGTTTCCTAGTTAATGCTAATCACAAATTTGTTCAGGCAACAATTCCCAGAGTAAGATGGCTAAGGGCATTGGGTCATGAAATTAGTGTTGATGAGGCCTCTAGAACAATAACAACATTACTTGTAGAAGAAGTAGACAAAGGTTCCAAAGCATTTGGTAACTATGAGATGGCCAAGTCTAAGATTAATATGGAGTTAAAGATTGCCTCTATAATAAAAAAATAATGATAAACTAGTAAAGAAACTAAAAGAAAAATTTGGTGAAGGTGCAGAGTAGGAAGATGAAGAGGAAGAGGATGAAGAGGAAGAAGAAACTCAGAGTCAAGCACCACTTGCATTGACACAAAGAAAGAGTGAAGATCAACAAGAGGAAGAAACAAAGATTGTGGAAGGTGTCGAGGAAGAAGAAGCCAAGGAAGCACCTATTCCTACTTATCAGAAGAAAAGAAAGGCTAAGGCACAAGCAGTGACAAGACCTAAGAAGATTTCTAAACCAAGCTAGCCAAAACCTACAATACCTACTACAAGATCCAACACACATGTCATTGCACAAAAGGCTAAAGAGAAAGCTAAGACTATAGAGAAAAAAGGAGGAGCACATAAAAGACCAAGGAGAAAATATATTTCTTAGGTTGAAATTGAGGAGAAAAGAATTGAATTTGATGACAATAGCCAATTCCAAATGGTGAGTCACAATCCTTCATCAAAACTAGACAACTAATGTGAGAATGTTAGAAATAATGTAGATTTATCAGGATTTTTGCATGTTAATTTTGAAAATCTTGGAAAATTTGAAAAGAATCAAGTCTAGGAGGCAATATATGCCGTGATGGCCAATTTTAAGAAAGCCCCTCTAGAAATTGCCAACTCTATGCCTAAAAGTTTATATGAAAGAGTTGAGCAAAAATGTCATTATTTTTTGAACTTAGAAACAAAAATTAGGGAGATGTCCCTTGCTCAAGTTATGCCTAAACTTAGTGAGGCACAAATAGCTAAATCCATAAAGAAATATGTTGTTAGTTTTGTTCCAAAATATAGAGCATTCAACATATTATAGAATAACATACAAGATGTTGTAAAGAAGACTACACAGATGTGGAAAATTACATATGGGCTAGCTACAATCAATGTAGGAGAACAAGAGCACATTGAGATTAAAGATGATGAAGATTATGACAATAATGAAGGCACAATTGAGGAAGGTACTAAAATGAATGTAAAGGATCAAGAAACAACTGAGAAAGTGTAGCAAGAAGAATAGAGTGTACAAGATACACAAATGTCAAATATCAACCCTCCACAGATAATAAGTGCGAGTACTTCAAAACTATCATAGTAAAGGATTTTTTTGATCTCTCTATTTAGAAAATCAATCTCTTACCAAAAGACGACTTGAAAAAGATACTTGATCAATCTACAGTACAGGCTAAATTGTGTAACAACCCTGTATTAGTGAGTGTAGCTGAACTTTAGAAATCAGTGACTAAAACTACAAGGGAGGAGGTGAAAAAAAAAGAAACACTTACCATAACTACTCAAGTCACTAGTGTTAGTACACACATAGGTGCCACTCCAATCTTAGAAACTATTACCAAGGAGGAAAAAAATAAGGTTGAGACAATTGAAAAAGATAAGGTGGAGAAATAGAGTCTAGCAAGTTAGATAGATTCATATGCACCTCTGACACAAGTTCAACATGCAATTCAAAGCAATGAGGAAAACATGGACAAGCCTGAAGAGACTAAGTTGACACCCAAGCCAAAGGAAAAAGTAGCAATTCAAGCATTGGTAATTTTACTAGCATCTAGAACTCCTTCCAGTCACACTCTTCAAAGGCTGAGAACAGATACAACACCTTTTCAATTCTCAATGTCGAGTCCAAGTTCATCAAAGGTAGAAGAGGTAATAACATATGGAGATGTAAGCCTAGATGAAGAAATTGTTTTGCAAAAATATGATTATACCACAATAACAATTGAGAAGATGGGTATACTTCAAGAAACCCTGGCTAGAAAGAAACATCAAGTGTTGAATTTATAGTCATGTTTGTTATTAGTGACACACACTTATTTAGATAGATAGTATCTACTAAGCTTATTGTATAGTTAATAGTGTTAACCAAGCATTTCAGGCTTTACCAAATTCTACAGTTGCTACCGAGTTCAAGGAATAGTATTCAGTTTGCGCCGAGCATTTTCTACCAAGTTGGTGATTAGCAATGTAAACTAAGCGTCTCAGTGTATGCCAAGTTCCTTAGTGCAAACCAAGTTCATTACTACTTACTGAGTTCATAGTTATAGTGATGTGAATCCATTATTGACCAAGCCACTCAGTGTTAACCAAGTGATTCAATTTATACCAAGATCATTGTGATAGTGTTGACTGAGCTATGCAGTGTGAATCAAGTAATTCAATTTATACTCTGAGTTTCATAGTATTCATAAATTCACAAGTATAGACCGAGTTCAACTACTTAGAAGTGATCAGTATGGACTGAGCTTCTATCTCTACTGAATGCATGCGGATGTCTAGTATTGATAGTAGATGCCGAGCATCAAAACCTCGCCAAGCTAGTCTTCAAGACCAAACTTCTTGTAGTTGGGCTGACTTTATGTATTTTGTGTAAACTTGTATTGTATCCAACATTGTTGAATTGTTATTTGGATTGGTATATATGTAATGTATTGCCTCACATCCAAAGTAATGAGATATAGTATAGAAGTAATGTAACAAGTAGAGAAGATAAGAAATGTGAAGTACAAAGGCTAAAATAGTATAAGGAGCAAGAAGGATTTATCTATCACAACAAGGTGATCATTGTAAAACTCAAAGGGATCTTACTCACCAAACCAAGTTGTAGATTAGTGAGAGGATGATGAAATCTCAAGTAGACACGGATCAATTGAATGATAAAATCCATTACAGACAAAAAGGAAAAGAAGGAATTGGATATACAAAAGATGGTGAATCATCCAAGCAAGGAGCTCAAAAGAATCAAAGACCTATTTGAAGTCATTGTGGTAAGGTAGGCCATACATTGAACAAATGTTGGAGCAATGGGAAAGCTAAATTCAATGGAAAATGTTACAATTGAAATCAGTATGGTCATAGAGCCAATGAATGCAAAGAGAAACCTAAATTTGAAGGCAAATATCACAAATGTAAGAAGCATGGACACAAATATTTAAAATGAAAAACTAATATATTGAACCCAACAAAACAAATTGTAAAAGCTATATTTGGTTGGGATTATAACACTTGGTGTAGATGTTATTATTGTGGAGAATTTGGACACATTGGAATGAATTGTGTAAAACATCACACGAGGACAAGAGACACTATTAGAAGATGTTTCATTTGTACAAAACTTCATCATCTTGCCAAGAATTGTATGAATATTGGAAAAATTGAAGATGAAAAGAAATTCAAGGTTGATAACATCAGAAAGTAGGAAAAATAGTAGTGGATTCCAAAATCTTCTAATAATAAAAGTTTGAGCAATGATGAACATGTCACTCAAGAATTGGGTGACTCAAGCATTTCCACTTGATCTCTTGCATGGAGAAATGGAACTAGGATTCTAAAGAAGACATCTTAAAATAGTTATAGTAAGTAGAATAAAATATCTATATCATCATTCAAGATGTAAAGGGATAACTAAGAATTCAAGAAAATGCTAGTCATTACTGAGCAAGGTTGGGTTACAAACCCTACCAAGAGTTACTAAGATTATTGTGTGGACATTAAGTCATGAATAAATCTATTGAAAATTTAATTCAAGCCAAGTAGAAGATAGTGTTTCATTAGAAAATTGATCATACTAAGAATTTATGGCAACTAGAAGGAAAAATTTGATAAAAGGGTAAAATTGAATTCATTTCTCATTGAGAATTTTTTAGAGCTATTTGTGTAGAGCATTTTTAGTGCATCTGAGCAATCTATGTAAATTACCATTAAATTTTTTTCATGTTCTCCCAAACCCTACTAAGAAAAATAGCATCCAAAAGAAAAAAATTGAAGAAAGGATCTGATATGTTGGTTTGAGGCATGGAATGGAAGGCACTAGACTTCAAGATGAGTTTGGTTGTTGTGAAAACCCTAGATCCAAGTGGAGCACAATCTAAAATTCCATCAAAGGTATTATTGAAAAATGATATTCATTTACCTTTTTAGTGTGCTATTCAAGATATTAGAACTCTTGAAATGGATGAAACCTTAGAGAAGCTATGTGTGAATGGCATAATAAAACCAGAACATCAACATCTTGAAGCCAAAGCTTTGACTCATATTTTGCACATGCCACAAGATTTTTAGATCAAATAGATAAGATTTATCCTCAACTATGTGCATAATGGTTAGATGTGATGCAACCTATTGTAATAAAAAAGAAGATGGTCCATAGGATCACTGGTCTTCCTATGTTGGCCAGAGCTAAAATGACCAAAACCCTAAGTCAGGTTGAACTAGAAAAGAAAACCCTTGCTGAGTGGGATGGAAGGGGAATGAAGATTAGCTATATTACAGACATGGAATTGAAGTTTTGAATTCATGTCATTGTACACAAAATATATAGCTCAAGTAGACTCAATAGTGTATCTTGTGAAGCAGTGGATCTTGCATACAAAGTGGTCAAAAATAACTTGTCACTTGACCTTGCCGAGTTGATGCTAAATAAATTTAGCAAAAGCATGGAGAGTACAAGAACATCAAAGAATAATCCTTGTAAGTTTGGTTCACTCTTAACTTGTCTATTTTTATTTGTGCAAAATCTTTTCCCTTATAAAGGTACTATTATATGAAGGATGCATATGTTATTTATCAAATCAATGAATATACAATTGAAATGGGAGAAAACTATACTAGTATTATGCATAACTACTTTGATGCATATAAGGATAAGATGAATAATAGATTTAGGATACCAAAGAAACTTGTTGATGATTACGAAAATGATATTTATTTTATGGATGCCAATAATAAACTATATATTCAGGTAGTTAGACTAAGAAATGTATGGGTTAAGCCTCTAGGTTATGAGGTTAACATTGATGAAACCAAGGACATTATTGAAGCACTATTAAATGAGCCTATTGATTCTAAAGCTACATAATTTGGCCCCTATGATGAAGCAAAGGAAAGAATAGAACCTAAAATAAAACTTCCTCAAGCAGTCAACACAGGAAATAAGAGAATTGCAAAATTCAAAATTGGCTCCACTCTTTTATTGACTGAATGCAATGGAGATGCAATCTTCAAAAAACCACCACCCTATTTCCAAGAAAAGTTGAAAGAAATTGACACTGGAGCTAGTATGGAAAATTTCAAAGCATTAAGGTATGAAACCAAAATTGTAGAGGAGTAGAAGAAAATTGAAGACATGGTTATGTCTAAGCTCAAAAAATGGAAATATTATCCAGATCAACTTATTCACTAGATTCCATGTGAACTAATGGAGAAGATAAAGCCAAGATGGGAGCATGTAAGGAAAACTAGTAAATAAATATATGAGCAGACCGTGAGGCAACCCATGCCAATTTTAAGTGACAAGGAATTAAAAGAATCCTTGAAGAAGAATGAAGAAAAACTTACGTTGAAGTTTAACATGTCTAATGTTGATCAATAACATTGAACGTGTAGTGAAAAATGCTACAAATACATGGAAAAACATCTATAATCTCCATATGAAGAGCAATTTTTTTGTTAATGTTGGTGACAAGGAAGATGATGATGGACATGAAAAAGATGAGGAAATTGATGATGAAGAAGTTACACATTTTGATAACATAGATGATGAGGAACAGGAACAAGGACAGGAAGCTACTGAGGAAGATTTACCTAAAGTTTAGAACATAGAGGAGACCAACCCAGAGAAAATTGTAGTAGAGGTCATAGCCTCACTTCCTCATTCTTCAAGCAAAGAATTGAAAACATCAAGCCCAAAGAAAGCTTCTATTGGATTGATCATGTCAAACATTGTAAGTACAAGAACTCAATCAATTTTTGCACCTATTCAGCTTGGTACTTTATTGATAGAAGTGACAAGCACTTCATCTACCAAGTAGTAAATACTTCCTCCCTGATTAGTTTTGGTTACACAAGGTATTTCATCAATGAGCGCAATATCTACTTTTTCAGCCAGTCCTACTATTTCTACCTTTGTTTTCATTCCTAGCATGTAAATAATAAGTACAAGGATAGTTGAGACAATGCTTCAAATGAGTACAAAATTCTTTAGTAAAGGAAAAGCGAAACAAAAGGAAATTGATCTTGATGAGGAAATTATTATTCCAAATTGGGACACCTCCAACCTTAATCTTGATCAAATGCATTTATTCAGAGAGGTACTTTAGAAGAAATCTAGGTAGCAGAGGCTTAGAGAAGAAAGAAATAAAGAATTTCAAGTGCTTGAACGTGCATATAATATTCTAGTAGAGACATTTAGCATGGAGGTTGACACTTCTCAACCAATTTTGGATCAATTAGTAGACGTAGTCCAGAAATTTAATGAACATTTAAATGGATAGAAGACATAGTTGCAAAGAGTTGAGAAGAAATTTGAAAATAAAGTTTTGGAGATAATTGCACAAAAGATTGTAATTCATCAAGTAGAATTATCTACTATTCTAAGCTCATTGGAGACCTCTTGCAAAAATGTAACTTCGTTATTTGGTAAACTCTATGATAATTCAATTTTCATCAATGAAATCAACGATAAACTTTCTAAGATTGATAAAGACCTAAAGGAAAGTGCACAATAGTTGCAACTTGACCCAAGTTACAACTCTACCCATTACACAAAGATCAAATTTTTAATTGATATGTAGGTAGAATTTGGAAGAGAAGAAGCCAGAATAAGAACTACACTGGTAAATATATAGGGCATGATTCTCCCCAACATGGATGCATTGAAAAAACATATTGCACATGCTAAAACCCTCATCCATGATAATAACTTCTCAATTGCTAATCACATGATAGAACTTTTAGTAGACTTTCAAGTTTCATTGCACACATGCAAGGTGTTGCAAGAAAATTGGGACAAGACAATGGCACTGATTCTCAAGGTACATTTAGATTTCTCATCACGTTTTGGCATTATTGTATAGTATAAATCATACATCTTTGGCATTAATGTCAGAAAGAGGGAGAAGATGTATATTGTAAAGAAGAGAAGATATAATATAATATGTTGCATACATATAAGGGGAGAAAATGTATATATTAGATGTGAAAAGATGTAAACTATAGTGTATATATATGTATGGGGGAGCATTATCTTATCATATATGTACAGACACCCAGAGAAACATCTCTTACAAAAGAAATTTTGAAAAATATCAAAAATAGAGTACTCTACCTAGTTGGAGGCATAGATGATGAATAAAAGGTGTTCTTGAACTTTTTAGATTTAGTTTTGATTCATAAGGGTTTTTGTCACTAATACCAAAGGGGGAGATTTTTGACTTTACAGTCATGTTTGTTATTAGTGACACACACTTATTCAAACAAATAGTATCTACCAAGCATAATGTACAATTAGTAGTGTTAACCAAGCATTTTAGGCTTTATCGAGTTCTACAGTTGCTACAAAGTTCAAGGAAAAATATTCAGTTTGCACTGAGCAGTTTCTACCAAATTGGTGACCAATAGTGTAAATCGAGCATCTTGGTGTATGCCAAGTGCAAACCAAGTTCATTAGTTCTTATTGAGTTTGTAGTTACAATGATATGAATCTAGTGTTGATCAAGCCACTCAGTTTTAACCAACTAATTCAATTTATACCAAGCTCCTTGTGATAACATTGACCAAGCTATGTAGTGGAATCAAGTAATTCAATTTATATGTTGAGTTTCACAATATTCACCAAGCCACCAGTGTAGATCAAGTTCAAAATACTTAGAAGTGATCAATATGGACTGAGCTTCTACATGTACTGAATGCATGATGATGTCAAGAATTGACAGTAGATGTTGAGTATGAAAACCTCAACAAGATAGTCTTCAAAACTCAAGTTCTTGTAGTGGGTTGACTTTGTGTATTTTTTGTAAACTTGTATTGTAGCTGATTTTGTTGAATTCTAATTTGGATTAGTATATATGTAATGCATTGTATCACATCCAAAGTAATGAGATATAGTATGGAAGTAATGTAATAAATAGAGAAGATAAGAAGTGAAAAGTACAAAGGTTACAACAATATAAGGAGTAGCAAAGATTTTTTTATCACAACAAGGTGATCATTACTCTCAAATGGATCTCACTTAACAAACCGATTTGTAGATCAGAGAACAACCACTATTTCATCCAAACAGGTGGATAAGTTAAATCCTTTCACAAGATAGATTTAATAGTCTTTTGTAAATCTCTTTACTAAGTACATATTTCCTTGTATGTTTGTAAATCCTTTTGCAAGGTGGACCTAGCAGTCCTTATTGCTCCTAACAAGGCAGATCATCAGAAGTGATCATTGCAATCCTTAACAAGAAAAATTTACACTATAGTACTACGACTTGTGGGTGTCATCCCAACCCTAGTTTTCCTTTCTTTAGGAAGGTTTTTGGGTCACCATATTGTGTGTCAAAAGTGTTATGAATGTTTTGATGCTTTTAGTTTTTCATTCATGCAATTGGATCAGAATACACAAGAGGAATTAGTTATTAATAAAGGATTAAGTTTAATAAGTTACTAATTAACCCCTCAAATCTCAATAACTTAGCCTATCACATATATTTCCAACATCAAGAACTACTCAAAAGGGAGCATAGGTAGAAGAAAATTTCCTTGATTTTAAAGACATCTTTTTGGATGCATTTAGTCTGCCTGCTCCAGATGAAACCAAGCCAATTTTGGAACAATTGACCAACATAGTGGGAAAGGTAAGTGATGCAAACCTTGACAGTAATGTAAAATCATTTGAATGGTCTAAAAAGAAGTTTCAAAATAAAGTGAATGAGAAGATATCTAGTGAGGTATCACTTACACAAGTTGCATTGGAAACTAAGATAGATAGTGTGAAGAAGATACTTGAGAATATTTTCTCTCTATGCACCAAATAGTGTAATCCTACATTCTTCACACAAGAAATAAGGAATCACATCTAGAGCTTGGAAAGTCAAATGCAGTCATCCAAAGATAAAATTCCCATGACTCCAGCTCAAAGTAAGAAACACTTCAAGACCCTATTGAAAATCCAGAGTCAGTTAGCAACATTATCTATAGATGAAGGCAACATAAGGTCCAAACTAATAAGCATCCAAACTATATTGACTCCTCAAATGGATATTTTTCACAAGGAGTTAGGCTATGAAGAAACTCTTATGAAGAAAGACCCCAATCTTTCTACATTAGATGACCTAGTTCATCTTGTTGCTGACTTGGCCATCCAAATGAAATCTTTGTGGGTAGGTTGTGACAATTGGGATGTCGCTCTTAATATTATTCTTGAGGTTCATATATCCTTTTTTTATAAACATGCTATTAGTGAATAACCCATTGAAATTAGTGTCAAAAAGGGGGAGAAAGAGAGCAAAGATAAGGGGGAGAAAGAGATCCGCTAAAGAAGAGAAAGAGCATGGGGGAGTAAACACGGGAGAGTAAGAAAAGAAGAACAAGCAAGTGAAAGAGTATTAGTCAAGGCACATCTATTCAACATGAGTATGGTTTTGAGTACATAATAGATCAAACAACTAAAAGAGAGTTATAAGACTTATAAGACTTTGAGGTATAAGTTGATGCAAAATTTTGTATTTTGTAATATTATACAGAAGCTGAATAGTTATGGTATGTTATGATCACAAGAATAAAAGTATCAATGCATGACCAAGTGTTTTTGACACTCATGTCAAAATGTGAGATTGTTGATCTCATATTGGTTTTGAAAAGTGAGTGTCTATACACTTAAGTAATTTACTTAGTTCATTCCGAATAAAGTAGTATATCCTGAGCACATCATGTATAAGTAAAAGCATGTCAAGTTAACAGTGAGTGCTGAGTCACTCAAGTGCCGAGTAGACAATGTATGTCAAGTGATTAAGGAGCCTAGAAAGTAGTGCATACTAAGTCATTTACATGTTGAGTCATAGTATTGAAATTAGTATATACTGAGCATCAGAGACTTTAGGTGCTGAGTAACACAATTTTGTCATAGCTGTTTGTATTTGAACAAACTAAAATACCCCTCACCACCTATCACCATACCCTCACTACCCCCTATACAAAATAGTTCACAAACTTCTCCCACACTCCCCTCACCATCCACTCACCCACTCACCATCCACTCACCATCCCTTCTCCCCCTCTCACCATACCCACACCATACCCTCACCCTTTGATAGGCTAGTAAGGGCATCACATCAACTATGACTAGCAAGTATCAAGAATTTGAAACTAATTAAAATTCTCTATTCAAGTATAGGGGTTTTAAATAATTATGAATACCCTATAATTGTATAGGGATTTTTAATAATTTATATAGGGTATTCATAATTATTTAAAACCCCTATACTTGTATAGGAAATTATAAATGGTTTAAAATTCTTGACACTTGCTAGCTATAGTCGATGGGATACTTTTATTAGCCTATCGGAGGTTGAGGGTATGGTGACAGTATGGTGAGAGGGGGAGAAGGGATGGCGAGTGGGTGAGTGGATGGTGAGGGTATGGTGAGTGGATAGTGAGTGGAGGGTGGGAGAAGCGTGTGAACTATTTTGTATGGGGGGGTGGTGAAGGTTCGGTGAGGGGTTGGTGAGGGTATGGTGAGGGAACCCTCACCATACTCTCACCACCCCCCTATACAAAATAGTTCACACACTTCTCCCACCCTCCCCTCACTTTCCACTCACCCACTCAACATACCCTCACCATCGACTCACCCACTCACCATCCCTTCTCCCCCTCTCACCATACCCTCACCATACCCTCAACCTCCTTACCTTGCTCACCCTCCTTACCCTTCTCACCCTCCTTACCTTCACCCTCTGATAGGCTAGTAATGATATGTCTTTGACTATGGCTAGCAAGTATTGCAGATTTGATGTAAACCATGTTTGAGCTGACTTATAGATTGAATTCTGATATTTTGGTGATAAGAATAATTCTTAATTTGGAATCCCTATGCATTACATGCATCCAATTAGGTAAAGGGAAGGTTTAACTGGAAAAATAGATGAATCACAGCCATTGATTCATACCTAACTTTAAGTCACTTAGGTCTTCTTAAGGAGGACAAACATTAAACATTGTATGTGTGTGGAAGGAGCAAAGAGAAAAGTGTGCATGCACAAATAGAGTATTCATGGTGGCTAAGGAGTTGTGAATTGAAATTGCATTGCAAAATTAGTTAAAGGAGAAGAGAGGAAAGAAATAGTGAATAGCAGAGGGACATGGGATCAAGAAGGATCAAGTACACAATAGAATAGAGGTGATCTATCATCAAGCAACAAAGTGCTAACTGTAGGATCAATGCTGAGACATTTTAATAGGTGAATCAGTTAAATCTCTTAATAGAGTAGTTCTAACAAGCTATATTGAAATCCTCTAACAAGGTGCTAACTTTATTGTGAGTTGAAGTCCTTTAACAAGGAACACTTCTAATAAGGTGTTGAAATCCTTTAACAGGGTAAGACCTAACAGTCTTTGTAAGCCTTTAACAAGGAAGATCTTTCATAGGGTAGATCATGTTTCATGATCAAACATTGTAACCTTCATTAGATACACTATATTACTATAGTAGTGAAGATTTGTGGGTGTCATCCCTACCCCAGTTTTACCTTCTCATTGGAGGGTTTCTGTGTAATCATATCTAGTGTAATATATGTGTGAATACTTACTTGCTTCCATGCTTTAGATGTACATGTTTTACATGGTATTTCATATTACTTATTGAATATGTGAGATGGTTGTGTCATGAATATTTTATGGGTTAAAAGTTTGAACTACTGGTTTACCCCCCCTCAAAGTTTATCTTTCCTATTGTAATTCCAACAAAAAGTATTTTGAGTATGCCAAACAATATAGTTTTACAATCAATGACTAAACATGTTGCTATTAAGTATAATTTTTAAGAGATAAAGTTTCATAAAATGATATTAGATTGGAATATCTAATTAAAATAGAATAGATAGAGGACATCTTTACTAAACCATTCACTAAAGACACCTCTAAGTGTCTCAAGGTACAATTGGGGTGATTTTCCCACCTATTTTAGAGTAATTAATGGAAAATTGCATCAATCTAGTACAATGAGATCACTCTTCATACATTTGGAAATGATTCTTGGTGCTACTCCATTGAGAGAGTGGTTGTCATGACAAGATTTGATTAGAGAACTCTTATATAATGTTTTTGTTATGACAATGTGTATTAGCACTTGATATTTCATATGGTATTGATCCAATGCATGAATTTTGATGAGGATGTCCATCAAAGGTGCAATACTTAACATTTTTCATATTGGCACATTTTCTATTTTTGTCAAAGGGGAAGAGGTGCACACATTTAAGAGAGGAGAGAAAATTATAGGGAAAAAGCAACATTGATATTAGGGCACAAGCCATATATGTTTGGGACATTCATAAAATTGTATTTATATAAGAGATTGTCTAGTATGCTATATATGTTGAGGAAATTTAGAAAATCATTATGGAATGAGATTTTCTCATTATATCTTGTTTTCAATGACAAAGGGGAAGATTGTAAGGTATACTGGTTTGGCTATCACTTGGAAATGTAGATGATGTGTTATATACGTGATAGGTTTGTCATTAATGACAACATATATGTTTGAGTTCATGAAAAACACATTTTTTTACATTATAGAGGCTTATTGAGTCATCAAAGTTAACACATGAAATGTTAAGCTACACGAGCTTAGAATCATAATCATGGATGAGGGTAGATGCTACACCATGCTCTATTAAAGTTATATTGATTATTGGATGTGTTACTTAAAAGTATAGTTACTTTAGATTGGTTTTATCTTAATTATGGTTAGAAATATTGTATCATGGTTAAAGATATGTTCCTAATGCTATGATCATGATATCATATCTTAGAGATTATTCTAGAGAGGTCATGAATGTAAAATGTAAGATATGTTTTACTAGTAGTTAATTGTCCTACTGAAGCATGTTGATCTTTATTGGATAAAATATTAATTGTAGCATAATGTGTCAACAAGTATTGTAATATTGTTATTATTCTTAAGAAACAGTGTATACCTTAATGAGCTTGTATGTAATCCTTGCATATTGGAAATCTCTAACAGGATGACCTAATCAATTATTTTGATAGGGTATAAAGGAAAAGTGTTTTCCTTTGATGTATTTGTGACATTATAACATGGAAATTGTGTGATAGCTATGTGTTAAGCATGAGAACTTGATTAGTGTAGAGTAGAGATAGATTTGGATGGTGGATTTGGACTTAAATGGAATGATAAATAGAAATTGTGTTTCAGTATTGGTCATTTTTACAATTGGATTTTTATCCTTAAGATTCACTCTTCATTTCTGACAGAAGAAATTTGGATGGTAGGTTCAACTATCTTCCTAAAAGCCTTTAACAAGTTTTTATCCTTCAAACAAGGGTTCTAAGTCTCCTAGCAGAGATCTATCCTTTAAGGAAGACACTACTATTGATCACATTATATTTAGCTCCTAAAAGAGTCACATCCTTTCATATGGAACTTTCATATTAGTACATTATCTTGTGGGCATTACACCCACCAAAGTTTTCCCTTTGATCAAAGGTTTCGCTAGTCAACAAATCATTATGTCATTAAGTATGATTCATCTCTTGTTATACATCGTTATTTTTGTTTATTGAAGTTAGATAGAATATGTTGGATATAATTTTAATTTTCTCCCAAACTATTCATTTGCAACCCTCCCCCACGAATTGTGTGGGTGGAATTCAATTTCTCATAGGGACTTAATGCTTCTAAGGGGGTTGTATATTCCATTATAAAGTCTCTAAGGGATTTATATGGATGAGAAACCTTGATAGTACTTAAAGTTTGGCTTAGTTTGTTGGCAATATGTCCAAGCAATCAGTTAGGGTAACTTATGGTTTTCATTTATTGCAACATATTTGTTTTATACATTAGCCTCATTCAATTGCAAAAGAAAATTATCTAAGTATCAAACAGTGTTATAATAGCAAGATAGTTTTGATGATAACAAAATATTCCCTTGGAATATTCTCTTACACAGTTGAATAGAGATGTATGATGTCATAATGATAATGTATACTAGTGCACATGTCTATATAGTCAACTGAGTTTGAGTTATGAAGGAATCAATAATGTAGTAATGACTTAGCATAGAATAGAGCATATCAGCAGAATGTGTTTAACAATTTGATTTATTGTTTTGAGTTATAATTTCTTATTGAGCTGACTATAATGATGTCATATGAGCTGACTAAGGAAGAATTTACTAAAATATTTTATATAAGTAAAGAAATTTATTAGCGAAGTAAGAGTGTACAAAAAAGGAATGTGAATGTGAATGATGATTCAGTGATCAATAAATGTGAAGCTGATATGATCTTGTGAAATGTGAGTAACAAGTGAATGTGATACTTTGCTATATGATGCGAAGATATGATGCAGGTTGATATACATGCATAGTCATGCTTGTGTGAAGAATTATCCATCAGAAGATTTTTGAAGTACAAAAAACTACTTTGTATCATATGTATACCTATTTCTTGAAGAATTTATTGTATAGTTACATGTTAGGGTAGTAGGCTCTGCTCGTACACATTTGTATGTAATCCAACAACTCCTAACAGGGTTAAAGAAACTCCTAACAAGGTTGAGGCTTCTAACAAGTCCTAGTCTCCTAACAGGGACTCGAGACACTATACATGCTTTATAGAATCCTAACAGTGTCAATATCCATTACTAGATTATTTATATAGTGGATCTTCTAGTGGGTTCCATTGCCACCGAGGTTTTCCCTTGGCCAAGGTTTCCCTAGCTAACAAAATATGGTGTCATGATCTCTCTTTGTGTATGGTTGTTTACACTATTTTGTACTATTGGTTTATTTTCTTATGCACATGATAAAGTAAATAATAATATTTAGTTGTGGGTAAAAAGATAAATACTGATTCACCCCCCCTCTCAGTGTTATCTATTTCTAACAATTGGTATTAGAGCTTACTTATTTAGAAGAGGCTTAACAACTTGAATAAGATCCCTATGGATATGGAAAAACTGAAGAAAAGTCTTGAAGAAGAACTTGAAAAGATTGATCTTCTTGTAGATGAAAGAGATGGCCTCAAAGCTAGATACAAGGATGCTAAAGCTTACATTGGTGAATTAAAGGACAAGATAAATGACCTAAAGTAGAAAGGATCTACTAATTAGAATAGTGATGATGATAATGAAGATCTAAAGAAAGAAAATGAAATCCTAAAACATGAATTAAAGATAGTTGAACTCAAGTTGAGTCTAAAGAGAAATGGAGGTAAGATTGGCTCTGAAATAAAAGTTGAAATGCAGATCTGAGATCCTAGTTAAGCAAGGTAACATCAAACCTAGAATCTATTAAGTTAGAACATGTAGAATTAGAAAAATACAACACCATTGTGAAAGGTGAGTTGATACAAACCAAGCATCAACCTAAGAAATTATATACTAGTGCTGATAAAATTGAAGAACAAATATGTGTACAAAGACCTAGTTATGATAACACTAGACTTGGATTCTTTCTTGGTCAATCCACCAAGAAATTTTTTGAAACAAAAGAATCTATCACTCTTGAAGTCAACAAGGACCTAAGCAAGAAAAATGATACATCTAAAGACAAAGTGAATGTTGCTCACTCTGAGAAAGATAAAGAATCTAATCAAGATATGAATACCAAAAGAAAGGAATCTTTTTCCTAGTGTGATGAACCTGAAGATACTGAAGTCAATTGTGAAGGTAAGTCTTTGAAACCTATTTCAAAATTTTATTTTTATAATTGTCATGGATATGGTAATTATTCAATAGATTGTATGAAACCTAAATTTGATAGTGATAATGTAAATAGTAGGATGCATAAGAATCCTAACCATGTAGGAAAGAGAAGAAGATCCCATGGCAATGATAGTGGAGAAACAAGACATATCATTTGCTACAGATGCAACAAATTTGGACACATTGCAAGGAATTGCAAAACACCTAATGACAAGTTGAATGAATAGAAAAGAGATGTACCCGTATGTTAGTTATGTAACGACTTTGGACACACAATGAAGTTTTGCAAAATGGAAAAAAGAGACCTGAATAGGAATCATAATTATAGAAGGAACAGACAAATTAATTGAAGGAATCATTTGTGAAGGCAAAGAAACCAGAAAGCTCTCATACAACTATAGAAAATACACCTGATGGGACAATGAAGTCACTTATTATCTGTGACTCCTCTGACTGGAATTGAGCATTCTCAATGGAACAAAGTATAAGTTGTTGATAATTGATGCTAGAGGAAATATTAAGGGTTGTGAAGTTAACAGTAGGTAGCAGACATTGAGAAAAGTCTACAGTAAAGTGTGCATTTCCTAATATGATCAAGATGAGGATATGTGAAAGGATCAAATTCTCTGTTGCATAGAGATAGTATATTGAACTAGTGGTAGATATGCATTTATTTCATAGCATAGATTGTGAAAGATTTAAAGGATGTGAATTAACTTGCATACATAATTTTCTTTTGCAAAGTTTGTGTGTGAGATAGAAGCAAGATTTGGAGAATTAAAGAGCCCTACAAGCATGCAAAGTTGCTGAAATCCCTAGAATGCAAAATTTGAGGTATTTTTATGAATTATTGAGCATAATCCTTCAAGAATGGCAAGGCAAGAAGTTTATAATGTAAGAAATAGGCCTAGGTATAATTTCAAGAAACACCCATTTGTTTCTTTGCTCGATGACCCCATCGGAGCATTTTTGCAAGTTCCATAAATTGTTTGTCATGTGGAAGATATCACAGGTTATATACACTACAAGATTGAAAGTATAGGTGATTCGGAGATTCACAAGGATTTGGAGAAGATGTGCAACAATGATTTATCATTGAAATTTGAACATAGATATCTAGAATGTCTTAACCTAGTTAAGAATATGTTCTACACAGATTTTGATAATAATAATTGGACAAGAATAATCCTTAGAAGAGTACATGATGATCTTCTAGGGTTGGGACATTATATCATTATCATTAACAATGACCTAATTCATAAGGTCACAGGATTGAGCGACTTGGTTAGTAGTCTAGTAAACATCAAGAATGTGCACAAACTTGTTGAGGCAAATCTCAACACATATTTTGATGGAAGGAACATGAAAGTCAACTCAATCCAAGATGATGGAGTGAGACTTATTTGCTAGATTTTGGGTTACAAGTATAATCATGGATCAAGAATAGATTCAATCCTTGCATTATTTCTTCATGTAGCTTACCTGGCAATAAGAGGTGAAGAAGTGAACATGTGTGATATTGTCAAAACACAATTGTTGGATAATATCTTGAGAATCAAGAAATCAAGAAGTGCAATATTCAGATTTGAATCCCTTCTGACACACATATTTTTCTATGCTATCAAAAAGTTTCATAGTATCACAGTTTGGAATGAAAATGAGTGCACTATGTAGCACATCACTCAATCTTATAGGTCAAAACCTAAAGCAATCAGAGACAACAACTTGGACATGATCATGAAATATTTCCAAACATAAATAAAGAAAAGGTATAGAATACCTCCAAAACTAGTGGATAAATATAAGGATGTGTTATGTTTTATGGTTGAGACAGATTTTACATGCATGGAGGTAGTAGTTCCTCAGGTGAAATTTATTGAACCTACGGGATATGAGATGAGTGAGGATCCAATTGAAGGGTATGTGTAGATAATCCTTCATTCTGAAGTTGATTCTAATTTTCCTAGATGGGGAACATATTTAGAGAAAATGAGAGAAATGAAAAATAGTCAAGTCATGAAGGACTACAAGAAAAAGGTAGAGAAGGCTATTGATTCTTTCTTGAAATAATCTAGAATGACAAGGAAATAGTTTGAGTTTGATGAGGTAAAGGAAATTGCTATGGAAACGAAGGCCAGTGGTCAACCTAAGCTCTTATCCCCTACACCCATTTTAGTGGCAAGACCTACTGAAGAGGTCATAGTTGCCCAAACAACTATGTAGTCTTCTTCTATGCCTTATGTAGTAGTTGCGCAATAGAAACCTCCAAGAAAACTAGTGAAGATGGAGGAAACATAAGTATCAAGAAAATCCATCAGGATAACAACCCCTACTAAAAGGAGAGTAAAGAAAACCATCAACACCCCAAGCAAAAGAAGAAAAACTCTATAGATTAGGTCATTTGAGTTTGAGGAAGAGACTTGTGACAGACTAGTTGAAGCAACTGATCAGGATGCCAAGACATCAGTAGAACGTAGAGCATAGAAGCTAAAGGTAGAAAACCTTAACATGCAAATTATTAATGACAACAATTTTACAAAGTTAAATAAATACTATGACTAGATAGGAGATAGCTAGAAAATGTTGTAGTTAGAAGCATGATTTTGAAAGGTAAGAGGTTTGATACTATAAAAGGGAAAATAGCCAAAGATTTGTATAATAGATTGCTAAATAGGAAGAGAAGAGTTATAAAAGAGGATAACTAGATAAAAATAAACATGGTGAGAAAGTTATGCATAGTAAATAGTGAAGAAGACATAAAAGAAATTTTGAAAGGAATAGCACCATTACTAAGGCATAAGAAAAGATTCATTCTTATTATGGGAGGAAATTATGAGGAAGTCAATAAAGAAACTTAGGAGGCTTTACCTTCTTTCATGTCCACTATGCCTAAGGATAGTGCACAGAATAAGAAGGCAAGCTAGATGCCTAGAGAAAATGTGCATAGGTAGAAGAGATAAACAAGAAGCTTGAAGTAAGTGTGCAGTCAGTAGAAGCTAGCCAAACACCCAAGGAGAGTGTGTAGACAAAGGAGGATAGTCCTACAACTTATCACCCTCCTCATAATACTAAAAAAATAGCTACACCAAGTTCTCCTCCTCACATCACTATTAGTAGTGACTCTATGCAAGTAGAGAACACCAAAGTGACTGTTGACAAATTAGAAGATCCATTGAAGGACTTTGGTGCTAGCATTGTTGGCAATATTGTGGATTATAGTAGCCCTAATGAAGAAGAGGATTAGGAGATACTAGAGAAGTCACATAGAAGATGGAAACAAGCACTGAAACAAGTATCTCAAGTGTGCCTTTGATAGGAACAATAGTAGTAGGAACTTCCACTCCTCCTACCCAAATAGTAGCAGTAGTAGATCTAGCTCAATCTGATGAAGAAGATGAGGTGAAGAACCTTATATCTTCTCTAAGAAAAATTCTTGAAAAGAAGAAATCAATCAAGTCACTTTAGAAGACTTTGACCATAGTTTTGGACAAGATGGAAAAGGTAATAAGCCTTGTTCACACCCTAGCTAATATTCAACAATACACAACAATTGTGTGCAAGGTTGTTTATAATGATTTCACTACACTCATGAATGTGGCTACCATTCAAGCACAAATTGAGCATGATGGTAAGATTCTAAAAACCATATGCACTAACATGAGAAATATATAGAAACTCTAAACATATGTATTAAAGCACTAAGGCAGTGCATAGAGGAAGGAAAACATGCATATGCTAAGTGTAACTTAGCATACATTTATCTGAAAGAATATGATGATTAGATCAAGGATAAAGTGATTGAGCTTTAGAAAGTCAATGATAATTTTCTAAAGTAGAATTAGAAAGCGGACACCATTGAGCATACAATTCAGCTACTTCATGATAATATGAGGAAAATACAAGTGGAGAAGGAGAAAATTCTAAAGAGGTTCAGTCTTTTGAGAGTACACTTATTTCCTCAAATAAGATTACTAGAAAATCAATTGCAAGAATGCTAGGTAAGTGCACCAAGTTGTGGTGCCAAAAAGGTGGCATCTTTTCTTTTTTTTCCTAATTTTCAATAGCATGCACATGTTATAGCACATATGCACTTTATAAAAAATGAAATTATTATAAATGGGCTGCATACCCACAGCCCATTCATTTTCCCTCTATTTTTCTACTTCCCCTCCTCACAAAACGTACATGGATTGAAAGAATAGAAGGTTTTCACCACCCACCTTTCCAATATGCCTCCTCGCCATCAAAGTTTGAGATCATGAGCATGTCATATGTTATCTAACTTTCTTTTTGCATTTTTTAATACGTTTTTTATATTGTTTTGTAGGGGTTTCTCAATTTTTCTTTAAATTTGTTTATTTATTTAGATTTCAATTGATTTCTTATTAGGAAATGTAAATAATGAACCAAAAAATCCCCAAGAAGATCAAAACCAAAACCTTCAACAAGATCCAAACCAAAACCCTCAACAAGATGAAAATCAAAACCCTCCACAACAAGAACAACATACACTTTTACATTTACATACACTAATTACATTTACATTTAGACTATCATCTTTTAAATTTACATACACTAATTACATATTTATACATGACTATCATAACAAAATCAAACTGAAGGAACAAGCTAGCTCCAGCCATCATTCTAGCTATCAAGATTGGGTTGAGCCCCTAGAACTTCATTAGGATTATGTATCACATCAGAATTTGCCTCCTCCCATTTGGTAGTATTGTAACCTTGTACCACATTACTTACATTGTTTAATTCTGCTACCTTTGACGGAGCTAAGAATCTCTAGTAATCAGCAATATAGTTTGATGAATGCACATTATCCTTGTTAATTAGAAAGCTACCTTCTCACATAAGTAACATAAAATCACTCTTGGAGATATGTAACACCAAAGCCACCTTAAGCATAATGTGAAAATGGGTTAGCTTAAAATTAAACTCAGTAAGTACCCTTCTCTCTTCCTGAAAGATTTCTTTGTTCCTGTCCTTCCAAAGAGTCCATAAAATCTTGGTAGAAATAGCAAACCAAAAAGTGTTAAGTTTAGAATCAAAGTTCTGTACATAACCAGCAAGAATTTTACTCTGAGAGACAACACCAACACAATTCCAAACACTAGAGGAACCAAGAAAAATAGACCACAACTTACAGGCATAAACACATTCAAAAAATAAATGTTCAAAAGATTCAGTCTTACACAAACTGCAAGACATGGGGGATAAACCAATAGAATAAAGAACTTGACCCACAACTAACATTTTTAGCAACAACAACCATTTAAAACAAATCTTTTTAGGCTCAGCTTTACCCTTCGAAAGAAAATAAAGAAAGAAAGACTAATCAAAGAATAGGTTAATTTGCCCCTAGCACTACATCACTCTAGCAATGAGAGAGGAATCATTCTTCATATACAAATAAAGCCCTTTAGTAGTAGTATCCTTCAATAGAACACCATCAACCCATTTGGCTTTATCAAGAAAGACCATTGAATCAATAATATCACAAGGACTATTAAATTAGATTGTTTTCTTAATCAAGGTGAAAATATTTTTATGAGAATTAGGAATATTAAATCTTCCTTTTAACTCCTCCCACACCCCTAACCTCCCACCTATCAAGATATCCTAAATCAATGAAATCCCCTTCAAGTTCCAAGCTTTGGTAGAATAGCTCTGAGTAAGGGCCAAAGCTTTGTTATTATATGAAAGCCCCCACCAAATGGATCTATCCGTCACAAGGAAATAAGGAGGACCTTTTGCAACTTCTCTTTCCTATATAAAACTCCTCACCTAGATCCAAGTCTTCCAAAAAGTTTGAATTTTTTTTTACTCGAATAGTCTCATCTTAAACTCCCCTAAAACAATATCAATCATTGGAACATCCCTCCAATTCTTTCCTTTTCTAATCAAATATTTCATAATATTATTTCTAATAAGAATTTTCCATGGCTCATCACCCCATAGTGCTTTCAACACCCATTTGGAAGCTAGCGCCATACCTTGAGCTTTAATATCCTTCAACCCCAAACCTCCCTAACTTCTCACTTGACAACACCATTCCCACTTAACACAATGTCTCTTCTTACTCCCTTTTCCATCAAACCAAAGAAAATTTCATAGTATTCTTTCTAGCATGTTCACATGAGAATTAAGAAACATCTAGGCCGAGGCAAAAAAGATATGATGAGAGGACAAAACTTTCTGCACCACTTGTAATCTACTAGCCAAAGACAAGGAATGGGTCTACCATTTCAAGTTCTTTTAATTAATTTTTTCATAGACCCAATCCCACATCTTATTGAGATCTAGTTCAACTAAGAAGGGGATACCGAAGTATCTATTAATCTACTTAAGTCTAGACCAGTTCCAACCCTTACTGACCAACCAATCTAGAGGTTCAACAGACCAACCCAGTACATTAGATTTTGAAGGTGAAATCTTGGACCCAAAGTCCGTACAAAAGAAATTAAACCTTTTATAAGCATTCTCAAAATTCTCCTCTAAAAGCCCTAAGAAAAAAGAAGTGTCATCTGCAAACTGAGCATTAAGTAACACCTCCCCATTAGGCAAGGAAATACCTTTCAGTGGAGGACCCAACTCCTTTTCCCTTAAAATGTAAAACAAAGAATTTTTTGCAATTACAAACAACAAAGGGGCAATCGAGAAGCCTTACGTAATCGACCTTTCTAATACAATAGGTTCTGACAAGCACCCATTCACATCTATGATAGTGCTAGAATCCTTAAATAGAACTTTAATCAACTTGCAGTATGTTTTTGGAAAGCCAAATGCTTTAAGCATACCAATTACAAATCCCCACTCAATCCTATCATAGGCTTTCTCAAAATCTAATAGAATCATAGCTACATCTTGCCCATCATTTCTAGCCCAATTCATGGCCTCCTAACTAGTGATTAGATTCTCTAGAATATACCTCCCTTTAATAAAACCTATTTGTGTCTGTGACACAAACTTATTTATCAACAAAGCAATCCTTCTAGCAAGCACTTTAGCAAGAATTTTATAGGACATTTTTAGTAAAGTTATGGGTCTCCAATTCTTAACCAGAGACTTATCCCCCACTTTAGGAAAAATCTTAATAACTCCTTTGTTAATGGAGCCCCCTAATGACCCTTTCTTAAAAGCTTCTTCATAAACAACTAGTAGCTCAAGGAAAATCCAACTTTTATTTTTCTTATAAAACTTAGTCGGGAATCCATCCAAACCAGGAGACTTTCCATTAGGAAAGGAATCAATAGCCACTTCAATTTCCCCCACTGAGATCTCCTTGGTAATATTAATTTTCTCCTCTTCTAAAACTTTAAGAGGAAGATTTTAAAGCAATCTTCCATCACTATTCTGCTACCTGGAGTCATCTCTAAAGAGAATAAGTTGCTATAAAAACTATAAAAAATATTCTGAATCTCCTCAAGGTCATTTGAAATTCTATCCCCAACAAGAATATCAATTATAAATTCTCTTTTGTGCTTAGCTTTAATAATTTTTAAAAAGTACCCCAAACCTTTATCCCCATCACCAATCCAATTCATCTTCACTCTAATCCTCTGCCCTTGAATCTTGTACCTCTATATGCAACTCAAATTGTGCTTAATGCTTTCCATTTTCATTTCCAATTCCTCACTCTACCCTATTTATTGTAGTTCCTTTTTAGCCCATATTGTTTTTTTCTACCACAAAGCTTCCTCTTGATTCCTATCCATGGCTACCTTCTTGCCAATTACTTGAAGAAGATTTTTCCAAGTCTCCACCTTTATGTTCTAAAGATCAATAGGATCAAGCAAAGGATTACTAATTCTAAGAATCTCAATTACCATGACTATGGCCTCAACATTATTAGGATCCTTAAGAAGCAAAGAATTAAGTTTGAAAGAACTATGAATCCTCTTAGAAACTAGAGAATTCCTCAAAGCTTCTATTGTACAACAACTATGGATAGTTAAATGATCAAAGAGAGAAGCTAGAACAACTTAGACCGACGCATGACTATTTTGTTGTAGGAAAGAAATAAAAGAACTATCCATGTACACCCTATTGAGTCTACAATAGACCCTTTGCTTACCTGATTGATTATTGCACAATGTAAACCAAATATCTTGAAACTTGCCATGCATATTTTCCATGGGATCTACCAAATTGAATTTTCTTTTGAATTTATACCAAAAATACATTTCATTACCTTTCCAGTAGTGGGGCAACCCTCCAACCTTATCAATTCTGTGCTCCACCATGTTAAAATCCCCCATGACTACCCATGGTATCTTTGGCAAGTGTGCACAACACCACTCCCATAGTTCTGACCTTTCTCTATATTTATTTGAAGCATACACATTACAAACACCCAAAACATTTTTTCCTTGCTTGAAAATCGCCCAAATTACCCTCTGACATAGTGAGCACCCATGGCTAACTATAGAGCTTTTTGATTTAGGGAAGAATAGCCACATTACCCTTCGCTCTCTCATGATTGGAGTGGAAGCCTATAGACTTGTCCCAAAGAAACTTCAACATATCAATTCAAAACTTTGATAGAATATTGATTAACAACAAACTTTACCACTATTTAAACATACATTTATCATTTCCAATATGTCATCGTCATATGATTTGTGATCTTGTTCATGTTTGAAGTTTTGCTTCTCTGTTTTTTTTTATCAAGCATAATTCAATACCTAATTAGTTTGAATTTTTGATAAAATATTGATCAGTAATAAACTATATCAGTGTTAAAGCTAGACATTTATCATTTGCAATATGTCATTGTCATATGATTTATGATCTTCTTGTTCATTTTTATATCCTACCTTCTATGTTATGCATCTAAACATTTATCATAAATTATTATTACAAACATATAAAAAATCTGAAACTGAAAACAATACATTACATTTGCAAATTTTATCGATGTTCTTGATTTGAAAAATCATTTTCATGACTCATAAATTTAGGTTTTATATAAATATAAAAGTACAATTAAAAATTAAATTTTACATACCCAAGTACCCCCACCACCTATTATAAAAAATAGATGTATCTGTACCCGTACCCATACCCATACCCTAAGTACCACAAGTACCCCCATCCCCGTGCAACCTTGTATATTATATGTGGATCTTGGTGTTTCTATACACCTATGTGGTCTATAGGATCTCTTGCTACTTAGAACATTTGCTGACCTTGCCCAACTTCCTCACTAGGTTAACTAATCCAAACTTGCAACATCACTCCCTTACTCTTCTAGGAACAATATCCCTCCAAAGGTTTTATAGGTCTACTAGGGTACCATAGCACTCCCTAGTCCAACCAAGGTTTTGATGATGTTCTAAGTTATTATTGGAACACTTTCACTATGCTTGAATGGATAAAAACAATGGTTTTGTACCTAATTTCAAGATTTTTTCACAAAAGGGCTACAAGGAGAGCTTTTAATTAGGCCTCCTCCCAGCTTTCTAGGGCCAATAGCCCCTTTGTGGTGCACAAGCACCCACTCTAGCTTCAAAAAGTACCATAAATATTTTAAACTAAGGTCCTTGTGGCCTTTAGTCATGCTTAAGAATACTAGATTTAACATTGGATCTCATTGTAAGGCCATAGTTACAAGATTGGCATGGTATAAGCCCTTGTCTAACTATTGAACATCAATGATCCAAGGCATAGGTATTTACATGTTTTTAATTTTTTTCATGTTAACATCCTTTAAGAATCATAAGAATGAGGTTAGGACTAATTTTGGTCACTAGATATGCAAAATTGCAAAATATGCAAAAATTGCTCTAGAGGTTGTCAAAGCAACTTTGAGCAACTTCTTAAAAAGTTGCTAAAACTTGTAAAATCCTCTCCCAATTTCTAGTTGGTTAAAACCACTCATATAACCATTGGGATCATCCTATATAAGCCCTTATAGGTGGGTGATAGGACATATATGTAATTTTGGCATTGAAAGCAATAAAATTAGCATTTTTCCTTGCATAAACACATGTTGGAGACCCTAGTATAGATGTGTATAGAAAATTGGAGATGTCTCAATGGATTTAAAAGTTTTTTAATTTTATCTATTCCATTTTTCAACAAGTCTCATGTTCTAAGTCTTCATATTTTGAAAGTTTTTCAATTTTTATTGTCGGTTGCCCAGAAATCAACCTACAAATTAGCAACTTGATAGGGATGCATTATTTGGCATATTCCACCATGGAAAATTGATGCACTTCAGTGGAATACAAGGCTTAATAATTTAATTTCATATTCTACAATTTTTTTTCCAGAAGATGCAAGGAGGTCAGTTTGCCGCCATAACCTAGGTGTGCTTCATGAAGAGTACACCAATTCAACATTTACAATAGTCCTTCTAGATTGAGTTCTTGGGTTCACGAGAGGATAAGATCCTATAAATTTGTCTCATTTAAATGCCCCAAAATTTCCTAATTTTTGGATTGTATTTTCTCTTTGTAGAAAGTGTACCTGCAGTGCAAACAGAGCCCTAATTAGGCCTTCAACTATGGTCTAATGTTGCAACAGCAACAACCTCCATTCTTCTCCATGCTTGTGAACTTTTTCATGTTTCATAAGACCCAAAAGGGTATACAAATCACTGGTAAAGTCACCATTTCCTTTTGAATAATCCAAATTTACACCTCTCCCTCATTCTAGGAGAGCTACAAGCCAATTTAGTGGTTTTTCAAATCAACTTCATACTATAAGTTGTCTGTGATGAAATGAATCATGGATTCATGTTTTTTAGGACCTAAATAGGCCATATCAGTGATTTTAGGCCACCCCTAGTCTTTGTATTTAGTTTTTGGGGTTTGATCCCTCTTTTGCCTAAGGGAATCCAGTAGTGCATATTGAGTTTTTGGTGCTTGGTACTTGGGTAGACCTAATGGCTAGGTTATCTTGTCTTGTGGGGTTGTGATAACCTTCCATTAACCCCATCTCCATACTTGTGATAGATATTTTGAACTAGGACCCTTCACCTTAGGTGTTGAGGGAATTTGAGCATTTCCACCATTCCTTGCTACTTGAAGACTTCTACTACATACTGCTACATCAATTTTTCTTAAAGTTTCAACACCTCTGGCCTTAAGAAAAATTGATACATAGGACCCATGATCAAGGATTTTTAGGGTCCCGTTACAAAAAAAATAACAAAATTGAGGGTTTGGTGGGGCTTTCCTGACTACCTGCTATCCCCACTTTTAAGACACCTTCCACACTTCATTAGGACTCCTCCTCCACAAGTTAGAACCTCCTCACCCCTCTTCAATCCCTTAGAAGGTAAATTCTTCATTTCTCATTCTTTTCTCTCGAGAGCTCTTTCTTTGCTAACAATCCCTAGCCAAGCATTGCCTAGCTCACCTAGGGCTTGGTCAAAGAATTCTTTGCACTCACTTTTAGGGTCCTTTCTTGCATAACATAATACATCTTTTGGATTCCTTTTCTCATTTAGGCCATGAATTTTGGAGTGCCTATTGTCATCTTCTTTAAGACTAGTATTGCCATAATGCTATAACTATCACATTCTCTAAAGGGAAAACCTCATTATTTCAATGTCTTATTCTTAATGCTATGAAAATTGCACATTTTTGGACCTCTAGATTTGTTAGGTTCTTAATCATTACATCACCATTCATCATAACAACATAATAATATATTGATATAGTGTAGCCTCAAAATCACCATATATCACTAGTGCACTGACATGTATGCAAAAATATTTGAAAGCCTTTGTTGAATTCTCAGTTCATGCTAGGTAAAACTTGTAAATTTATTCTAATGGAGTTCAACATTGAAAGAATAGGAGTAGATAATAAGTTTCCTCAAACTACCAACCTACCACCACCTAAATGGCATTTGGAGCTCCTCTTCATAGCTTTAGAACTGTGATTGTTCCTTCGTGGTTATCCCTTTATGAACTAACTCGCAACTTTACAACTCAGTAGTATTTGATTGTGAGTCATCTTGCATGTACAGAACTAGGTTTATTGTTAAAATATCCTTGAAACATTTTAATTTATTACTCCTACTATAAATAGTACTAAATGTCTTCTATTCTATTACACATGATTACTAGATTTCTTAAGATTGTTGTCTCACTATGTCTTATATTTTGTTAAATTTGCTATCATATGATCCATTAAATTAGTTCTTATATACCTCTACCATAAAGGTTCTCCATGCCTTTTACCATATGACTATAATCTATGTGATATAGTAGTAAACTAGCTTTTAAGAGGTTTTTCATTATACTTTAATCAATCATTGATCTCAATTGGACACCTCTATTCTATTTGCACATAACTACTACATAGGCTTCTCACATGTACTTTTTCACTTGTTTGGATCAAGCACTATTGTTGTGCTTAGTTGAAAGAAAATTCAAAATGATTTTAAAGATTTTCATGATCATACTTTTCCACTTGACATTCTTTTACTTATTCCATCTACATAGGAAATGATTTCACTTTGTTTAACCCTACCACAAAGCCCTAGAAATGAACACACATATTAAGTTTAGTACCATGTCATTGATTTCATGGAAATTAGCATTTTGATAAAGATTTAAGAGATTTTCTAGAGATGTTGATAGTTACACTACTACAAAGGTTTAAAAATTTGATCATCACACTCACTATTATTTCCTTGATATTTTCCTTTGATATCATTCCTTCATAATGCCTTTACCTTATGCATTGATTATCATTAACATTGTTTTGACAATTATAGTAACCTTTTATCTAAAACCCTTCATGAATATCATCTTCCTTAATCTATGGCATACATCCCAATTAATCATTACTTGGAATGTAACACAAAAACATAGCCATTCCCTATCGTATTCAAAAAATGTTCTCTACTTTGATATTTATTTATCATTACCTACTCTTTATTTGCATATATCATATGATTTTCTTGGCTCTCTCTTTGGAAAACTATCCTCAATGCATTATGTAGAGTCCGTTCACTTATTTTCTTTCTAAAATATACTTTCTGATGGAGAAAGTTTAGGGTAGACTACCCAGTCTATGCCACTAATCCATGCTAGGATCTTTGTGTTCTCCTAACACCTAACTTGGTCTATAGTATTACCTACAACTTAGAACATCCCCTGACCTTTCCTAACCTTCCTACTAGGTGAAATGATCAAAACTTGCTCCATGACTCACTTATCCTCCTAGCAGTGCAATTCTTCCAAAATACATATGTAGGTCGACCAGGGTTCCACAATAATCCCTAGTCTAACCAAGGTTTTGATGAGTTTTAAGGTACAATTGGAACACTTTTAGTATGCTTGGACGGATGGTAACAATGGGTTGATACCCAATTTCTTGGTTTCTTCACAAAAAGGCTACTAGAAGAGCCCCTAATTAGGTGCCCACCCATATTTATAAGGCTAATAAATTATTACCCTTAGGTATTCATCAGACCTAGCTTTAAGAACATTTTTTTCACACAATCCATACTCAAATTTTTTGAGCTTTTAGTCCACCAAAAATTCATACAACAATAATGCAAAAAAATGAGGGTTTTGGGGGTTTTAAGGGCTGCCTGCTATCCTCAACTTTTGAACACCTTATTCAACTCATAGAAACTTATCCTCTTCAAGAAATAACCTTCTTATATCCATCTTGAATTGCTCCAAAGGGAAAGTCTTTAATCTTTATACTTTTCTCTTAAGAACTACTTCTTTTTTGATTGCTCCTGGTTAGCCATTGCCTAGCTCACCTAGGGCTTTGTCAAACAAATGTTTTCACACATTTTTTGGGCCCTTTCTTGCAATATGTTATAAATTATGGTTTTTAGTCTTGAAATCCAAAAGGCTATGAAAATCCCATATTGGAAACAAGAGCTACAACCCATTCATTGTTGAGAACTCAAAACTGGATAGCAAATAGTGAACTTTAAAGGTAGTGAATGTATTCTTTGCTACTTACAAATATGACATTACATAAGATAAGATCCTTGAGAAACCTTCATAATGATTCAAAATAGTGTTCTCTATCATTCCTTTGATAGTTTTGACACAATCTTATAAACTTATGGCACATTACAATATGTTCCATATGAAGCCTACCTCTAATAAACCCTTAAGATCATGAGTTATGAGCCCTTTGGAATCTTCTCCTTCTACACATCACACCATGTTTTCTCCATGATATTTTCAATGCGGGGGAGATAAATAGAAACTTATGAGCTCTTGTAATCCCCTTGATGTGTCATTATCTTTCTTAGTGACGTTTTAGTTTGACATGCCCAAGAATGTTCGAGCAGTCAATGGGATGGGATGAGGTCGGGGCTAGTGTTTACCTAGCCACTTGAAGCTAATGGAATAGACAGTTTGATCCCAGGATGAAAGGTGAGAAATATTTGGTAGTTGGCAACTTTGTATTGGCCAATACTACAACTTTTAGCATCACTTGAGATGGCATCGCAAAATCAAAATGGAGTAAGATCTCTAGAAAAGGAGAGAGGTTATTGTAGGTTATTGTAGGTCTCTACAACATGGTCCTATAGGAACTAGAATCACATTCATACCTTTCACAAGCTTTGAGATATGACCCATCAAATATTATTGCCCTATGACATTTAGTAACCCTTAGGGACATTTCAACGGCATGCCTGAGAACATTCGAGTGCTCAATGAGATGGGATGAGGTTGGAAATAGGTTTTACCTAGCCACCTGGAGCTAACATAATAGACAGTTTGATCTCACAACAAAAGGTGATAGAGATTTGGTAGTTGGCTACTTTGTACTAGCCAACACTACAAGTTTCAACATCACCTGAGATGGCATTGCAAAATAAAAATAGAGTAAGATCTCAAAAAAGTAAGAGAGGTTATTATAGGTCTCTACAACATGGTCCTATTAGAATTAGAATCTCATCCATATCTAGCACGAGCTCCAAGATATACCTCATCAAAGATCTCTTCCCTATAGCATTTAGTAACCCTTAGGGATGTTTTAGTTTGGTGTGCCCAGGAATGTTCAAGCACTCAACAGGACAAGATGAGGTTGGGGATAAGGTTTGCCTAGCCACATAGAGCCCACGATGAAAGGTGAGAGAGATTTGGTAGTTGACAACTTTGTACTAGCCAACACTACAAGTTTTAGCATCACCTGAGATGGTGTTGCAAAATTAAAATGGAGTATGATCTCCAAAAAGTAAGAGAGGTTATTGTAGGTCCCTACAACACAATCCTATAGGAACTAAAATCGCATCCATACCTCGCACAAGCTCTGAAATATACCTTGTTAAAGATTGCTACCCTATGGCATTTAGTGACGCTTAGGGATATTTTTGTTTGACTTGTCTGAGAATCTTCAAGCACCCAATGAAAGAGGATGACATTGGGGATAGGGTTTACCTGGCCACTCGGACCTAATGAAAAGGTGAGAGGGATTTTGCAGTTGGCAACTTTGTACTAGCCAACACTAGAAGTTTTAGCATCACTCGAGATGGCATTGCAAAATTAAAATGGATTTTATTGTAGGTCTCAACAACATGGTCCTATAGGAACTAGAATCACATCCATACCTCACACGAGCTTTGAGATATGCCTCGTCAAAGATCATTGCATTATGGTATTTAGTGACGCTTAGGAACGTTTTGGTTTAGCATACCTGAGAATGTTTGAGTGCTCAATGGGATAGGATGAGGTTGGGGATAGGGTTTACCTAGCCACTTGGAGCTAAGAGAACAGACAGTTCAATCCCATGATCCTTTTTCCACTAAGTTGCAAATTTGAGCAACTTTTACAACATTTAACAATGCAACTTTGCACAAAAAGTGCAATTTTTACATTTTTCACTTGATTCCAATTCAATGACTTGAAAAAAGTTTGAAAACATTAAAATAAATTACTTACAAATGTTTATCTCTTTACCAATTTCCAAACTCCTACAAAGTTGTTAGCATTTTTGCAATTTTACTTTGACAACTTTTGCAAACTTTTTGTAATTTTTGATATCTTAACTCCTAGATGCCTAAAACTTAACTTAATGAATCTAAGGACCTTTATAACCTTCTAAGAAATATAAAAAACCTTTTTCCCTTGAATTATCACCTATATTGCTCATTTTTATGCTTAAAAAGTGGCTCATAGTTTAACAACAGAGACTTGGCCTAAAACAACCATACCTCATCTTTTGATATGTTATAGAGAAGCGAAATGGGTATCCCAATCTTCAATTTATTTTCTTAATGTTATAGAAAAATGTGAAAAAAAATGAAAGAGGACAATATTTTATGCTAGTGTTTGTATTGAAATTATTATTGTTTCCTTAGTTAGTGTTTTTCATGAGTTAGAGTATAATAATCTATCTTTTGTTATGATTGAGTTCAATATTTTAGTGTTCTTATTGATTAGTGTTGAAAATAATTTGAGATTTGAGTTAGTGATGATATGAAAGCTCTAAATGGTATTCATGCTTCTTATTAGTGTTCTTAATGTTAGAATTATTTAGAATAACCGAGAGGGGGGTTGAATCAGTTATTCAATGTCCAAAATGCCCTATTAATACCTTTCTAATACTTTTATACCTTTTTCATCTGTTCAAACTTAAAACAGTCATATAAGAAAATTATTGTAAATCAACATGCAAAGATAAAACATTCAAGATCAACACATAACACAATGATTTACGTGGAAACCCAATTTGGAAAAAACCACCAGTAACATGCTACTTGATTCTCACTCTTCTGAAGTGATGCCCTATTAAAAGCCTACCCTGTTAAAGGCTTACAACACACTGTTAAATGTGACCTTTTTAGAGGATTTCACCAAACTGTTAGGAATGGGCCTGGTTAAAGGTCTTTAAAACATCCACTTGGAATGTCACCCTATTAAAGGATTTATCTAATGGCTGTTAAACCAACCTAAGTCCATAGGATTTATCTTGCTATTACAATTGCAAGAAAGTAACGATCTAATGGTCTTTTGATCTGATATAACTTACAACATACTTTGCAAATTTCAAATCACTCTTTCAATTCAATCCTTCTACTTGGCTTCAATCTCTTCAGCTCTGACTGCTTGTCTCCCTCTCAAGCTTCGTCTCCTTAAGTTTTCCTACTCATTTTGCCAATGCAATCATTCTTGAGGTCGTCTATTAGACAGAGTTCCTGTGCTTTCTTCTCTTTAGCACATTCTTCAACATTTCATGCTTTTATACTTGATTACGACTCTTTCTCACACTATCCCCTCTATTCCACACCTCCTTTCTTTTCATTAACTTATGTCTTCTTATATACAAGTTTGATTTGTCTTTGCCGCTCAATTCTCCCTCTCTAATTTTAGGGTTTCAAAATGGATTAGGTAGGATACAATGTATCTACCCCATATCTTGTTTTCTTTGCCAAATGTACCTTAAAAATGTTCTACATGGTGTTCCACCAACTCATCATTCTTATCCTCCTTTTAATTCACAAATTTCTAGATAACAACTTTGTCGGCTTTGATCTAACGAATCTTCGATTTTCTAAATAATGCAACAACTCAGCATTATTGAGTTACTGGTGCTCAGAACCTCTTTGTTACTCAGCATCATTGAGTTACTGGTGCTCGACACCTTTGTGTTGCTCGGCATCATTGAGTTACTGGTGCTCGGCACCTCTGTGTTGCTTGACACCTCTACATGCTCGGCACTTGAACTTGCTTGGCACTTGAACTTGCTCAACACTTGAACTTACTCGGCACTTGACTAGGAATTTGCTCGGCTTTTACTAGCTTGCTCGGTAGTTGAACTTGTTCAGCACTTGAACTTGCTCGGCAGTTGAACTTGCTCGGCACCTTCTCTCTAATTAACTTAGTTTGAGCTTTACAAAAAACCTTAGATATTTGATATGTTTCAATGTGCTTATTCTTCGTATCTTTTAGTATGTCATCCAATACATTGTTTCATCAATGGCTTAACTGATCCTTGTACTTCATTACAACATCATAACTTCAACCTTTCTCCAGGTGTTCTAGTTACATCTTATTTATTGCCTCCACCTTGACAATCAACTAATTGATAGTATTTGGATCACTAAATCAATTGTCATCCCTACAAGTAGCAAGTTTGACATCAATGACAAAACAATGATTGAGGACATTCTTTACCACTTCCATATATTATTCCAACAATTTTTCTTATGATCATTTCAATCATTTCCAACAATCTCCCTCTTTGGCATTGATGGCAAACCAAACTGATCAAGTAATCAACTTAGTTACCACCAAGATTGTATTGATTTGCTGCATTTTCACTACTGATCACATATATCTCCCTCTTTCATATATATCTCCCTTCTTACTTTGCATTGATCAATTTTCTGCATATTTCTCCCTCTTTGACATAAATGCAAAAGATGTAGCATCTTTATTATGCAAAATATAAGCTTTGGCATCTTGTTTTCTTTCTCCCTCTGTCACCATGCTTGTGATTGATTTGGAGTTTCTCTTCCTGTTGTCATCCTTTGCATCAACCTATTAATATTTCAATGATTTATTCCTGTTGATACAAGGTAGCTTCCTTGTTTCCTTAAACTACTTGAGTAAGGGGTATAACCCCCAGCTTGCCTCTAAGATATTCATAGACATCCTTGGGCAATGGTTTGGTGAAGATATCTGCAGTTTGTTCCTTTGTGTGAATGTATTACAACTTCACTTGTTTGTCTTATACCAATTCTCTGACATAATGATACTTGATTGCAATGTGCTTGGTTTTTGCATGCATCACTATATTTTTGGATATGTTTATAGCACTTGTATTATCACAATATAATATCACCAGTTTTGTTACTTCTTCTTTCATTCCATTCAATAGATGTGTGAGCCATACAATGTTTGTACAATTGACTGCAGCTGCCACATATTCTGATTCTGTAGTGGACTGGGATATACATGTTTGCTTCTTGCTAGTCCAAGTAACCAGCCTTTTTCCTAGAAATAATGCACGTCCACTTGTGCTTTTTTTGTCATCAATGTTTCCTCCCCAATCTGCACCTGTATATGCATTGAGTTCAAATTTTCCATTCTTTTTGTAGTATAGACCAAAATCATCAGTCCCTTTAAGATATCTCATTATTCTTTTTACCGCTATGAGATGATTTTCTTTAGGATTAGCAGAGAATCTAGCCACTATTTTGACTGCTAATGCTATGTCCGGTCTACTATGTACAACATATTGTAGTTTTCCAATCATGGATCTGTACATTGTTTGATTGACTTCAACTGACTCATCATTTTTGGATAGCTTATTCTCTGTGGCCATTGGTGTGCTGACTGGTTTGGATTCCTCCAATCCAAATGTTTTAACAATTTCTTTGATGTATTTTGATTGTGTAATAAATATTCCATGTTTGAGTTGATGAACTTGCAATCCAACAAAAAATTTGATTTCACCGAACATAGACATTTCAAATTCATGTTTCATTTTGTCAGCAAAGTCTTTGCAAAATGCTTCCTTACCAACAAATACTATGTCATCCATAAAAATTTTAGATACAATAATGTCTTTACCTTCTTCAGCTTTGATGTACATGTTGTTGTTATCATCAGTTCTTTCAAATCCAATTTGCACTAGATACTTGTGAAGTCTCTCATACCATGCTCTCGGTGCTTGTTTCAAACCATAGAGTGCTTTATGTAACTTACACACCATCAAAAAATCCTTCTGGTTGTTCAATGTAGACTTCTTCTTCTAGTATACCATTTAAGAAGGCAGATTTTACATCCGTCTGATAGACTTTGAAATCTTTGTAGGCAGCATATGCAAGTAAAGTTCTTACTCCTTCCATTCTTGAAACAGGAGCGAACGTTTCTCCATAATCTATTCCTTCTTCTTGAGCATAAACCTTGCATACTAATCTGGCTTTATTTCTAGTAATTTCACCATTCTCATCTAGTTTTTTTTTGAATACCCATTTGGTGCCAATCACATTCTTGTCAGTTGGTCTGGGAACCAAACTCCAGGTTTTATTTTTCCTTATTTGATCAATTTCTTCTTCCATAGCTTTATACCAGTCGCCATCTTGTAATGCACCGTATACTGTCTTGGGTTTAGATTTGCTGATCAGACATGATTCATGTCTTAGTCTGTTCCTTGTCATTGGTCTTGCATCTTTGTCACCAATTATTTGTTCAGCAGGGTGATGTCTTTTTACATATTTGGATAATCTTGGCTCTGTCCTTGTTTCCATATTTGATTTTCTGGATTCAGGATCACTATGCTCTTCATTGTTAGTTTGTTCTTCATCATGTATGCTATCTTCTGAATCAGATTGTGCATTTTCTTCATTCTGTAACTCGGCTTCTGAATGCAACTTGGCATTCACTAGTTGTGAATCGGCTGAAACTGACACTTGTTGTTGACTTTCAATTTGATTGACATCATCCTCATCAGTAGTTATTCCTTCATAAGAATATACAAAGGTTCTGTATTCTTCCATTTTCTTTGGTTCTTCAGCTTGGACTTCTATGTGCTCATCAAAATTTACATTTGCACTTTCCACAATTTTGTTAGTGTTAACATTCAAACACTTATATGCCTTACTTCTTGTGGAGTAACCAAGAAATATACCTTCATCACTTTTTGCATAAAATTTTCCATTTCTAACATCTTTAAGGATAAAACATTTGCAACCAAACACTTTGAAATGTTTTACATTTGGTGAGTAACCATACCATAATTCAAAAGGTGTTGTATTTGTACCTTTCTTGACTTGTAATCGGTTCAATGTATGAACTGCTACACTTACAACTTCTCTCCAGTATTTTAGAGCAACATTCTTTTGCAGATCTATTTCTTCTTTCAGCAATTCCATTCTGTGGGGGAGTTCTAAGAGCTAATATCTGTCTTTTGATTCCATTGTCATTACAGAATGTCTCAAATTCATTTGATGTAAATTCACCACCTTTATCTGATCTTAGACATTTCAAGCTTTTTCCAATTTCCTTTTCAACTCTGGCCACATACCACTTAAACATTTGAAAAGCATCAGATTTTTGTTTTAAGAACATACAGTCATCATCCTGGAATAGTCATCAACAAATAACATTATGTATTTATCTCCTCTATAGCTTTGTATTTCCATTGGACCAGATAAGTCAGTGTGAACTAACTCAAGTATCTCTTTAAATGTATAGTTTTTGCTTTTGAAACTTGACTTTGTCATCTTTCCTAGCTGACATTGTTTACACATGATATTATCAGGCTTCGTCAATTTTGGTAGACCTCTGACTTTCTTCATTTTGCTAATTTTGACCAGATTGTCAAAGTTGACATCACATAATCTTTTATGCCATAGCCATTCATCATCAAATTTTGTAAATAGACAAGAGGCATCATCAAGGTAAAACAAAATACTCTTTGTTTGATCACCTTTTCCTATCAATTTACCATCATTATCATATATTTTTGCAGTTTTATTTTCAAATTCCACTTTGTAACCTATATTGCCTAATTGTGAGACACTCAGTAAATTGTAGTTTAATCCTTCAACATAGTATGCATTGTCACATGAAATTTGGTCTGTGAGCTTAATGGAACCTTTTCCTCTGATTTGACATGGAGCATCATTACCAAATCTAACACTATTTCCATCATACTGAGTAAAGTTAACAAACTTACTTTTGTCTCCTGTCATGTGATGTGATCATCCACTGTCTATGATCCATCTGTCATTCTTGTTTATAAATGTCACCAGTGTTGTGGCTTCTTCTTCATCAGATTAGTCCTTCATGGCTACATAAACAAATTCATCATCATTGTCATCAAAATTTTTTTCAACAATATAACACTTCTTACCTTTTTCTTTGTAATCTCTCTTGTCATCATCTCTTCTGTTCTTGTATTTGTTGCCTTCCTTGGAATCCTTTTTCTGTGGACATCTTGCAGCAATATGACCTACTTCATTGCAATTGAAACAAATGATAGGCATCTTACCTTTGAATTTTCCTTTGCCCCTGTGAAATCTTCTAGTGAGCAATGCTTCCAATTTTTCCACATCTTCCTCATCAGTGCTACTGTCACTAGATACATACTTCATTTTTCTTCATTTCCTTGATTTCACCTGTTCGGCATCTTTCAGTGATAACTTGGCCTTAAAAGAAGATTCAACATTTTCAGGTTTGTAGTTGTCAAAGTTAGATAACTCAAATGTAGTGAGTCTACCTATTATACCTTCAAAGCTTAGGTTATTTCCTGGTATACATCTTAGCTCTTGTATTACTGATACTCTAATAGCATAGATAGGGAGCAAGGTCCTTAAGAACTTACTATTAATAGTGTCTTCATCCAGTTGACCATTCAAGCATCTTATTGCACTTACCACTTCCTTTATTCTTGCACCATATTGAGCAGCATTCTCATTTTCTTCCATTTTCATGTCATCAAATTTTCCTCTGAGACTTTCTCTTTTTGCTCTTTGTACATTGTAATCTCCTCCATAGATATCTGATAGGGCTTTCCACATCTTGAATGCAGTGTCACATCCTTTAATATCATCAAATTCAGCATAGCTGAGTGCAGAGGCAATTTCCAGCATTGTTTGGTTGTGTTCTTGTTTGTTTTCCATGTCTTCGACAGTAGGAGCACCTGTTGGATCTACATGTTCAGTGACAATTGAATTTTGGGCATAATATCCTATGGATCCAAGATGTAGCTTCATCAAACTTTTCCATGCAACAAAGTTATCTTTGTTGACCTTGGGAACTTCTCTCTTTGGCATTTTGATCTTTTCTACTAGTAGTCCCTTTAAACTGAATCAGCAGTCAGGCTCTGATACCAATTGTTAGAATTCTTTAGAATAACTGAGAGGGGGGGTGAATCAGTTATTCAAGGTCCAAAATGCCCTATTAATACCTTTCTAATAATTTTATACCCTTTTCATCTGTTCAAACTTAAAACAGTCATATAAGCAAATTACTGTAAATCAACATGCAAAGATAAAACATTCAAGATCAACACATAACATAGTGATTTATGTGGAAACCCAATTTGGGAAAAACCACCAGTAACATGCTAATTGATTCTCACTCTTCTGAAGTGATGCCCTGTTAAAAGTCTGCCCTGTTAAAGGCTTACAACACATTGTTAAATGTGACCTTGTTAGAGGATTTCACCAAACTGTTAGGAATGAGCCTGGTTAAAGGTCTTTAGAACATCCACTTGGAATGTCACCCTATTAAAGGATTTATCTAATGGCTGTTAAACCAACCTAATTCCATAGGATTTATCTTGCTGTTACAATTGCTAGAAAGTAATGATAATGGTCTTTTGATCTGATATAACTTACAACATACTTTGCAGATTTCAAATCACTCTTTCAATTCAATCCTTATGCTTGGCTTCAATCTCTTCAGCTCTGACTGCTTGTCTCCCTCTCAAGCTTCGTCTCCTTGAGTTTTCCTACTCATTTTTCCAATGCAATCATTCTTGAGGTTGTCTATTAAACAAAGTTCCTATGCTTTCTTCTCTTTAGCACATTCTTCAGCATTTCATGCTTTTATACTTGATTACGGCTCTTTCTCACACTATCCCCTCTATTCCACACCTTCTTTTTTTTCATTAACTTATGTCTTCTTATATACAATTTTGATTTGTCTTTGCCACTCAATTCTCCCTCTCTGATTTTAGGGTTTCAAAATGGATTAGGTAGGATACAATGTATCTACCCCATATCTTGTTTTCTTCACCAACTGTACCTTAAAAACATTCTACATGGTGTTCTATGCCACCAACTCATCATTCTTATCCTCCTTTTAATTCACAAATTTCTAGATAACAACTTTGTCAGCTTTGATCTGACGAATCTTCGATTTTCTAAATAATGCAGCAACTCGGCATTATTGAGTTACTGGTGCTTGACACCTCTGTGTTACTCGACATCTCGGTGTTTCTTGACATCATTGAGTTACTGGTGCTCGGCAGCTCTGTGTTGCTCAGCACCTCTACTTGCTCGGCACTTGAACTTGCTCGGCACTTGAACTTGCTCGGTACAAGACTAGGAATTTGCTCAGCTTTTACTAGCTTGCTCGGCACTTGAACTTGCTCAGCACTTGAACTTGCTCGGCTCTTGAACTTGCTTGCAACCTTCTCTCTAATTAACTTAGTTTGAGCTTTACAAAAAACCTTAGATCTTTGATATGTTTCAATGTGCTTATTCTTCATATCTTTTAGTATGTCATCCAATACACTATTTCATCAATGGCTTAACTGATCCTTGTACTTCATTACAAAATCATAACTTCAACCTTTCTCCAGGTGTTCTAGTTACATCTTATTTATTGCCTCCACCTTGACAATCAACTAATTGATAGTATTTGGATCACTAAAGCAATTGTCATCCCTACAAGTAGCAAGTTTGACATCAATGACAAAACAACGATTGAGGACATTCTTTACCAGTTCCATATATATTATTCCAACAATTTTTCTTATGATCATTTCAATCATTTCCAACACTTAAATCATGTTAATGGTTCACATTGATTGAAGAGACCAAATTTTTATTTATTTGGTAGTTTTTTGGTGTTTCTTTATTTAGGGTCTAACTGATTTGATGAAGCAATAAGTAGTGATTCTTGGTGCTACTTTGGTGATACCATTGCATACTTTTGGTTATTCATTTGGGTCCTATCCAAGTCTTGAATGACTTGATTTGAATAACATTACTAATTAAACATAATATTTATATATTTTATTCTAATAGGCATTAACAAACCTTGTTTATGTTAAATCTTTATAACATGTATAAATGAGATAACATTTCTATAATTGAGAGTATGTTAAGTATGTAAAGGATGTGCAAAGGAAATATATTGTATGCATTTTATGAATAAGTAGAAGTTTTGTTTCATTGGATTTGTCTTTGTATTTGAGATGTAACGGACATTATGTCCACTCTCTTGTAAACAAGATTATATCAGTGAAGCCAACTAAAGGAAAAATCTAAGATTTATTATAAGAAATTTTCATTGCATAGCATGTCCATAAATTAGGTCAAATGACTCTAGATGTAAGTGGATTCATTTTTTTCTCTATTTAAAAAAAAAAAAATAGGAGTACCTTTTCATAGTACAAATATCTTGTGATTTTGGCTCCCACTAGGTTTTCCCTAATAAGTTTCCTCAAGAACATATATGATGTTATGTATTATGTATTATGTGTTACATATCTTGTATTATTATTTATCTTTTAGATATTTGATTTATTTAAGTGGTGGAATTATTATATTTGACATACAACTGAATCACCCCCTCCCTAAGATGTGCTTGTCTCTTCCCGGGCCAAAAAATTGGTATTATAACTTTTAAAGATGTTTGATCACTTAATGTGATATTTGACATGAAAAGTTTACAAAATGATGGTCCTAAGTTTGATGGAACCAACAACCTAGTTTGGAAGAATGGTATGACTACTTATATGATATGTATGGGAGATGAATATTGGGATATTAGTGAGAAGACTTATGATATACCAAATGATCTATCAAATGCTACTACAAATCAAATGAAGCAACTTAAGAAAAAAAATTATAGAAATTTCATATTTGATTAGTGCCTTGTCTGATATAGAGTATTCTCAGATCTATGGATCAATGATAACCCATGAGGCATGGAAAAAGATAGAAACTATTTTTAAAGGTGATAGGTATGTTAAGCAATCTGAGTTGTAGGGTCTTTAAGGGAAGTATGAAGATATAAGGGTAAGTAAAAGTGAACTATTTCACCATTTATGTAAAGAGTGAATGATATAGTTTGTTCAATTATAAGTAGAGATGGCACCTTAAGAAATGATGATGAACATGAGTAAAATGATGAGATATTTTCCTACATGTTACAATGAAAAAGTCATATCTATTTAGAAATTAAGAGCTATAAAACAAGTTTCAAGAGAAGCTTAGGCTAGAAGACTATTTTTTCTATGAGATGACTACTCTTAGTAATGAGCTACCAAATATTGAAACTACAATCAAATCCAATATTTATAAGGATAAGGAAGAACTTTTGAAAGATAGTAGCTATGCTAAGTGTAAGAATTTTCTCAAGGCAAAAAATGAAAATGACAAGATCTAGTAGCTCAATCAACAACAAAAATGAGAGAGATGAAATCATTTTATCATTAAATGACTAGATTCAATTATTATCAATAATAAAAATATGTATAGATGCAATACACATAGATCTTCTTGAATATATAGGTAATTCTTGATAACTAGGAGTCTTGCTAGTGATAACCTATCAACTAGAAAAGGTGTAATCACATGTCAACTAAAGGTGGAACATCATCCATTGTAAGAAAAAGTATGTGTAACATGTGAAACAATGAGAGAAGTATAATGTGGTAAGAACACAAAGGTGGATCTCACAAACAAATAGGTGTGAGATGACAATAAGTGCATGCAGATTTCTCCTACAATATGTGCTAAATAATGTGTTGAATCCTACAAAAACTAATATGAAAATGTTGTATCCTAAGTAAACATAGGTAAAGTGTAATAAGTAATTAAGTCTACCAATACCCCTCCCTCCAACCCAACTTGTGAGAACATAAACATGATTATGTCTAAAAGGAAAAAGAAAGGTTATATTTAACAAACAATGATGAACCACCTATGATTATCCTGAAGGGTGTAGATTCTTCCACAAAATCACAACCTTGTAATATTCGGACTAAGAGAGAAAAAACATAACAAAAAATAAAATATAAAACCATGTTAGTCATAATATCATTATTGGTAACAATGTTCCAAATGCAAAAAATTATTTGTTTGCACTTCTAGCAATGATCAAGCAACTTACTAAATGGCTTAATGAGTCTTGGAAACTTCTATCATTGTATCCTTTTTTTTTCCAGTTTGAAGTTTTTGGTTGCATGTACATAATCATGACTTTACATCACAAAGCATTCACATCCTAAAAATTTTCATGTTCTTTCATTACATTTTGATCTAAACTAAAAATTCTAAACTTTCACTTATTCAAATGACTAATCTGAAAATGGGTCATATTAAAGAATCTAATATATATTCAAATAATGTATCTAGATTCTAAATAAATCAAAACATAAAATTTGTGATTTAAACTAATCTCATCACTTACATATAATAACATTGCGCACCTTGTCATGTGGACAGTCCTGGGGGAAAGGTTGCAACATTGTATTTGGATCCAATTGATCACTATATTTCTCTCTCGCTCTCTCCCTATTCAATCTAATGAGCCAATTGGATCTTCTCTACATTTTAATGTCTCAAGTATTGCCTCGTGATCTGACTCACAAACTTTTCAAAGAATCTTATTATGTGGTTTTCCACCATATTTTATCAAGTGGACATTTGATGCAATAACAAGGTTTGAATAATGAAGAATCTTCCTCTCTATTTGCCAATCCTCGAAGAACCACAAGTTAAGTTTCTTCATAGAATATCATCTAAACCATGTGCTGGTTACAACCACTGCATTGACATGGTACTCTAAACCTTCACCATCTATAACTGAGTGATCCAATTTTTGTTTGGCTTGGACACAAAGATACAAATAATAATATGTCCCTTCTTCATTGTCTTTAGGTGCAATAACAATGAAAATATGGCCTGCAGTGAAAAATGTACAAAATGTGGTCATTAATTCAAAAAATACTTAGGTAAAAGTTATAAAGTTACATACAGAAATTAAAAAGATATATAAATATATATTACCAGGTTTCACTAAATTAGACAAGCAATCAAAGTCAATAGACGAATCCATCTCTACGATTTTTAGTACTTGTGGGGGACAATAGGTGTGAATTGGGTCCAAAACTCGTATATCCCATTTGTCCACCCATTCAGTTGAGTCACAGTCATCCCAATTTTCCTCTGTACATGATAGACAATAGCATGCAATTTTTCATGTGTGGATACTCCATGAACTTACATCAGAGCTTCTAAAAGAGTACAACTCACTAGATCCTGTTAGTGTGCAACAATCCTTATATGGTGTAATGTTAGTGTTATCTATCAACAAAAAAAATCTACAAACCATAGACTCACCTTTCTTACCTTGACCCATTGTAGCATGACATCACTAGATGATCGATTTTGCATTTGTCAATATTGCTCCATCTTTGTACTTTAGTTCTTCACAAGCTAAGGCTTTTTTGATGCATGCACCTGCACCATTTTGCTCTCCCTTTCCATGACTAGCCTTTGTTAAATTCCACATATATTGAATTCTAGACAACATGTGCATCCTACTCAACCAATAGAACATCTATGCATTCTTAAATTGAGATGTACAATTGTCTGACCAAATAATGTGTTGACATATGTTATGCCTTTGTTAGCCAAATCTCCATAAAATAGTTGAAAACAACCATGTACAAACTCTATAGAATGTGATCGATCATCATTGATGTAAAAAGGTACTCCCTCAAAATCTTCCTATCATCCTTTGTACTTGTAGGTGAATGCATGAATGTTATGTGAACAAATATGGAAACTTGTTCAGAAGTATAATACTTTTCTTGCACCTCATTTTGTGATTGTAGTGTGTAGTTCTCTGTGAAGTCTACAACCGAAACAGTGGTATCTAGTGGAAACATATCCTTGCACAACTTGAATTGCAAATCCAGTCATCGAGCTCTATGTGTATGCCTTGCATACTCGTAAATAATCTTTTCACAAAAAATCTTCATAAACTCATACACTGGAATCTTTTCAATGCCTAAATCATATCTTTTACCCTATTTCCCATCTTTTAGAGCATATGTCACTGTCTTAAGTTTTCCATAATCTACTATTTCATTTCCAATTGCATGTGTACTATCCTTATGTTGACAAGTTGATAAAAGTTGCTAAGAATCACAAAATAAGTATGTACCATCCAAGCATGATGTCTTGTAAAATTGTTGGTTGTCCCCCATTTCACATAGAATATTGGATATAAATTTTCTTGAAGATCTTGGTGGCTCATTCATGTCACAATCTTGGAAAATAAACTCAGAATGCAAAAACACACATATATGCCTAAAAACATTAAAATGGTTTAAAAATTCAATATGTATCCTACAACAACAAGTTGTGCATGTGTGATTTATCTTCACATAAAAAGGTTTACCTATCTCAAAAAATCTTTGACTTATTCAAATTTGAGGATACATACCAAAACATTTTGCAAAAAATTGTGTCTGAGTTGAGTCCAAAAAATGTTTTGCATGTAGGTCACGATTTTGGCTACCAATCCTCCTTCTTACAACATCTCTTTGATTAGGGGAAACATGTGTGTTATTTTTTCAAAAATCTTTGATCAATAATTTCAAAGCTTCACTAATTTTTTTATTCTTTCATAGTAGTCTATTGCTTAATATCCATACTTCATTTTTTTTGTTAGATCTTCCAATCTCTCACACCTTAGCATGGCTCTCCTTAGAGTACTTCTACCAATTTTCAATGTTTTGCTTGTCTTTCTCATCAGTCGAGCTTTCTTCATTTGGGTACTTACTATTTTTGATGTAAGTAGTCGTCTTGTGATATTACTATCTTTGGTGCATGATTTAGAACCCACTTTTTCATAAGCACTCATTAGGTTCTTTACAATATTTTTTCATTTGAATCATCCATCGTTCTTAGTCCAAGAATCTTCATGATAGGCCTAAATTTCAAATTTCTCATCATTTTAGCAAATAATTGGCATTCACCTATAATATTTAATTCTTCAAAAAATAATCTCCACATATGATTAATTTTTCTTTCACAAATATACCTGCTAATCTTGTTAGGCATTAATTTCAAAATGTTAGTATCAATATCAATCAAATGTTTTGGTCTTCTAAAATGAATTCTAGAAGGTGTTATAATCTCTTCCATTTTCTCAACATTTTGAACATCAACATAAGGTTGACTATATTACATACCTTGAACCGAAGATGATGTCCCTTGGCAATAATATGCAAAAGATGGAATATTACCTACTTGATATGTTGATGTTGTGCTTTCAACATGACATGATGGAGTGTGTACATTGTCGAATCTAAAAATTAGTGTCTCCTCAACATGAGAGGATGATATGACTCCAACATTGGAAGATGGTGTAGCTTCACAATTCAATTGTCTTCTTGAAGTGTAACAGTATCGTTCGTTCTCTTTGTCTTTCTAATTCTTCCTTTTTGTTGCTTTGTATCAGTGGTTCTTGATCCTCTTCAGAAGTCAATTCTTCATTATTGTTTTGCAATTTTCTTTGTTCATGTAGTAGTTTCAATTTATCTCTTTTAATTACCAAATCTCTCTCCCTATCTTCATTTGTTTGAGTTTTTGGTTTTTTCCTTGGCATGGTGATGATTTTGACATGTCAAATTATTCAAACATCTAAATTACTTACAATGTGTAAATTACAAATCATTCAAATACATATAAAAATTACAATTATTTTAATGAATACCCAATATATACCAAAAAACTTGTCAAATTTCTAACCATTTCAAAATAACATTTCATTCAAACATATAAATTTAAATGAATTCACTATATATTAAACAACATGTCAAATTATAATCAAATTTGTATCTATATATCAATAGACAATATTTAAAAAAGATCACACTAACCTTTTCTATAGAAAGAATATTCAAAAAGCCTTCCAATAGCGTATCCAATGATTAAATTTTGTGTTTGCTAGCTTCAAAAAGTCTTCAAATAGTGTTTACTAACTTCCAACAACTTGAAACCCATGTTTTCTATCAAAACAATAGAATGCACAATAGACAAAAAGTAGAGAATTGATGAAATGGGACCCAAACTTGCTTTGTGACCATTTTTGCGTGATTTGACATAGTGTGTACACACTATGTCAAAACATATCTCTCCCTATCCCACCATCCCCCATCCCTTACTCTCTCTCTCTCTCTCTCTCTCTCTCTCTCTCTCTCTCTCTCTCTCTCTCTCTCTCTGTCCTCTCCCATCCCTTACTCTCTTAGTCTCTGTCTCCTCTCCCATCCCCTACTCTCTCTCTCACTCTCCCTATCCTACTCCCTCTCCCATTTCCTACTCTCTCTCAATCTCCCTCTCCTCCATCTCCCATCCCCTTCTCTCTCTCACTCTCTCTCTCCCATCCCCCACTCTCTCACTCTCTATCCTCTCCCATCCCCTACTCTCTCTCGCTCTCTCTCTCTCTCCTCTCCCATCCCCTACTCTTTCTCTCCTCCTATATGCCCTGCTCTATCTCTCCTTCTACCACTACCTACTCTTTCTTACCTTCTCTCCTTCCCATCCCCTACTCTCTCTCTCACACACACACACTCCCATCCCTCCTCTCTCTCAGGCTACTCTCTCTCCCCACTCTATCTCCCCTCTCCCATCCCCTACTCTCTCTATCTCACTCTCCCTCTCCCACCAGCTACTCTCACTCTCCCTCTCCCACCACCTACTCTCTCTCACCATCTCTCCTCTCCCATCCCCTACTCTCTATATCTTTCACATGCACTCCCATCCCTCCTCTCTCTCCCTCTCCCACTCCCTCTCCCACTGCCTACTATCTCTCCCTCTCACTCTCTTTCTCTACTCTCTCTCCCATCCCCTACTCTTACTCTCTCTCCCATCCCCCTACTCTCTCATACACTCTCTCTAATATCCTACTCTCTCTCTCTTACACATACTCCCATCCCCCCTCTCTCCCTCTCCCACTCCCTAGTGTCTCTCTCCCATCTACTACTCTCTCTCTCTCTCTCTCTCTCTCTCTCTCTCTCTCTCTCTCTCTCTGCCACCCCCTACTCTCTCTCACACTCTCACACTCTCCCCCATCCCTTACTCTCTCCCTCTCCCACTCCCTCTCCCACTACCTACTCTCTCTCCACCATCCCCTACTCTCTCTCTCCTCTCTCCCATCCCCTACTCTCTCTCTTTCATAGACACACACACACTCCCATCCCCCCTCTCTCTTCTCTCTCATCCCCTACTCTCTAGATCTGTCACACACACTCCCATCCCCCCCTCTCTCTCTCTCCCACTCCCTCTCCCACCACCTACTATCTCTCTCTCCCTCAAGTTCTGTCTCCCTCTCTACTCTCTCTCTCTCCCATCCCTTACTCTCACTCTCTCTCTCCCATCCATACTCTCTCTCATACTCTCTCTCATCCCCTACTCTCTAGATTTGTCACACACACTCCCATCCCCCCTCTCTCTCCCTCCCACTCCCTCTCCTACCGCTTACTATCTCTCTCTCTCTCACTCTCTCCCTCTCTACTCTCTCTCTCCCATCCCCTACTCTCACTCTCTCTACCACCCCTACTCTCTCTCACACTCCCACGCTCTCTCCCATCCTCTACTCTCTCTCTCTCTCTCTCTCTTACACACACTCCCATCCCCCTCTCTTTTCCTCTCCAACTCCCTCTCCCACCACCTAATCTCTTTCTCTCTCATCTCCTACTCTCTCTATCTCTCTCTCCCCCCTCCCATTCCCTATTCTCTCTCTTTCACACACACACACACACACCCATACCCCCTTCTCTCCTCTTTGATCCCCTACTCTATCTCTCACTCGCTCTCCCTCTCCCACTACCTACTCTCTCTCTCTCTCTCTCTCTCTCTCTCTCTCTCTACTCTCTCTCTCTACTCTCTCTCTCTCTCTCTCTCTCTCTCTACTCTCTCTCTCTACTCTCTCTCTGCCACCCCCTACTCTCTCTCTCTCACACACACACATTTTCTTCCCCCTCTCTCCCTCTCCCACTCCCTCTCCCACTCCCTACTCTCTCTCTCCCATCCCCTACTCTCTCTCTCCCCCCTCTCCCATTCCCTACTCTCTCTCTTTCACACACATGCATTCCCATCCTCCTCTCTCTCGCTCTCCCTCTCCCACTCTGTCTCCCACTGCCTACTCTCTCTCTCTCTCTCTCTCTCTCTCTCTCTCTCTCCCATCCCCTACTCTTAGTCTCTCTCTACCAACCCTACTCCCTCTCCCTCCCATCCCCTACTCTCAATCTCTCTCTCCCATCCTGTACTCTCTCTTTTCCAACCCTACTCTCTCTCACACTCCATCTCTCTCCCATCCTATGCTCTCTTTGTCACCCCTACTCTCTCTCACCTCCTCTCTCTCCCATCCCCTATTGTCTCTCTCTCTCCTCACCCATCCCCTCCTTTCTCTCTATCTCTGTCTCTCTCTCACACACACATAGCCATCCCCCCTCTCTCTCTTGCTCTTGCTTTGCATCTCTTATTCCCTCTTTATGCACTATTTAGGTCTCAATAGTGCATTGAGGCCCAAATTCAAAAAACTTTAAATAGCATGTGTGTGCTATAGCGTGCACACATTATTCAAAGATATGCATCAAACCAAGCCTAAGGCTTGGTTTTTCCTTGGAGATCCAACCCAAAGGTTTGGAGTCTATAAACTGGTCTGAGACATGTTTTTCTACAAACATACAAAAAATTATTAATTTTTCTTGTGTGTTCTCCTTCAAGATTCATCATAGTTGAGCATCGATAAGATCAGGTTATGTGACATTGTAGATCTCTGTGTTAGCTATATAAACATATAATTTATTTTTAATTTGAACTATTTCAAGCCTTCCATCTATAATTTATTTTGAATGTATGTCCATTTTTTGTCAAAAACCAACATGTTCTAATTGGGTTTTAGATTTTAGCTCGTTCATTAAATTTTGCAACAACTTAGTTTTTCAAAAACTAAACTCTATTATTCACATTTTGAGAAAAAAATGTTTTGATTTTAGATTAGTTTTCAATCATTTATAGGGGGAGCACACAAATATTTCACATTTTTGGGATGTGTCTAGTTAAAAAATTCATTAAAAAAAATACCTATTATAAAATTACCCAAAAAATCTAGGATAAACTACATAGTGTTAAGTAACTTTTAACAAGAGCGATTAGAGAATTTCAAAAAAAAAGTTAAAATTTTAGGGGGGGCACACTTTGTATTGTGTTATGTTTTTTTGGAATAAAAAATACCGCTTTCTTTGGCCCCCTTTTTTGAGGACCTAAAACTAAACCATTTTGAGAAAAATTTAGTAGTTTAGAAACTAGATTCAAAGGACTACTACTTTTTTTTTTGTCATATCTTAAAATTTTGAGCATAACTATCTTCAAATTCTTGTTGAAGTTTAGAAATTGCTGATTTCAAAAAAGAAGGTGTCCACTCATACCCCCCTTTTGCCACCACAACTTGGTGCACTTACCCTACTTGTCTGCAAATTGTTCATATGAAAAAATTGTTCAAATTGTCTACAAATTGTTCATATGCAGAATTAGTAGCATGTGCTTTATGTGTGCTTATCAGTGTATCTGATGCATTCAAGGACAATTGGAAGAAACAATTTGAGCAATTCAAGACCAATTTATGGGATTTTATTCCAAGTTTTTATATGCAGCTACTAGATTTTGATAGCTTTTGATACCTTTGTCATTGATGTCAAAGGAGGACATGTATGGAAAATTGTATTGTAAGAAACTATAATATGTATAATATGTAAGGGGGAGCAATAGGTTGTAATAGGAAGAAATAAGGAATGTAATCTTTCATAACATAAATTCAAATGCCTTTTTTTTATGTTCTTATGTTATGGCTATTTGTTTTGATTGGCATGATAGCATGTTTGGCACTTAGCCAATTTTCCCACAATGTTGCCATCAATGCCAAAGGGGGAGATTGTTAGCAACATGTCCAAGCAATTAGTTAAGGTAAGCTATGGTTGTCATTTATAGCAATATATTTGTTTTACAAATTAGCCTCATTCAATTGCAAAAGAAAATTGTCTAAGTATTAAATAGTGTTATAGTAGTAGGATAGTTTTGATGATAATAGAATATTCCTTTGGAATATTCTCTTTGCAGCTAACCAAAAATGCATGATGTCATAATGATAGCATATACCAGTGTGCATGTTCATACAGTCAACCAAGTTTGAGTTATGATGGAATCAGTAATGTAGTAATGACACTGCACAGAACAAAGCATATCGGTAGAATGTGTTTAACAATTTGATTTATTGTTTTGAGTTATAATTTCTTGTTGAGCTAACTCTGATGATGTCATATGAGCCAAATAAGGAAGAATTTACTAAAATGTTTTTTATAAGTAAATAACTTTATTGGCAAAGTAAGAGTGTGTGAAAAAGGAATGTGAACATGAATGATGATTTAGTGATAAGTAAATGTGAAGTTGATATGATCTTGTGAAATGTGAGTAACAAATGAATGTGATACTTTTCTATATGATGTGAAGATATGATGTAGTTTGATATGTGCGCAGTCACGCTTATGTGAAGAATCATCAATCAGAAGATTTTTGAAGTACATCAAACTACTCAGTATTGTATGTATACCTATTTCTTGAAGAACTTATTGTATAGTTGCATGTCAGGGCAATGGGTTCTACTTGTACACATTTGTATCTAATCCACCAAATCCTAACAAGGTTGAGGCTTCTAATAAGGCCTAGTATCCTAACAAGGACTCGAGACACTATACATGCTTTATAGACTCCTAACAGGGTCAATATCATTTATTGGATTCTTTATATAGTGGATCATCTAGTGGGTTCCATCCCCACCTATGTTTTCCCTTGGCCAGGGTTTCCCTAGTTAAAAAAATATGGTGTCATGATCTCTCTTTGTGTATGGTTGTTTACACTGTTATGTACTATTGGTTTATTTTCTTAAGCACATGATAAAGTAAATAATAATATTCACTTGTACGTAAAAGGATTGAAAATACTAATTCAGCACCCCCTCCCCCCCAACCCCTCTTAGCATTATCTATTTCTAACATAGTTTCCAAGGATAGGATATGTAGACCTAGGACTCATGGTGGGTGGGTATCTATAACATATATCAAAGGAATATTATTTTGGATAGGAAACTAAATTGAAAACTCTACAATAATCCTTCTTCTCTCTTGGCTAGAATTATTAGAATTAAATACATTGACACTAATGTACCTGAGAGAATTTTTATAATGAGATGCCCCCCTTTTGGTTCAGCAATGTGGAACTTTAAGACCAGAGCCAAAGATATTCTACTTCCTCACCTCTCATGAGTAATTAATTTAGGGGATAAAGCTCATTTCTAGTTTGACTCTTGGGATGACTCCCCTCCTCTCAAAAGTTTGGGTAGATTTTTTAATGTAAAAACTAAGATGAAATCTCCTTGGAGTGATAAGGTCTAGGGTTTTTTTGAATGTTAATGAAGTTAGAAGGAATGTTGGGAAGGAGCTTCCTGGTAGAATTATCTCATCTTAGGACAAATTAAATCTACTCTAGATCCTTAGTCTTAGGCCTATTTTATTTTTAGACATAAAAGACACTGATTTAGACCATGGAAAAATATGGTAAATATATTTTTTAAGAATTTTAGAAATTCCTCTTTATTGCCTCGTATCATGAAAAATACATCTTTTTTTGGCATAATTTAGTGTTACCTAAGGTTGGAACATTTTTCTCACTAGTTCTCTAGAACATAATTTCAACGATTGATAAGCTTTAGAATTGTTGAATCATTGACAACCTCTTCTGTGTCATGTCTAGGAAGGTGAAGTAAGATATTGAGAATCTATTGCTGAATTGTAATTTCACTTCTTAGTGTTGGTCTAGATGTCTGGATAAACTTGGTTGACAAGGCCCTTTACCCTTTGATCTTTCTCAATACTTGAAGGGATGGTCCCTAATGCATAAGTCCTCATTCATTACTATAATTTGGAAACTCTCTTTAGCTATAATGGTATTGGGAATATGGTGGATGAGAAATTAATAGATTTTTAGGAAATATCCCTCAATGGTGGGTAAAATTTTGGATGGAATTGAGAAGTCCTTCATAGAATGTGTCAACTACTATAATAGGAGAAGAAGAAATCTATGTTTTCTATTTACATCCTTTAATTCAATGACACATAATAAGACAAAGTAGATTAATACCCCATTAAAGGGGTTTTTGTTGGCAAGATGGATAGGAGTGAGTCTAGGAAGTTAGTTAAATGTATCCCATCTTCCTCTTCCTATGCTAAATTGAACTTTGGTGGCACCTCAAAGGCTAACCTAGGAAGAATGTTAGTGGTGTGCTCAAACCACAAGGGTCAAATCTTAAAGGACTTTTATACAAGACTTGTGCATGGTTCAAATAATATGGCTAAAGGGGGACCCTTATTAGATGGAGTCAACTTGAGTCTAGACATGAGAATTATTAGAAAAATAGAACAACATATTTAAAAAAAAGAAAGAAGGAACTTCTACCTTGTTATTCTTAAATAATAGATGCATATTTATACAATAGATTGACCCAGGTCAATATTCCTAAATTAGTGCTAAATAGATTGACAACACACTCATGAACTTGAAACCTAATAGGATATGAGAGACACATCTACAACTAGTCAATGTTTAAAACTCAAACTCTTTTCCACATACGCACTACACATAATCATATATTATTTATTCACTATGATTTGAACATTAACTCCAACAGGGATATTTAGAATCCACATAAAAATTAGGCATGTCCTAATTTTCAATTGTCTCATGGGAATTACAATACTTTCTCGATGAAGTCCAGAGTCTACTCCCAAGATTCCAAGCTTTTAAGGTGTCACACTACTATAGAAAAACCAAATAGTTGGCAGATTGTCTACTAAACTTCAGTGTCTAGATCAAGCTACCCAATGTATAGAATTGTGTGGCCTTTATTATCTTCTTATGTTCTCTTCCATCTCAACCATATAAGTTTATGAGATGGAAAAATGATTAATATACCATGCATTGACATTTATTCCTTAGCAATTCTCGTATTATTTTTCTAAGAGGCCTATTTTTCACAAACATATTCTAAGGTGCTTCTGTAATGTAAAGATCCTTTTTTCACAATGAGAATTCTGTCTCCCCAACCATTACTTGAATCTCCTTATGTTCGTTGGTGTAACTAGGGGATATGGCTTTTTATGCAAGGTTTATAATAATAAGTACTATAATGGAGTCTACTTATCCTATAATTTAAGAGAGGATAGAGGAACCAAATAGAGGAGATTACTCCTCCTTCAATAGCTAAGAATAAAGTCCAAATTGTGTAATATGTTAAACCCTTGTTTGTGGAGTCTGATGCATCCAATTTTCAAAGTTGTAGTACAAATTTCAACTAGGCAAATTGAAGGGGATGGCCTTTCACTCTATAAAGTTATCAGTTCCTCTAACTCCAATTCCTATTTCATCCATGACGAATGATATCTTGCATGAAAATGATTATCTTCCTATTGTTGATGTAATTGTAGAGGTACTAATTGTTGGGACTGACTCTTCATTCTCTTTCAACTCATCACATTCATAAAGCTCTTTATAAAGGCTGTGTGCAACACATGTAATATTTTGTTTAACTTTGTTGGAATGTAGATGTAGGAATGTTTTGCTGAACCACCATAAATACTTATGTATTGTGTTCTTCTTTATTTATTATTTTATTTCATTTCTCTATTTGTTTCATATTATACAATAGGTCATAGAGACCACAGTAGTTGATACTATGTATTTTGATATTAAAAATCTTGGGCATCATTCCTCTCGTTATTCCCCAACATATATTAATTCCCTACGCCCTCACACATATATAACTTTTTAATAATATGATAATTTAGTCACTCCCTTATTGTAAGCAATTATGTAATGTGTAATTAAACAAGAGACGCAATGCGTCATAGTTCATGCCTAATGCATAATGGTTGTAGAGGTGTAGATGAGTGAGAATCTAAATTAACATTGCGAATGCATTAATTTTTTCCTAGAAATGCACTTGTGATCTGATAGGATTGCTCATATTTTGCTATTAAATTCTCATCCTAGAAATGCGCTTGCAATTTGATAGGATGGCTCATATTTTGTTGTTAAGTTCTCATCCTAGAAATGCACTTGTGATTTGATAGGATGGCTCATATTTTTAATCATTAGCACTAGACAAAAACTAGGATAGAGATAAATAGTAGTATACAATGATAACAACAAAAACATATATGGAGAGGAAAAAAAAGGATAGATAATATAGAGGAGGAAGAGGAAGAGAGATAAAATAGTAAGATAGAGTGGTACCAACATAAGTTGTGTGTGTGTGAGAGAGAGAATTAAATATAATTATTTATTAAATATAATATTTTTTTAATAAAACAAATAGTCAGAATAAAATCATGTTTATAATAAAAAATTAAAATATATTATATTTTAATTAATGAAACTAAGAATTTAATTTATTTCTATAAAAGTAAAATAATAGTAATAATTTAACTACTTTTATTAAAAAAGCCAAGTTTTAAAAAAAATTGAAATTCAAATACAAAGATATAACATATTGAAATTATATTAAGAAGACATATTTATTAGTGTGTTATATATATAGAAGTATAATTTAAACTTATGCATTACATGAAGTTTTAAGAACAAGTTATATCAAATAGTAAAAAACAAACATCAATGTAACACTAATAAAAAATATATTTAAAATAAAAAATAAAAAATATTTAATAGATTGTGATAATTAATATTGATTAGACATGTTGTGTGAGGTGGAAGATAAAATGATTGGAAAAATAAAATCTTATCAATTTGTAACAAATGTGTAAAAGATAAAGTTGTAATTAATACATTCATTAATGCAAGATGAAGTTGTCAGAAAATATTTGTATTTTTTGTTGAAGAAAATTAATTTTCTCCCCCACCAAAAATAGTATGAACAAATAGAATAGATGAAAAATGTGATTTATAAAATAATGAAAAATTAGAAAAAATATATAAACATTTGAAATCTCATATAATATTTTAAATTCTTTAAATTGATTGGTTAGTGTTAATATCATATTTGCATTGACATGAATGCATAAGTATTCCTGCCTTGGCAGGAACTAATAATGCATCAGTCACTTGTGACTCGTAGAAGGAAATTTTGAGGATGTTAATGAAAATGCAGTCATTGTCTCTTCCTTGCTTTAAATCTCCACACATTTGCACAGAAAAATAGAAAATAGAAGTGTTGAAAGAAAAGAGAGTGGTGTACCAATGATGATGTTGGATGATGATGCATCTGCTTCCCCTGCAAACCTTTCTCTTGTTATATTTATATTAGCATTTTATATTGTAATTTGATGTTTCTATTTTCATAATTATTATTTATAGTGTTATTAGTTCTTGTCATAGGGAGGAATACTATTGCATCCATTAGATGCAATAAAAATTTATAAAATATATTACTTTAATGAATAAGATTCAAGAACTAGGTTCTAAGATTTTTATAAAGTTTGAATATCTTTATTATTTTTTGAAATGGAAAAATGCTATTTAAAAATCTTATTGGCTCTCACTAATAATAGTAAGGGAGAAAATAAATTTTTGGAACCAAAAAATCAAGAAAAATTTAAAGCTCTAACTTTTAGCATTAGTTGTGTAATTAATATGATTGAAATGTGACACTACATTTACTTTTATCATTTCAAGAATTTCAGAATTTGAACTCTTTATAAAGTTTGAACATTTTTATTTTATTTCTTGGAAAATAGGAATAGTATTTAATTGAAATCTTATTGGGTCTTACTAAATAATAATGGAGAAATTAAATTTTTAAAATAAAAAATCAATGAAAATTTAAAATTCTAACTTTTTGTATTAATTGTGCAATTAATATAATTATTATAAAAGTTATGTCACACCACACTTTACTTTACCATTAGTCAAATTAATAATAATAAAATGTACTAACTTATAAAATTTTGATTCATTTTTTCCTTAAAGCATTATCTTTTGAAAGAATTAAAAGTATAAAAACTAAATAATGTAACAAAGAATTTTAAAAACTGAAAACTAAAAAATATTACAAAGAATTTTAAAATGGTAGTTATTGTACTTACAATTATGTTTATTGTTTAAATGTATTTAAAATTTAAAATATCTTATATCATTTTTGGGTGTCAAGTTGTTGATTAAATATTTTTTATAAATAAAAATAGTGTATAAAGATGACAATTAATTGTAGTTTTTTTTTAAATAAAGAATTATTTGATGTTAAATATTTGTAAAAAAATTATTTTTGTATGGTAATTTTCAATTTCTCTAGTTTTTTAATCATATAATTCTTTCTTTTAGGATAAATGATTGGTTTCTAATTTCTTACATTGCAAACGTGCTAAAAATAAAATAAAATTTATTGTATTGCAAACTCTAAGACATAAAGAATAAGCAATTTATTGTGGATATCTTTTCTATATGTAGAATTTAGTTATAACATGCTTATGCTTTTGTTATGGTTTTGGTTGGTATTGTTTAACCTTGCACAAGATCTCAGTGATCCATTTGTTCACAACACATTACAAGACATTTATGACAACTTTACAATTGTATTCAAACTAACATTGTATAAATTTTATTTATTATCTCAAGACTTCTCATGGAAAAACCAATAATGCAAAAAAAATGTTTCCTTATTGTGTATGCATCATTCTTTTTAGTGAAATTGAACAACATTTATTGAGGGCTTATGAAGACACTTTTAAGTCTCAAAACTCTTGAAGTTAAAGAATTCCATTTTATTCTAAAATTCTTATACACTTTTGAGTTTTCTACAATAAAGTTTAGATTTACCCGTTTTTAAAATTAAATCGTATCATTAGACATTTATAATTCTCTAAATTTCTTCTCTTCATACATGTATATAGAGTATAGTAGCTTATTTTAAGAAACCACAATTGATTGTGATGAATTTCAATGTAGACTAAAAGTATGACCCATTTTTCTTGTTTTATAATTTTAAAAATAAATATTTTTGTTGTTTAGTTATTCTACAAAAGAATTCCTAACACCAAATTCATTACAACATGAAAATTAAACCTTGTATTATGTTGAGCATGCTATACAATATCATTTATTATCTTGTCCTCTTAACCAATTTACAGCTTGTTGTAACTTTTCTTTGTAAAGGTGTTGATGGTAAAATTCTAATGACACAAAGAAGTAATTTTGCACTTGGTAAGAGCTATAACTTGTCTACTCGCATTCAACTGCAAACATTAATGCAAATTGAAATTGTCTATGTTTCTCCACTATCTTTACTTCTTAAGTTCTATGTACAATTACAATTAATTTTAATATGGTTTAAAGATAGTTCAACCTCTAAAAGATCAAAGGATATAAAGAATTTTGTTCTAATACATTTTGGATTCCTTTAAATCAAAAATTTTATTCCTCCATCTCAACCATTTATTGTCGCACTCTACAATACTATAATCATGACACATATAGCAGGAACTATGATGCTTTGCATCTCCTGTCTCTTACATGTTCTCATATTGATACCATGTACTTATATATTTTATTTTTAAAATATCAATTTTCTATACTTATAAGTAGTTATTTTTATATTCTTATAAGACAATGTAGCAATAGAAATAAAGGAAATTTGAATTTAAAATATCAATCATATCATATAATTTATATAATTTTATTATTTATTTTGTTAAAATATAAAATAAAATAATTTTCTAAAACTTAATTTCTATTACAGGTTATCACATCAATCAGGAATATTATAGTCAGTATTATTATTCTTTGATTTATTCTTTTTTTTTATTATAATTTTTTTTATTATAGTACCAATCATTTATATGCTCTTATAAAGATAGCATGGTAATAGAAATAAATTTAAATTTAAATTTAAATCATATTATTTTATTTTAATGCTCTAATTAAAATTAAAATTTAAACATTCTTCATTACTTAATTTGTATTGTATATGTCTTTTGAATAAATCAACCATGGATATGAGGTTACGCGATCAAAGTCTGAGCTAGTCTTTGCAAGGATCTCATTTCATGTAGCCATCAACCAACCACTTCCACCTCCACCTCCCTCAACTCCATGAGGGGAAAGAAGTCTTAGTCTTTGATTTATGAGAATGGTGCCCCCTTTTGTCAATAATGTTCAAAATATGGTTACCTAGACCCAAACTATAAAGCTTTGATTTAGAAAGAAAAGGTAAAAGTATCATCCCCTTCTGTTTCAATGATTAGTGGTAATGAGGTGGTAACCAACTTGTTTGTCCCCCTAGTGGTGGTGCAATAAGAGACAAAATGTCATTTTAGCTACCCCACTAGAGGTGGTGAAGCATGAGATGGAGGTCATTCTGGTGAGCATAGAGGGGTATCCCTTCATTAAGGAGATCAATGATATGATATTAACCCCAAAGACTCCTACCTTGCAGGGTTTGGGGGAAACTATTCTAGAGGAAGGATAAATTCCTAGCCAATAGATAGAGGTGATTCTTCACATTGTGAAGGAAGGGGAAGATTAATCAAAACTAGTTACTCTAGGGATGAGTGACCCTTTCAAAAATCTTTGGGATGATTCATTCTTCAACTCTCCTAACTCTACGATGGGTCTGGATAGAAGATTGGACATGAATACACATGCAACAATTTTAGAAAAGGTTTAGAGTGTAGATGATAATGGAGGCTAGAAACAACCAAAAAGAAGGTCGTAGGGAAACCTTAAGGTAGAAATTGGAAGTAAGGTAAAGGTAGGAAGATCGAATGGTGGAAGAGTTGGAATAAAGGCTAGAAAGATGGAGACTTCTAATAGGAGGTAATTGACATGAGAAAGATCCCAAAGGAGAAGAAATAGATGAAGGTCATCTCCTAGAATATAAGGGATTTGAACAAATCCATAAAATGCTTCATGGTTAAACAAAAGATTCTTTGCAAAAAATTTAAAATCCTACTTTTTCATAAAGTTAAGATGAAGTATAAAAACTTTTCTCATATTTTAAATGGCCTCTAGCTAGGAGTCAAATTCCATTATGCAGAAGCTAATGGGGCTTTCAGAGGCATATAAACCTTTTGAAATCCAAGTAAGTTTTTGGATAAGATTACTTCCTTCTCGCATAATTATTTGGCTATCATGTTTGATCATCAACATCTCTCCTAGCTCCTCCTCGATATATATGCCCCTAACTCTCAAGCAAGGGTGTGTTGGTAGAGTGGGATAACACTGAAGCTTTGACCACTAGCTATAACATGAAGGCCATGTGTGTGGGTGATAGATTGGTAGAATTTAATGATAGTACATGCAATATCTGGCTAATTTTTGTTAGAAGGTATAAACTAATGGACCTTGAGCTCTTGGTTTCTAAGTTTATTGGACCTCTAACAATAGGGAGGACCAAGACCTAGTCCAAGTCATATTGGATAGATTTATTTTCTCTATTGGTTGAGATATCTCCTCCTTCTCAAGTCTTCATACTCTTCCTTGTATGGCCTTAGACCACTCCCCTATTCTCCTAGACTAGAAGGAGAATACATGGAAAGGTCCTCACCCCTTTCATTATGAGATGATGTGGCATTCCCACCTAGAATTTTTTAACTAGTTTTATGAGTGATGGGATATCAAAGTGAAAGGTATGACCATGTTCAAGTTGGAAAAGATGTTGGAAAATGTCAAAAGGGAGGTTTTTAATGGATAAAATCTTCCTTTGGGAATATGTTTAAACAAAAGAAGGTCACTAAAGAAAATTTGAATTAGTTTTAGGTGAGTATAGCTACTAGGGGTGCAATGGTTGATAATCATCTAGAGGAGTAAACTTAGAGGAAAAATGGAAGGAAAATATCACTATAGAGGAAACTTTGTAAAAGAAACACTCTAGAGTCTAGTGGTTGCCAGAAGAAGATAGGAACACTTCCTTCTTCCATAGTTTGGCATCTTCTCATCTAAAGAGAAACACTATCATGACCATCTTGGATGGTAACAACATTACCTTTTCTAAATTGGAGGAGTTAGGAGGATGGACTACCCAGTTATTTGAAGAAAATCTAGCTAACCAAAATGTGAACATTGATTTGGAGATTAAATATAATATCATTAGCTCCATCTCATCCATACTGAATAATAATGATGATGAGAATATCCTTCACCTTTTCACTAAGGAAGAGATTAAGGAGGTGGTATTTTCTATGAAGGCTTACAAGGATCCTAAACCTGATGGTTTCCCCCTTTCATTCTTTCAAATTTTTAGGGATCTTATAAATGGTGATCTAACAAATTCATGAAACAATTTGTTAGAACTGGTAAATTTTTAAAATTATAAACAATTCATTTATTGTTTGGATGCCTAAAATTGAGGTACCTATTAGCCTATGTAACATGATATATATAGTCTTCTCTAACATTCTCACTAATCATATCAAGCCTCTACTAGAAAAATTTATAAGCCCCTCTTAGAAAGGGTTCATGTTGGGTCAAAAAATACTTGATGTTCAACTATATCAAATCATGAGATATTTCATTCTATTGATAAAAGAAAAATGCCTAGGATGGCTCTCAAGTTATTCATCTCTAAATCCTATGTTTGGGTGAACTAGGATTTCTTGCTTACCATCATGGTTAAGATTGGTTTTAATATGTAGGTTATTGAGTTGATTCAAGTAATAGTTGGGTTAATCCAATTTTTTGTTATTGTTAATCATATGTTTTTGGGCTCTGTCAACTCTGGGAGGGGTCTTTGTTAGGGCGACCCACTCTCATCCTACCTTTTTATTATCGTGGCAAAGGTTTTGGGAAGAAACTTTATTTCTGAAATGGAGGATTGTTCCATTGAGCAAAATAAACCTACCACACCTCTCCCTTCATAGGTAATACAACAATTCATTGATACTACTTTTGTTTTTATGCTCTCCTCTATTATTGAAGCCAGACATTGGAAGAACATCCTAGACTAGTATGCTCATATTTCTTGCCAACATATATTTTTTTATAAAAGTAAAGCGTACTTCCTCAAATTAGAAGAATCCTTGCAAAATCATGTTACCTATATTCTAGGCTGCTAGGAAGCTTCCCTCCTAGATACCTACTTGGGCTCCCTCTCATACTATAGGAGGTCAGTCGAAAGTTTTTTATTTCTATTTTGTAAAGTCTCCAAAGGAATCCAACAGGGTCAAAAGGGAAGGTTCTTAGCAGGGCAAGTCAACTCTAGGTCCTTTTAGCTTCTCCCTATGGAATACTTGTCTTGTTCCTCTATATTTTTAAAATCTCTTCTATGGATTTGGTTTTGAAAAGGATTTAGAGGAACTTTTTTTAGAATGGTCTAGAAGAGATAGCCATGGTTATCTTGGTTAACTAGGATTATGTACATGTATACCTAAAACTCAAGGTGTTTTGTGGATTTAAAAAGTGGGGGATCTCAAAAAAATACATTTAACTAAAATTGAATGGTAGTTGGATACATAATTGGGAGGTTGGAAGTAGATTATGAAAGCCATGTAATTCATTGATTCCTACTTCACTTCCTATGTGTTTCACATGAAATTCACTATGGCTATACAATTGAGAACAATGTGAATATGAATTACACCTCCATACAATGTGGTTTGGGTTTCTTGGTTAGTAAGGGTGATAAAATCAAATTTTGGGAGAATAATTGGATGAAGGTAAGCATCTTACCTTTAGTAAATTATTTCATGTCATAAATAATTTAAAAGTTAATTTTGGTTATTTAGGAAGAGATTATATCACCCCTGCCATAAATGGAAACACCTTAACGTCAACTAGAGTGGGGGGCCTAGGACTAGACGTTAATCAATGAGTTAGAAGATTATGCTAGAACCATCAAAATCTTTACCATGCCTTCACAAGATAGAATCATTTGGGGTAACAACTAGTTAGGTTATTTCTCATTCTATTCTTTTTATCTTATGTTGGTTGATATGAAGGTCCCTGAGCTCTGTTGGGATAAGTTTATGATCTAGTGACTCACTCCCAAAAATAACTTCTTTTGGCAGGCCATACTTCATGAGAGAATCCTAACTATTTTTAATTTAACAAGGTGAGGCTTCCAATTTCCAAGTTGATGTACCCATTGCAAATAGGCAGAGGAATATGACTATCACCTATTTGTCTCCTTTTAATTTGCATCACAAATCTAGACATCTTGTTTGTTACCATCTCTTGGGTCTTTTGGAACATCATTCATCAATTTGTTGTTGACTATTCCATTCCATCTTCTCACCAACCTACCTAGCTACTCTAGAAATTAATAGCCCTACAACTCTGTTGGAATGATTAGAAGGAAAGGAATAAAAAGATATTTAGGGATATATTTAGGAAAGGAATGATCATGACTGTTAAGATTCTGTGTGAAAACATTTCAATTTCTACTTGGAAGAAGCTAGATATACATCCTCCCCCCCACCCCCACCACCCCAAAATTGTCATATGGTGACTGAATAGAAGCTCCCCGAGGCTACTAATTACTTTGATAACTTAAAATTATTGGCCTGTACCAAGAAGCATTAGTATCTCCCCAAATGATTAGCTCATATTTAATGTTGATGGAGTGGCAAAGGGTGGAGTTACTATGGAAGGTGGAATTGTTAGAGATGGGGGAAGGAATCTTATTTTTGGCTAATTCTAGTAACTTTGGTGCTAACTCTTCTAATATGATAGAAGTTGTATCCCTTCTTTGGGGCATCAAATTCATGGCCTCATTAGGAAATCATAGGATCCTGGTGAAGTGAGATTCTTAACATGTTATCAATTTTATTATTTAGTGTTTGATTATGTGTTGGAAAAAGGGAAGTGTGTTGACTATTGTATGGCCTTTCCTAGGAAGAATACTAGAAACAAGATTCCAACACATGTATTATAAAGGTAATAAGGTGGGAGATAAAATGGCTAGTTTAGGACTGGAGCTAACATGATTGTGGTGTTGCAGTCATCTAGCATCCCTCCCAATGGAAATTCAAACTCCTACTGGTAGTAAAGTTACATGTAACCAAATGAATGATGATAAGGTTTGAAATTCACCCCAATAGGCCTAGTGTTGTTTTTTTGCATTTGGACTAAGGGTAATGACATTGAAAGGAATGATATCATGTCTAGATAAAATTACATTGTCTAGGGTTTATTATAGAATTATTCCTAAATGGATATTGGCAAGATTTGGGGCTATGACATAAAGTAGGATTTGAGATGGCACATTAATTACTACTTCAAAATCCCTCTTTGTCATTATTTCGGTGATTCCTAATATCAATGCATTCATGGAGGTTGTTTTATTAACCTATCTTATACATCATAGCGTCATTTTAATGTCATTTCCAATCACCCTAGTTGGAATAATACTTTTCACAAAGAAAATTACGAAAAGCCTTTATTTATTTTCTTTTCACTCGCAAGCTTCATTTTAATAAATATGTGGTAATATCAGATTGGTTGTGACAAGGCAGTGTCAAAACACTTAGTATCTATAAAAATTACAGTGCAATTTGTAAGTTGAGTGATCAGAGCAAGCTGAGAAATCAATGTGAGTTGAGTGATCAAACAATGTCAAGCATCAGTTGCCAGAAAATACATGCTAAGTAATATAATTAGTTAGTGTTGAGTGCCTATATGTTCTGAGAAGATAGTTAGTGTCAATCACTCATGAGATAAGTAAATAGCGTATGTTGATTCATTAAGAAGATGAGTTACCACATTGAAGATATAGTGGATATCAAGCATCAGAGACGTCAAGGTCCAAGTGAATAGTTTTGGATATAGTTGTTTTTAATGGCACAAACTTCTATGAAAACCATTTTTGGGTTGACTTAATGATTTTTTAATTTTCTAGAAGATAAGGATGGATATATATTACAAATCCCTATGCAATACATGCAACCAATCAAATTGAGGGATGTTCTAAGTGGAAAAATGGATCAACCTCAGTCATTGATTCCTACCTAACCCTATCCCATATGTGTTTACTTAAGGAGACAAACCATAAATAGTTTGTATACATGAAGGAAGTGAAGGAGACACAAGAGAGATGAATGCTAAGTGTAGAAACGGTATTCATGATGGATATGGAGGTTGCAATAATGTTATGAATTGAAAAATTAGTTAGAGAGAATAGAGGAAAGCAGAGAGAGGATAGAGGAGACATATTTTATCAAAAGGATCAAATACACATCAAGAAAGAAAACATCTGACATCCATCAATAGAGTGTTAACCAAAGGATCATGGTGTTGAATAATTCTAACAAGTCATGTAGAGAAAATATCCTAATAGGGTATTCATAATAGGCTTGTGTAAATCTCTTAGCCAAGTGCTTGTTCTATTGCAAGTTTAAGTCCTCTAACAAGACACATTTTTAGCACAGGGTGCTTAAATCTTTTAACAGGGTGATACCTAATAGTCTTTGTAAGCCTTTAACTGGGTAGATCATAGTTTATGGTCAAATTTCTTGTGACCTTAATTGGCTAATCTTTATAACTATAGTAGTGAAGATTTGCGAGTTTCATACCCACCCCAATTTTACCTTCTCATTGGAGGGTTTCTAGGTAACAATTTTTTTGTGTTATGTGTTATTTGTTTCAAGATATGGATGAACATGTACATACTAAATTATGAGATGGATATGTAGTGAATGTTTTATGGTTGAAGTTTTGAAGTACTTATACACCCCCCACCCCCCTCTCAGAGTTTTCTTTCCCATTTTTATGTCCAACAATTGGCATTAGAGCCTTGTTCTCTAGAAAGAAAAGCTTTACAACTTTGAGGAAAGATCTTGAAGATGGAAGTCTACAAGTTGGGAAAGACTATTGAGAACTAGAAGATTGAAATCCAGCTTTCCCTACACCAAATCATGGAAGAAAGGGAATAACCTAAGTGTTTATTAAGGAGAAGGAAAGAGATGCTATTCAGAAAAATGAAACTCATTACCAAGAGGAAGACATTACTAAATTATTTAAGCATGGAAACTCAAGTGAGTTTGATGTAGCAGTTGTAGATCTAATGAAAAGAATGACCTGAGCTAATTGAAGAGGTTAGAAATATTAAGATAGAATAATAAGTCCAATCAGTATTTCTATGTGAGGTGATCGATTAGAAAAATAAAGCTAAGGAAGTCAAAGTGATGTTTGAATATGACAAAAGAACACTAACAAATAGAATGGAAGAGAAGACATCAGATGTGCAAAAGTTTCTAACATGCATCTAGATACAATGAGTCAATTGATGATTGCAAACCATGAATTGAATGGAAGGGACATTGAGACCACAACCCTAAAGCTATAGAATGAATAACTGAGGAATGAACTGAGAAAAGAAAAGGAATATTTTGAAAATTTCAAAAAACCTAGTGAAGCCATCAAATAATTTGAGAAACTAATGAGATTTCCTATATCTAACAATGTTATTTCTAGATTTAGATACACTAGTACTAAGAAAGAGAATCATCTAAAAGTGGTGAAAAAAGAAAAAAAAAAGGTAAGAACTACAAACCCACTTGCCATAATTGTGAAAAGTTAGGCCATATAAAAAATGTTCGTAGAAGCAACAATGCAAATCAGAACCCTAAGCAAAAATTCAAGGGTTATTGTCATAAGTACAAAAAATGAGGACATGATGAACATGAATGTAGGACCAAGACCTGAAGCACGTAGAGATGTGAAGGATATTCCCACAATTGTAAGAAGTATGGACATAAAGTGTATGAATATAGATCAAATGCCAAGTGGACATCAAACAAGAAAACAAAGGTATAAAAAATTGTAAAATCCTAAAATTGGGACAACAATACAAGGTACAGTTGTTAATATTGTCAAGAGTATGGACATGTACCTAAGAATTGCATTATAACACATTTCAGAGGCAACTACAATATATGGTTGAGTGAGACTACATGTTGTAGTTATTTGAAGACTGGTCATATCAAGAGAACTATCCAACTTGATCACCAACATCAAGTAATGGAAACAATAAAGGAAAAGAAAAGGTCAATGTTGAGAAGGTCAAAGTCTAGATGTGGTATGAACCATTGCACCGAAGCTACAAGGTGCTAGTGAAGGCCACCTACCAGGATCATAACATCCCACCACACTCTTCAGTCTAGACTCTGGGCTGGATGTGCACCCATATGGTGGGCCCTCCCTTGTTCGTATGAGGCTCAAGTGAACATTGCAATGTTGACATTGCCACCTACTTTAAGACTCAAACTTGGTTGGAGGCTTTGATACTACTTGTAATGAGGCTTTGATACTACTTGTAATGAAATAACTTGCACAATAGAGGTTAAAAGTACAAAGTCGTGTCACCTTTCAAGCTAACTTATCAAAACAACTAAATTTGAGTATTTCTATCTAAACATCTATTTTTTAAAAACCTATGATCTAGATAAATTCATTCTATGTTATATATGGTCACACATTTTTCCAATTGGAAATGTTTATTAAATGCATGTTTTATACCAATTTGTATCCAATTACTAAAGAAATAAAATTATTTCAGAAAAGTGGCATTTCAAGAACTCTTACTATTTTTAATGATATTTTTTAATAATATTTAAACACCATATTATAGAGCTCAGAGCTAAGAATATTCTCATATAGAGTTTATAGTGTTTTAATTAGATATAGTATATTGTAATTAAAAATTTCTACAATCATGTACTTTAACACTCAAAAAGTTGTAAATTTTGAGAAAGGAAAAAAAATTAGATCATATCAAAAAATCTAAAAATTATATGACATTCTAGAGGAGAGAGGCCTATTCGAGAATGTATAATTTTCTCCTAGTTAGAATAGATTTATTTTGAAAAATGTGGTTGGAGATGAAAACTATCGATTTTAGGTGAGTTGAGATTTCAATCATTATAAAAGAGAAAATATAGGTCTAAAGCTGATTTTTATTTTTGATTATTCTAGATATATATGTTACCTATAACATAGTCTGAGATCAAAGGGAAATAAGTTTATTTCCATATAATTTTGTGGTGGGAACTAGACCCCTAATTTTCAGCATTTTTTAACACCTAAAAATTTATCTATAAAAATTAGAAAAATATATTGATTCTTATTCCTAATAATTATTAAAAATTATAATCTGAAACTTCATCCATTTCTACACATTTCATTAGTTTACTTCATTTGCAAATTTAAAATAATAATTCCAATTTTATGTCACTCAATAACTATTATCCTTTTCGTTTACAAGAGGGTGACACAAGTTTGTGCTTTTACCCTAGAAGAAATAATATGAAATATTATATAAACACTTGATAATAACTTAGAGTAATAGGCCACTTTGAGGGGGCAACCTCCAAATATCGCCAATGAGAACAAACTTCATAGTATGATGTTTAAATAAGACTCACAAGCTCCTATATATACCTAATTATGCTTAGGTTGAAGAGACACAACCCTACATAGCACCTAGGCTGGCCTACCTACCTAAATATTAGTATAATAATGATAACATGACTCAATTAAGGATTAAGATAGCCATGAGTTGACTATTCATAACCCTATATACACCAATATTAAGGGTGTAGCATACCCCCTCTCTTGAAAAAAACATTATCCTCAATGCTAACCAAGTGTGGATTCTTTTGAATGAAGTCCTATCCTTCCATGTGGCTTCTCCAACTAGTAAATTCTTCCATTGGATTAGATCCTGAGTCAGGGTTTTGTTCCTCAACTTCATTGTGTAAGTTTGAAGAATTCACTCTAGTTCTAAAATTATTCTTCCTTCTTGATCAAGTTTTGGTAGTACTACTTGAGTAGGAATATTCTACCCATTTACCTTCTTCAAACAAGAAACATGAAAAAGTGGATGTATCTTTGTTTTTGATGGCAACTCAAGCTTGTAAGAAACAATACCAATCTTTTGCATGATTTGGTATGGTTCATAATATCTTGGAGAGAACTTATTATTCTCTTTTTGTTGCTTCATTGAGATTTGTTTATAAGGCTACAATTTCAAGAAGACCCAGTCCCCAACTTGAAAATTTCTTTCACTACGATTTTGGTCTGCATGTTGTTTCATTCGATTTTGTGCCATGGCTAAATTATCCTTGAGTCCTAAATGTACTTGTTGTTGATGAAGCAAGTGGTAATCTATTGCTTGAACTCTTGGTGACACCATTAATGATAATGTGATGGGAGGAGGATGATATCCATAAAGTGCAAAAAATGGAGATAGTTTTGATGAGCTATGAAAAGAAGTATTATACCACCATTCTGCAAGAGGTAGCCAATCTACCCATTGAGATTGTTTTTCTAAAGTGAAACAACATAGATATCCTTCCAAACATTTATTAACAACCTCAGTTTGCCCATCTAATTGAGGATGGTATGAATAACTATGAGCAAACTGAGGACCCAAACATGAGAATAAATCTTTCCAAAAGTGACTAGTAAATATAGGATCATGATCACTAACAATAACCTTAGGTGTACCATGTAGCTTTTAGATATTCTCAAAGAAAACTTTTTGCTCTATACTTGTTGTAAAAGGATGTGATAATACAATTAAATTTGCATATTTAGTGAGGTGATCAACTACTACCATGATGACATTATGACCTTTAGATTTGGGAAGCCCTGTGATGAGGTCCATGTATACCTCTTCCCAATGTTGGCTAGGAATAGATAGAGGCTGAAAGAGACTTGGTGTCTTTATTGTTTCCCCCTTATTTCTTTGACAAACCAAACATTTGGCCACAAAACTTTGAACATCACCTTTCAGACCTTCCCAAAAAAAATCTTTCTTGACCTGATGATATGTCTTCAAAAATCTTGAATGACCACCAATTGGGGACTCATGTAGTTCTTTGAGAATCTTGTTTTTAAGAGTGGAATTCTTGCAAAGAAAGTGCTCTTTATACCAAAGAATATACCCCTTCAAACAAAACTTATCTGAACTACTAGGGTCACTTTTTATTTGCTAGATGAGATTACTTGTTGCAACATCATTTTGCCACTCTTCTTTGGATTCTACTACCCAAATTTCTTATGATATTGACAGGGCACACAATAAGGCTCCATCTTTTTTATCCTTCCTGAAAAGTGCATCAACCATAATATTTTCCTTCCCTTTCTTGTATACAACTTCAAAGTCATATCCCAACATCTTAGTGACCCATTTTTGTTGCTCTTCTAATGATAGTCTTTGTTCCAAAAACTATTTTAGGCTATCATGATATGTCTTAACCTTGAATTGTTGACCAATTAAATAAGGCCTCTAGTTTTTTAACTACTTGAAGAATTACTAGCATTTCCTTCTTGTAAATAGGTTTGAGTTTATTTTTACCTTTTAAGTGACAACTCTCAAATGAAATTGGTTGCATGAGAATTGCTCTTATCCCATTTCTAGAAGCACCACATTCAACAATGAATTCCTTGGTGAAGTCTAGAGCAAAAAGCACTCGAGTTGTACACATAGCCTTCTTCAATTGCTCAAATGATACATTAGTAGATTAATTCCAATGAAAAGAATCCTTCTTCAATAGAGTGGTAAGGGGTGTTTCTATACAACCATAATTCTTCAAAAATCTTCTACAGTATCTTGTCAATCCCAATAAACCCCTCAACTTCTTAATAGTTTTTGGAATAGGCCATTACATGATAGCCTTAATTTTTTTAGGGCCCACCTTTACTCCTTCATGTGAAACTATGTGTCCCAAATAATCCACCTCCTCAAGACCAAAAGCACACTTGGATGGCTTACAATAAAGTTGATGATCTTTGAGTAATTGTAATGCTTGATCTACATGGTGCAAATGTTCTTCCCAAGTCTTGCTATAAATTAATATATCATCGAAAAAACTAACGCAAACTTTCTCAAGAACTTCTTAAAAATGGAATTCATTAAACTTTGGAATGTAGATGGGGCATTGGTAAATCCGAATGGCATCACCAAAATTTCATAATGATCCTCTTGTGTTTGAAATTTTTTCTTACAAATATCTTCCTCCTTAATCCAAATTTGGTGATAACCCAATCTAGGATCTAACTTGGTAAAATACATAGCTCCTTTTAATTCATCTCGAAGATCATCAATCATTGGAATAGGAAACTTATCTTTAATGGTTCACTTGTTGAGCACTCTATAATCTAGACACATGCACCAAGTTTCATGCTTCTTATGCACCATCACAATAGGTGAGGAGTAAGCACTTTGGCTATGCCTAATAATTCCTACCTCTAGCATTTCCTCATCATTTTTTTCTATCTCACTTTTTTATATGTGTGGGTACCTATAAGGCCAAATGTTTGTTGTTTGGCTCCCTAAAACTAGTTGTATGGCATGGTCATGATCCCTATTAGGAGGATTTACTTTAGGTATATCTCCAAGAATCATTGAGTGACGATCAATTATTGCTTATAAATCTGGATGAGTAAGAGCATTAGATTGAGAGACTTCTAATGAACATAGCCAGGCTATAATCCATTCACACCTTTTTTAAGAAACTTTTGTATTTGATGAGAGCTTACCATCTATGTGGATTTTTCCTTCAATCCCCTTAGCTCCACTACCTTTACTTTTGATTGAAATCACATGAATAGTTCTTGGAATTTCAACTCAATTATTTCTAATATAGTAAGTCATTGTATTCCCAAAACAATATCTGTTGCACCCATGGATATCACATACATTGGGGTATCAAGTTGAGAATATGCCATGGATAATTTTATGCTATGAGACTTCCCTAAAAACTAACTGTGCTCCCACCTGCAACCAAAACCTAAAAATCTAGGGCTAGATATATATAAAAATTTAGAAGAGTTGAAAAAATTTTGTTGGAAAAATTATGAGTACTGCCTGAGTTGATCAACATTGTTAGTTTTTGTTTCTTTAAGAAACCCAATACCTTGAGATTTTGTGGCGCACTGAAACTTCAAAGTTCATGACAATAAATGATTGGTTGAGAATCATGTGATTCCTCACGTAACTCCCTATCCTCCTCTATTATGGGCTCATCTTCTTCTTACATGGCGAGTGGACTTGGCAAGAACTTAGAAAATTGAAAAACCCATGAAATTCAAAGGTTTTTAAGGATTGTAAGATTTTTTCATGCATCTTTTAGTCAATTAACATCAAATAAACAATAATTGAGATAAATAGAAGCTATTTAATACACATACACAATTTCACATAGATCACATAAGTATAAAAGATAATTGCTGAAGGAAAAAACCTGAATAACACAATATAAAGTAATAAACATAGTGTCACTGTAGTGTCAAATTGGACCTTCAATATAGAACAATTTCTTTTCACTACATTTATGTCCTCAACAATATTCTCTATCACAAATGAAACAAAACCCTTTTTCTATTTTCTCCTCAATTTGGTGTGAAGTCTACCTAGTAGGTTGAGGAAGAGAAGGTGTTGAATATCATTTTTCTCTTGTAACATTAGCCCCTTGCTTTCTAGGAATCAAGAATTTTTTCTCTACCCCACATGCCAATATAAAAGACTCATTTACTAAGCTAGTACAAAAGATGTGTACCTCATGTTGAATGTGATCCTTGAGACTACCCAAGAATAAATCATTCAAGTTCTCTATTGTAATTTTATCCACTCTTAAGGATATATTTTGGAATTTTTGAATATAATCCTTAACTGATCCTATTATTTTCAAGCTTACCAAGTTGGGTAAAGAAGTTTTTGGTCACACTATTGCTATATTGTGCTTGGAGTTCTTCTATAAAAATTGACCATGTTACAATGAGACCCCTTTTCCTCCTATGAGGACAAAGGCAACAATACCGAATGCATTGGTTTGGTTCTAGATATAAGGAAGCCATAGTGACCTTTTTTTCCCTATGGAGTTTGATGTACTTGAAAAGAAATTCTACATTTGATTTATCCATGTTAGAGGATCCTTGCCATCAAATTTGTGCATATCTACCTTTAGAAAAGAATTTCTAGATCTCGTAGGATTAATAATGTTTGTGTCATTATTAGTTGACTTCATTGTTTCACCTTGATTACTTGAGAGCTCCTTCATTGTTTCATTCATATAGGTGCTTAACATGCTTTGTATATCTGATATATCTCCTCGTAGGTCACACATATCCATCTTAACCTCTTCCTTGAACTTACTAATTTCCTCATTGGAGTTACTATCCTTTATTGCTTCCCAATATTGATCAAAGGATTTCCATGATGTGGTAGCATTCTATAGCAAGGATGAGACTCTGACACTAGGATCACCATGTCAAGAAGTTTGGAAAAATCTTTTTGATGAGGTGGTGACTGCAGTAAGTATTCCTTCATTTTGGTTGAATAACTACTTTCTCTAGAACAAGTCCTAGGGTTGTTGTGAATGGACTAGCTAACAACCTTTTGATACTCAAAGATGGATTTATTAACAATAAATAAGATATGTTAACAAATAGTCTCTCAAAGGACATAGAAACTTTTAGAGAGACAAGTACGTAATCATTTCTGAAAAAAAGGATTTTGGAAAATAGGATGAAGAGCTATGGTTCAACAAATGTTTTCACAAGGTTAAATCACAATGCAACCACTTCAAAAATGCATTATCCCTAAGGTCAAATTGGATTTTTAGAATATGGCTAAAAGGGTAGGTATGAATTTGGTTTGTAATTAGATCTATGGAGTGATGTCAAACAATTGTTATGCATGTGTCTCACTTAAGATTCTATGCTGGCTATGTTGAAATTGTGGGAAAGTTTTCCCACCATAGACTATCATCAGAAACACATCACCTGAACTTGTCTAGATGGAGAATTTTATTTTTATTTCTTATCATTTATCTACTATTCATAGGGTTTTACTAGTTTGATCTTCTATCCAAAGGGGAGATGCTTCCAAAAGGATGATGAACTAGCTAGAAGCACTCCTAAGTTGTTGTGAATGATCTTGCTAACAACTTTGGTACATGTGTCACATATTTAATGGTTCTACTTTTCAAAAAATGAAATATAGCTCAAATATGTGTTGAAAAATATATCTTAAGACACACAAGACACTTTTTTCATTCCAACCTTGAAGCCTCTAGATTTTCTACCTATGATTGAAGAAACTTGAGATTAGAGTGTATTGTTCTTTGCAACTTGACAGTGTATTGTCAACATAAGAAATTGAGTCAACATAATAAATGGTGTGTGAAAGCTTTGAAAAGGATGGGAATAAGACAGATTTTATTTAAATCATTAGAAATTGTGATTTCTTTTTAAGCCTCTAATCGAAATATGTGGATTTGCAATGTTCTTTTATCCTTAAGCATTCAAGATTTGATGAGATTGTTTTAGACCCAAATTTGAGTGTGATTCCATAGCATTGAATTTTATCCTTATTGCATTCAAGGGTGTGTTTGATTTCTATATATTCATTCCAATGAAAAGATTGTAAATCCCTTAAGCATTCAAGATAGAGTTTGCATTTGTTCAGTTTTAGCACCCAAATCGAAATGTGATGACTTTGATCATATTTTTACCCCTTTGAATTCTATTTTTTTTTGTTGGATTATTAAGCCCAAATTGAAGGTGTGATTATATCAAGACATGGTCAAGCAAGTAAGTTAACTCTAAAGAAAGTGACTTTCAATGACAAAATGCAAGCAATAGTTAGCAAAATAACAACTTCCTATGCTCCTTCACTTGTACAAAGATAAAATTGATAAAAGTACCACCACTTTTTGGAACAATGAGGAAGCCAAGTTTGGGATTAAAATTGACTTGAAAATAACTACTATTCGTAGGAAGAAGAAAAAACTTGTGAAAAACCTGAAAGACAGATTTAGTGAAGGGGGAGAAGAAGAAGAAGATGAAGAGGATGGACAAGTCCAAGCCCCATTAGCATTCACTCAAGGACAAGGAGAAGATGAGGAAGTTAATGTAGAAGGTGCCAAGGAAGAATAAGCTAACGAAGCACCTAAACTCGTTGAGAAGAAGAAGAGAAAGGAAAAGGAGCCTGTAGTGAAGAAAACCAAGAAGCCTGTCAAAGTTTCACAAAAGAAGCCAATAGTACCTGCTACTAGTTCTAGCACAACAGAAACCACTAAGAAAGTTAAGGTTGTTGAGAAACCAAAAGGGAAAAGGATGATTTCCTCAATAGAGCCATGGAAACCTACAAAAAAGATATATGTTAGGAGAAAATGCACTCCAGCACCCGTTTCAAATGAGGAGAAAATAGTGTCTGATGACATGAGTCAATTCAAGGTGGTAATCAACAATCCTGGCCCTAACTTAGAAATTTGTGTGACAATGTAAAATCAAATGTAGATTTATCTAGTTTTGCACACATTGATTTTTGATAAGTTAGGAAAATTCAAAGAAAATATTGTTGAGGAATCCATACATGTGATGATGGCTACATTCAAATAAACTCTTATTGATATTTCCAACTCACTACCCAAAAGTCTATATAACCGAGTTGAGCAGAAATGGAAATACAACATGAAACGTAGAGACAAATTAGGGAGTCCACTCTAGCCTAATTTATGCTAGAATTAGATAAAAGGAATATTTCCATGACTATGGAAAAGAAAAAGTCTATATTTTCCCTTAAATAAAAAGCTTTCCATATCTTAAACAAGAATATTGAAGATGTGGTGACTGAGAGTACACAAATCTAGAAAACAATCTATGGGTCATCCACTCTAGCAATCAAAGAGAAAGATGAGCTAGATATGCAAGACCCTAAGCAAGTTGAACAAGTGACAATAGAAAATGCACAAGAGGTATCCATCAAGGATGGTAGTGTGGGAGGCACTAAGGAAGTAGTATCAGAAGAGCCTATAGTTGAAGAAGAGTAGCAAGATGAATAGAATGTACAAGATGCATAGGTGTTGAGTAAGAGTCCCCCACATGTAGACCAAATGAGTCAACATAACTTAATAGAAATAAAGAATGTTCCTAGTAATTCTTCTTTGAACATCAATCCTTTGACTGATGATGATTTGAAGAAGATATTGAAGGATTCCACCATGGCAACACAATTATGCACAAATCTTGTATTGGTGAGAACATATGAAATTAAAAAGGAAGAAGTGGCATCAGTAGGGGAGAAATAAATTGACACATCCAATGTGCCCCCTCAAACTATAGAGTTAAGAGAGATAGAAGACCAAAATGCAAGCACTAAAAAACTAAGTGTTATTACTACAAAATAAGTAGCATTTCCATTAGTGACACTCATTTCAACTAAGGAAGCCTTAGTCTGAGTTGAGAAAGATGGAACTAAAGTTGAACTAGGCCATGAATCAAGTCCTACACCTACTTCACAAACTCAAGGTGAATCACAATAGGAAGTGAGATGAGATGATAAGTTTGAAGGGTTGAAGGTGACTATTGCCCTAGAGGAACAAATTTCCATGTAGACTCTGGTTACCTTACCATTTTTGGTTACTCTTACTAGTAGTCAAGTTCTTTAGAGTTTGATCTTAACACAATCACCATTGAGCAGATGAGAATTCTATAGGAAGCTCTATAGAGAGAGAAATAACAAGAGTTTCTAAGATGGGAGCATAAGTAGAAGAAAGTGCTTCATGACATCAAAGATATCTTTCTTGATCCTTTCAGTCTTCTAGCTACTAATGAAGACAAACAAATTATTGAGCAACTGGTATATATTGTTGATAAGATTAGTGATGAAGACTTGGATTCCAATACTTAATTCTTTGAATGGTTTGAAAGAAAATTTCACAGTAAGCTACTTGAAAAAATATCTAGTTCCACTGCACTATAGTAGGTTGATTTAGAAACCAAGATGGAGAGTGTAAAGAAGGTGTTGGAGAGAATTTTCTCTGTTTACACCAAGTTAGGTGATGTGAATATTTTTGTAGAAAAAATTTAGAAGTTTTTTGACCAACTAGAGGGAGATCTAAATATTATAGTTAATACCTTAAACATATCTTCTAGTCAAAGTCAATCACATTTTCATAGACTGTTATCCACTCAAGATAGGCTTGCCAAGCTAAAAGGACAAGATGAAAACATTCAAGCTACCTTGATCAGCATCCAATCCATGTTCACCCCACACATGGAAGTATTGTACAAGGAACTAGCCTATGTTGATACCTTGACGAAGAAAGATTATCATCTTTCCACTCATGATGGCTTAGATAACCTTGCTGCTGAGCTAGACATCCAATATCAATATCTAGAGGTAGCACACCACAATAAGGATACAGTGTTGAAAATCATAATGGAGATCCATAAATCATTTTTAGATAAATAAACTATCAATGTACCACCCATGACATAAGTGTTAAAAAAGGGGAATAGTGAAGTGAAGGGATTATAAAGTTTTTGTTGATATAGAGAGTAAAGGGGAGTAATTATATGGAAATTGGGTACATCAAATATACTTAGCATGAGTATCAAATTCAGATATTGTAAGGAAACATTTACTCAGGGGGAGTGATGAATTTTTTAAAGGTATGACAATGCATCATCCATTTTGAAGTTTTTTAATTTTGTACACAAACCAAGTCATAGATAGGTACTGTCTAAGTTATGTTCATAATAATGATTGTATTGCATGACAATATGTTTTTTCCACTCATGTCAAAGGGGGAGATTATTAATCTTAGATTGGTTTTGACAAGGCATTGACAAAACACTTAGTCATTATCTATCAAAATTATAGTGCAAGCTACAAGCTGAGTGGTCAAATCAAGACAAGCAATTAGTGTAAGCCAAGTGATCAAATCATGCCAAACATCACTTGCTAGACTATACATGCTGAGAAATATACTTAGTCAATTTTGAGCACCTATATGTGCCAAGAATATAGTTAGTGCCAAGTCACTCGGGACCTGAGTAAACAGTGTATGTTGAGTCATTGAGAAGATGAGTTACAACTTCAAAGATAGAGTGGATGTTGAGCATCAAAGACTTCATGTTTCGAGTGAATAGTTTTGGACATTGTTATTTTGTAATGCACAAACTTCTATGTAAACTATTTTTGGACTGACTTAATGATTTTTTTACAATTCTAGAAGATAAGGGTGCTTGTTTATTACAAATCCCTATGCAATACTTGCAACCAATCAAATTGAGGGATGTTCTAAGTGGAAAAATGGATCAACCTCAGTCGTTGATTCCTATCTAACACTATCCCACTTGTGTTTACTTAAGGAGACAAGTACTAAATAGTTTGTATGCATGAAGGAAGTGAAGAAGATGTGAGAGAGATGAATGCTAAGTGCAAAGAGGGTATTCATGATGGCTATGGAGGCTGCAATAATGTTATGAATTGAAAAATCAATTAGAGAGAATAGATGAAAGTAAAGAGAGGACATAGGAGACATATTTGATCAAAGGGATTCCATACACATTAGCAAAGAGAACATCTAACATCTAGAAATAGAGTGCTAACTAAAGGACCATGGTGTTGAATCATTCTAACTAGAGATGCAGAGAAAATCTCCTAATAGAACAGTCCTAAAAGGCTTGTATAAATCTCTTAACAAAGTTCATTTTATATTGCAAGTTTAAGTCCTCTAACAAGGCACACTTTTAGCAGGGTGAGACACAATAGTCTTTGTAAGCCTTTAACAGGTAGACCTTTCATAGGGTAGATCATAGTTTATGGTCAAACTTCTTGTAAACTTAATTGGCTACACTTTATGGCTGCAATAGTGAAGATTTGTGGGTGTCATTCCTACTCTAGTTTTACCTTCTCATTGGAGGGTTTCTAGGTAAAAAAATTATTGTGTTATGTGTTATTTGTTTTATGCTATGTATGAGTATGTGTATTTAGCTATTTAAATTTACATGCTAAATTGTGAGATGGATGTGTGGTGAATGTTTTATGGTTAAAGTTTTGAAGTACTGATTCATCCACCCACTTCTCCCCCACCCCGCTCCCCCCCACCCCCCCATCCTTCTTAGTGTTTATTCTCCCATTCTTATTTCCAATTGTATGACCTTTGCAATTCTATAGTTATCTCTTTCTATGATTTCCCTAAGGTTTTCATGCTACAAGAATCAGAGAAATCTATTATATTGGTTGACATGGGTGGTGAGAGGGATAAAATTTAACCAAAAGGCCAATTGAAAATGAGTGACACAAGAATTCTTGCACTCAGACATGTACATTATTGAGGGTAGGTTCATTCCTTTCATGTAGGCCATAGAAGGTTTTGATGAGATGGTGTCCTTGTAGCTAGAGAATACTTGGGGGAAATGGAAAGTTAATATCAATGGTATTACATTTGAAATGAACAAAGAATTCATAGCCTAAGTGGCCAATGTATCCTTGGATAGAAGGAAATGGAAATGTGTTACCAATGTTGTCGATGAAACAAACATGAATCATTTCTTTAGGGCCAATGAGGAACTACTGTGCATAAGAGGATGATTGAACAGAGAAAAGAGGATGGGATCATATAATGATGTATGTTTCATAATCATGAATTATCTTACCCTTAAGGGTCATTTCAAAGTAAGCTATTACTAGCATTTCCCTCTACTAACCCATTTCTATTATAATTATGAAATTTCATTTCCATTATTTTTACTTCATGATCTTGAATCATTAGTTATGGATGTTGGAAAGTGCAAAGAGGAATGAAATTTTTTTAGTATCCTTCACCAACGTCTTATATTTTACCTATTAAACTTTCATCATGCCTTGTCCCCTACCCACAACATTGTTTCGTGACAACACCTGATCACTAACACCTCCCCTATGACTATGTCAATGTTCATTACCTAAAACCCTATCATTCATTAGGATCCTTCTTCCTCTAATGGCCTAAAAATTAAGGATTCATCCACCATTTTGTTTTCCCAGCTAAACCCAAAACTAGCATTGGCTATAGAATTGGAAAATGTTGGGATACAATTAACTTATGATAGGAGAATCTCTCATAGAATTTCCTCAAACACCATTAAGAAGAAAGGGGTTGAAAATAGGAGAGCTCAAAAGAGGTGGATTCAAACTCTAAGTTCAAGGAAGGTGGAGAGAAAGGAAAACATGACAGAAAAAACATAAAGCCATGAGGTTCCATTACATTGATGATGATGAGGAAGAAACTATCACTAAATCCCCCTTCCCCCGCAACAAAAAATAAATAAATCAAATAAATAAATATAAATATCAATTCAAATTAGAAAATGGAGCAAGCCTCTTGGGATATAGAAATTTCTCATGTGTCAACTAGTTTTAGTTTGAACATGGTGGATCTCATAGCTAAACAATGGGGCTCTATGCACTAAGGACAACTCACCCATGACTATTTTTTCTCTTCAAAGAAAGTTAAGGATCACAATGTTTCCCCCCTAGCCACCCCCGCAATATAGGACCCTTTACCCAATGCCAATGTGGGTAAGACCTCTTTTTTTCACGTTGAAGATGAGATAAAGAACCTATGGGTAGAGGGAGAGAATATATATAATTTGGTATTGGACTTTTACCTAAGTTTCAATGACCTAGAGGAGTGTTCTATCAAAGGCATACATGCAGTGGCTTCCACTCTCCAATTATTGTGGTAGGAAAATGTGGAGGGTAAAGAGAACATGAAGGATGGCAATTTGTAGAGGCCTTATAGGTTTCTTGCAAAATGACTTCCTAAATGTGTTATTGTCAAACCTTGACTTCCTAGGAGAAGAAGAAGGAATAAGGGTGCAACCTCATTTTGTGCTACTTATTTATTATTATTTTTATGATGGTTGAGCTCAGGCCTTGTGTGGCTGATAAGAATATTTGGACTTTGGAGACTTTTACAACTATGGATAATTGTGTTACTAGTTTAGCTTCTACTTGCAATCTATTATAGATGTTTAGATGTTGGATGCTTAACTGTACGCATAGCACTATTTTTTTTTTGTTGAATATAGGTGGCTAGTGTGTTATTTTTCTGGTTAGTGGGGTTTAATTGTCTAATCTAGTGACCCTGTCACTAGTTTTTTCCTTTGGGACAGCCACCCATTTTTTACTACCTTTTAATATTAAAAAGTGTCATTTTTCAGAAGAAAAAGCATTATTCATCCTATTGAGAGGATTGCACAGAGTGGGGAAATTTTGATTTCTATGAGAGTAGGAGTTTCTTTTAATGCAAATAGTGCACGAATGAAGAAGTGTATGAGAAACACTAAGGATTATTAATCTCCTAGAAAGTGTGAGCCCCTAAGGAATCCCAAGAAAATTTATTTGGTTGAGCATCAAGTTGGTATGATTCTTGTTTTCCATTGTAAGAAGAAGATTGTTTTTCATGGATCCCATTTGAGAATTATAAGTAGACTAAGATGTTCAACACATGGTTGAAAGGAAATGTTATTTTCATTATTTCACATAACATGTATATGTTATGTCATGGTCCTATTATATTTAAGAGCTTGTATTTGGTGGAAAACGGCTTTATTACAATAACTTATTCTCTAATAGGTAAATATATGGCTGTCAACCTCACATCAAGTTTTTTCAAGCTTAGGTGAATAGTAACTATAAGAAAAAAATGAATTATTGATGTTCTATCAATGGAAAAAGGTTTATTCTAATTTCTTTTCACTTACAAAGATGATCTACTTTTAGTCTTGGTCAAAAGGGCCTTGAATTCTTGGTAGGTCATCTTTTGCACTTAAAATATGGAACCAAGGTTGTCTCCCTATATTAGGTCTATGATGTTTCTTTGTTTCAGGTGTAACTCTATGGGTCATCTTTAGAATTTTGTGAACCAACAAATGTCTAGAGTTATTATAACATGTTTTTGATTAAGTAAAACAAGATTTAAAAGGATCCTAAAACCCAAAATTAATACAACATATAAATAAATAAAGTTTTCAGTAAAGTCTAGCTAAATAAAAGTAGCTTAACATAAGCCAACCATAAAAATAGCCCGCAACTAGAAACAAAAAACCAGTAGAACTAGATCAAAAAAGAGGTTGCAACACTAGGAAAGAACAACAACCTAACTATCAATTCTATTTTTCAAGAACCTATAGGGATTCTATAGCTTCAATAGTCCTCCTATTGTCTGTGTCCTATCGATCCTAGTTTTGAGCATCCACTTGGTCCTAGTTTTGATCATCCACCTAGTCCCTAGTCTCTTTCAGATTGTCCTTAGCCTACGCATTATCCTAGTTATGCTTCTCTAGAATTTTGCCGCCAAAACCAACACTAATCAGAGAATCATCAAAGCTATTAATATTTTCATTCAGGGTAATCAAGGTGGTGATCACCTAATTCACAAGGTTGTGGTGGAAAAATTCCATCCATTGGACTTTTTTCTCAACCTTTGTGATTATGTCCTCGTGGTTAGCCCTATGATCATGGATGTGTGGTTGGGTGTTGTAACATGTTTTGGAAGGTCTTATCTATGAATTCTATGAATACTACAATAAAAAGGATTTTGTATGCTCATTTCTATTTTAATAAAAGTAATTTTACAAACTTTTTCTTGATGAATAGTCCCTTCTCTATTAATAAAATATTAAAGTTACATATTCACAAAAAAAAATGGCTAAGGAATACTAAATTTTCAAAGGGAAATTTCTATTAATTCTAAACCAAGGGTTTGGTTTTAGCCTCTTGAGTTTCAATCTATGGCTAAATTTCTTACATGAACAATAAATTTGGTCAGTTAAAGAGAAGGATTTTCCTCATTAAAAACATAAAACAAAAACATCTATACAATTTTAGAGTAAGAAAGATGAAATCTTTAAGGGAAATAATATATGGATTAATCTAGGGCTAAAGAATTAAATGGAGGCTTGAATAGAAGTGATATTATTATGGGTTTGGAGGGGGCTTCTAATGCAATTTCATAAATCTCAAATCATATTGTTTCTAGCTTTGATTCTTTGATTACTGGACCTGAGATCAATCTAATGATAAACCTATTGAGTATTCTAGATATACCTTTAAAAAAATTTCTTTTGACAACATCACTTGAATATACTGGGAGATAATGAGGAGAGGATGACAATTAATGTCACTAATAAATTAATAACATTGCACCTGATAAGGGACGAATAGTAATCAATTTATTCTCAAGGTATGAATACAAAAAAATGAGCTTATTTTATAGTATTTAAATAAAGAGCTAGATATAGAAATCATCTTAATACACAAGTGGTTAATACTAGGAGTGAATAAAATGTAGGTTATGGTGTGGTTCTTAAATAGGTAGCAAAGCCTTCTTCTATTCAGAGTTGTGAAATAAGTACAAGTGATATTAATGGTTAAAAAGGACTCTTATAGAGATGGGCCTATCTACCTCTTCTTCCAATTTAAGATGATTATAATTTCTTAAAATATAAACATGTTAAATTAAAATGATAAGCATGCTTTGTTACCAAATCTTATAAGAGTGAGTACATGAACACAAAATATTTATTTAAATTAGGAAACAAAGATGCTTGCTATGAATATAGCATATGTTAAACTAGCTTTCTTTAATGATGTTGGAGTTCATTATATTTATTTCAAAGGTGATTCGAGGAGTACAACAACCTTTTATAAAGTAAGGCACATTAAAGTTAGTATTATATTGCCTTATCCAAATCATAATCCTACAACTATATTCATAAGGGTGATTGATTTGGTTAGATGGTTTCAAACATATATTCCTCTAATACTAAAATGGGGTTAAGAGACTTCTCTAGGATTTTAGCTACTATCTCTACTCAAATGACTCCTGGCACAATGTTTTTAACAAACATCAAATTATTTGGTTCTAAATAGAGGATTATAAAGGAGAAAAAAATTAATATTACCTAATAAACTAATTCTACCTTTTCATGAAACTACCAACAAAACATTATCACAATTTAAGATTTTGCCTAGTAGCAGATGAGTGGTTGTATAACATCTTTAGGTTGAATAATGCCATTAGTAATGTATTTTTTCCCCTTTCTCTTCTTAGATTATTTATTGATTTTATTAGATAAAACTTAAATATTATAATTCAAATATTATAATTCAAAGCTAGACCAAGTTTTACAAGCTCACATGTCGAGAATAACAAAAAAAATACATTTGTCAAGGGTACAAAATGCACTTGTAAAGTGTATGATCTAAAATTCAAATATTATGACAATGTTCAAATTTTGTCTTATATTTCTCATGTTATTAATTATTATATATGATGGCTTACTAGTTGTAGTATAGAAACTTTTGTTTCATAGACAGTGATATATGCCAATATATTTATAGTGCTTAGTTTACAATGTAGTAAATCTCAAAGCCAATGGAATATATATTTGGAGCAATAATTTATTATTTTGAGTTTAGTGCTAACAAGTATCCCTATCTAAGAAAAAATTTGATTTATAATAGTTTCTTCTAGTTTTTTAGATTTTAAAATTAGAAAAGAGCATTGCTGAATGAAAATAATTTCAATAGCCAAGCCTTTGTTAGTTTGTGGTGACTGATCAGAGAAGTACTATACATATTTCATAATTTTTTTGGACTGTTATTCGCCAATGGCTAATATTCACCAATTGGCTATTGTTTATATTTTCCAATTAATGGCTGACATGTTGTAACTAAATTTAACCCTAAAGAAAAAAAAATACTTGTATAAAAGGGATTAGGGTTAGGGATTGTTTCATAAGGGAAAAGATTGGTTCTTGCAACAATATTGAGCTATAAGGGATTATGGATTATAATCAGATTGTAATCACTAGATCATAATAATATTGAACTTGTTGTTTGGTGGATGTAGCCTAGGGATTGGGTGAACCACATTAAATCTTGGTGTCTTGTGTTTTTTTTTGTGTGATCTATTATTTTTTGATATTCTTTATGTTTGCATGCAATTGTTATTTCTGTTCATGGTTTAATACAAACAAGTGGTATCCGAGCAAGGTTTTTTTTTAGTTATCCTCTATAGGAAAGTCTCACGGTTGAGTCAGTGTGATGGTAGATGAGGGCAAGCTAAGGGTTGACAAGTTTATTGGGTAGAACATTCATTTATGGAAGATGCAAATGGAGGACTATCTTGATAAGAAGGATTTATGGAAGCCATTGGAAGGAAAAACCAAGAATTAGGAATCTATGTCAAATGACAACTAGGATATTTCAGATAGAAAGGCACTTGGAAGCATTTTATTATGCTTGGCACCATCAATGGCATTTAATATCACAAAAACAAATATGATGGAAGAGTTGATGGAAACCCTATTGAAATTGTATGAAAAGCCCTCCGCTTCAAATAAGGTATTTCTCATGAAGCATTTATTTAATATGAAAATGGCAGAAGGTGGATCTATTGTAGATCATTTAAATGAGTTTAATACTATTACTAGTCTATTTGCTTATGTGGGTATTAATTTTGATGAAGAAATTAGGGCTCTCTTGATTTTGTGTTCTTTGCCTGAAAGTTGGAATGGCTTGGTAATGACTGTGAGTAATTTGATTCTGGATCTAATATCCTAAAATATGATAATGTGATTGATGTTTTTTTGAGTGAGGGAACTTGTAGGAAATCCTCAGGTGGATCCATATTAGGAAGTGCTTTGAATGCACAAAGAAGAGGCAAAATGACTGAAAGAGGAAATAATTCTAAAAATCATGAGAAATAAAGAGGAAAGTCAAAGGGGAAGAGGTCTCAATCTGGAGGACAAAGAGATTGTTGGTATTGTGGTAAAATAGGGAATAAGAAGAAAGAATGCCTACAAGAAACATGACTCTCGTTAGGAAGAGATAAATACATCAAAAGATGAAGAAGACAATCCATGTAAAAAGTGAGGAAGGAGGACGAAATTCTCCATGTATACATCTCTGAAGACTGAATAGGTTTCTCCAAGCTCAAAGATTCTATCACACCATCAAGCTGACCTATGAGATGTGAAAAATAAAGAGAACATGAAGAGTTGGGAAATCCAATCTCCAAAGAAGGTGAAGAAGTATCTCAAAGAGAAACTCCCTAAGATGTATTAACCAGATCTGTATTATGAGACTCATCTGAAAGAGCATCTAGGAATTCATTCCACACTGCAAAATCTGAAGCATAAAGATCATCTTGCTGAAAAGTAGAACTCATCTTTGAAGAAGAAGGAGGTGGAGGAGTAGGAAGTTCAACACTTGTCTCAAGAACAAAATGATTCAAGTGTCCAATGTTCTCCTCACATGAATTATTCACCCTTGATAAAGGGTTAGGTACATCATGAATATCATCATCATTATCAAAAAAATATGCAAAAGAATACAAGTGTGATGTATGATCAACAACTCCCATAGCTATAGCATCTCTAGTCTCCATTTCCCTAATATACATGTAATTAGGAGTGAACTCAAAAATTTTACATTTTTCCCCATGAGTAATTTGGTAAATGGAAAGGATATTTGTGGTCAAGGTTGGTACACAAAGAACATCATTAAATGTACCCTATCCCATAGGAATATAACCTTTCCCACAAACCTTCATGTATGTATTATTACCCATCGATATAGGTGGAGAATTACAAGGCTCAATAGAAGAAAACATATCCATAGAAGATTCTATATGGTGTGATGCATCTAAATCAAGAAGTCATTTAACTTGCTTAGTATGTGTGGAAGAAATGAGTGCTTGTCCTTTGCCTCTAAGTGGTAATGTAGATGTAGCAGCTCCTTGATATTGAAAATAAGAAGAAGACACTAATGAGGGCAACTAGATATTGTTCGTTCGAAGAATGTGAGTAAGCTCATCAATCTTCTTATGGAAACATTTATGCTCATCATGTCCTAACTTTTTGCAATAAGCACATTTATCTCTCTTTCTTCTAGATAATTCCTTTCTTGGAGAGGACTTGGATTCAACATTATGTTGTGAAGGAGAGTCATCACCTTTTTCATGTTGCTTAGGATTCTTGTGTTGTTTGTTTCCCTTTGCTTTGGGAGCCATTGGAGAGGAGTCATTTGAAACCAATGCTTGATGCTTTAAAGGCTTCAATTTACCCATGTGTGCTAACTTTTCTTGTTCCCTTGTGAGTTTAGATATAAATGCATCAAGAGAAGGAATATTGTATGCACTACCAAGAGCATCCATAGTAGCATAGAATGTGGAAACAAAGATTAAATATTTAGGACCTAGCTTGGAAAGAATAGATAATATCAATTGCTCATTATCTTTAGTAATGCCACAATTAGAAAGCTCCAATCTAATGGAATTGAGCTTAGAGAAAAAGTCTTGAATATTATCAAAATGACATGGACTTAGACCTATAAGTTCATTCCCCAATTTGAATTTTCTTATTCTATTAGGTTTACCAAATATTCCTTCCAATGTTGTCTAAGCATCATGAGGATGTGTGTAGGATACAATATGATAGAGAAAATCATTGGAGATGGTAGATCTAAGAGAGCCAATTTATTTATCCCTTTTATCAAACCATTTTCTTCTTTCTTCAACACCTATACCTGGTTCTAGATCTTGTTTAAGAATCATTACAAGGAAATCCAATGCTCATCAACTGATTAGAAATTGATTTTTTCCATTCATGATAGTTATATGGAGTGAGCAATGGAACTTTGAAAAATCCATAATGAATCAAAGAATGATTGAAAATTTGCAACTGAAAATGTTACTAAATGTGCTTAAATAGAGCCTTGAAACTTGCAAAAAATGGGATTTGTGATTTTTAGAAAAATTCAAAGACAAAGATCTAAAATCACCTACACCATTGTGTAGATTGTGAAATTCTACCCCGAAACAAAAAAAAATCCTCAGAGAAAGGAGTCTGTATGAGGATGATATCACTATTTGAAAATTGCCTCTAAAATTATTTTTTCTGGATCACTGCCGCCGCACCTTCAAAAATCAAATGGCCCTAGATTTGGCCTCATATGTTTGATATGGATGAAACAAAATTCAATCTAGGGGTTTTTTGGCCTCCTCTATATGATGCCAACCTCTAATTTGCACCAACAAGATCTAATTTTCACCTGCAATAGAAGGTCACAAAATAGGACTCTCGAAATCTACTCCAAATTGTGATGTCCAAATTTCCAATGTTGCACCAACAATAAGTCAAGACAAGATTTTACTTCTTGAGAAGAGGCCTTCAAACATTGAGAGCTTTGATACAATGTTAGAGTTTTAGGTGACTATACAACACCCCTAGGATCAAATGAAAGACCAAGATAACTTTAACAAGAGAATGAAAAGAAAATTACATGAACATGCAAGAATGTTATGATTGATAATGAACTTGATTGACATCTAATGGATTGATTTGAAATGTACATAATAGGACTCTATATATAGGAGAGGCAATAAGAGACAATGATAAGGTGAAAATAAGCTATCACCCACACAAAGTGGAATCACATGTCCATGAAAGGTTGATCATCCTCCATTATGCAATGAAGTATGTGTGATAATGTGATAAGTACACTAAAGGTGGAATGAGATAACAACTATGAACACCTAGAGTGGAATTCTCCTACACCATGTGTTTAATTGAGGTGCAAACTCCCAAGTGTCTCAATCACAAACTACTATGCAATGCATTATCCTAAGTAAGCTTAAGTAAGTGTAATTAGTAAATATTTAATTACACCAACAATAAGGTGAGTTATTCTTTTCTCAAAACCTTCAATTTTGAAGCATTTTCTCATATAGATTCTGAAAACAGAACCAAGCTAGAAGCTAAGTCAAAGATATGCATATTTGTTAGATATGGCATTAATGAATTTGATTATAGTCTTTGGGATTTTGAAAATCATATAATTGTAAGAATTGAGAATATCATATTTAATGAGAAAGTGTTGTACAACTATCTATTGTAGTAACATGAGAAGAAAGAAGATGTGTAAGAATTTTCCTTAAGGCAAAATAACACCAAGATCAAGAAGCTCAGGCACTGGCACAATATGGACCAATAATAATTGATCAAAATTAAAATAATGAGAATATCATATATCTACATACACACTAGAAGTCCATGTATATAAAGGCATCTACAATGACTAGGAGTTAGCAAAGTGATAAGTCTCACAACTAAGCACATGTCCACGAAGAGTGGATTATACTCCATTGAGCACATAAGTTAGTGCAATGATGAGAGGATAAGAATAAAAAAGTGAATCTCATAAAGTGTTGTTGTAGACACCATATGATTAAATAGAGTACGAGAAACTATGTTGTCTACATGACAACTCAGATTAATATGCAAACTCCCATGTTGTCAACAAGACAACTCATATAACTATGCATACTTCTAGGTGTCTATATAATAATTAATAAAATAATGAATTTAACCTAAGTAAACTTAAGTGAAATAATAATTAATTATTTACACTAACACCCCCACTTAAGTGCAACTTAGGGAGGCTAGTTAAGCTCATAAAAGCTATAATGAAAATGCATGATGAGTTTTGGCTACTAGGCCTCACTAGGTACCCATGTACAAAAGCAATTCTCTACAATGTGATCCAAGGTAATTCAATATCTCTGAAAATAGAGAAAGAGGGAAAACCTCATGGGAAAAACCCTCCCCCAAATAGAGAGATAAGTACAACAAATAAGTATATGAAAGAAAAAAACCCCATAAGAGGAAAAGGTCCCCCAAATAAGGGAGAAGAAGAAATGAGACAAGATAGTCCCCCTGCAATGCAGAATGCCCACTAGTGATAGATGCTCCAAGATAAATGTAGAAGTTGATCCATGACTGCTGAATAATATTCCTCCCCTTAGGAAGAAACAATGTCATAGGTACATATGAGATGCTTCCCCAATTTGTAAAAAGAATCCCAAAGATGACTCATGTCTCTAAAAACTACTCAACTATCCCTATATAAATAATGATGGTCACCCCTTCCAACAGTGTTGAAAAGAATGATTTTGGATCTAGAAAGGATTGATGTACAAAATATTCCAAAGAATCAACTAGCTCCTCAAATGATAAAGAAACCTCCTGTAACTATTGTACATAAGGATCCACAATCATATCAACCTTGAAAGACTGATCATATAGAGAATGGATAAGAGGGTCAGAGTGTTCCCTCACAGCAACTAAAGAAGGGTCATCTTCATCAAAGAGAATATGTATATCATCAATAATGTCTACTAGATCAAGTATGTAGGACTCAAAAAAAAAACATAAAATATCTATCAAGTAGTCATTCCCTAATGCTAAAACTAAAAGACAAGGTTTACCCAACAATACTGAATTACATAGACCTATCACTGTAGCAATGTATGCATGTGGAATTTATTGATGTTGTGACCATGCCCTCATATTATCTAAAGGATTCCCCACTAATGAACCTATTGAATCAAGTGTTTTTTGTTCCTAACAAGGTCTAGTGGAAGAAGAAGAAGGAATATCCTCAACTGTTCATGGACCTTGTGAAGGTGGTGTCTTGCGAGTCAAAGTTGAAGGAATATCATCTTCCAAGTCACTATCATCACTTTCCATGTAGGAAGAAGGAGGATTTGAAGGGGTCAAACTTGGACAAGTCTCTTCAAAGTGAACACTCTACTCAAAGAAAATTTCATGTGTCTCTAGATCCATGAGTTTGTATGCCTTAATGTAGTCAGGATATCCAACAAATATACAAGATTTACTTTTAGGTTCCAATGTCTTTCATCTTTGTGCAGGTATCCTTGCCCATTCCGAACAACCAAAAACTTTAAAGTTTTCTACACTTGGTTTTCTGCCACACCAAGCCTCAAAAGGTGTAATTCCATCTAAGGCATTATGGGGACTACTATTTTCGATGTAATTGGGACAACACATGGCTTCTACCCAGAAAGTTTGATCTAGAGACTTATGTTGAAGCATACAAGTGGTCATCCCTTAAAGGCTCTATTCTTTCTTTCAGCAACACAATTTTTTTGTGGAGTGTATGCAACTAAATGTTGAAGATCAATACCCTCATGAGTACAAAAGTCTATAAGCCTTGAGTTCACATATCCCCTTCCATTCTCTGTGTGAAGAATCTTGTTGGCTTTCCCTGATTGCTTCTCAACTTGAGCTTTGACGGTGAAAAACCTATCAAACACTTCACTCTTATGAGCAAGAAAGAAGACCCAAGTGTAGCATGAAAATTCATCAATGAAGGTGAGAACATAGTGAGCCTTTTCAAATGATGGTACTGGAAATGGGCCAACTACATCACTGTGAACCAATTCAAGAACAATAGTAGCTTTCCAAGACTTCCCCTTGTCAAATTTCTCTTCGAGATTCTTGCATGCTTCACAACCTGAACATAAACCATCTAAATATGTAGTGCCAACCCCTAGTTTGCATTTTACTATTATTGTCAAACTCATTTAGCCAGTTTATGCTTGTTCATTAGTCCTTTAACATGGCACACTTTTAACAAGGTGTTAAAATCCTTTAAGAGGGTAAGACCTAACAGTCTTTGTAAGTTTTTAATAGGGTAGACCTTTCACAGGGTAGATCATGTTTCATGATCAAACATTGTAACCTTCATAGGATACACCTTATTACTATAGTAGTGAAGATTCATGGGTGTCATCCCCAACCTAGTTTTATCTTCTCATTGGAGCATTTCTAGCTAATCATATCTAGTGTCATATGTGTGAATGCTTGTGCGTTTACATGTTTTGAGAACCACAAGATTGGAATACATCTTATTCTACATCAGTTGAATGAAGCAAGAGAAGATTTAAAGAAATCTTTAAAGAGAATGAAGGAATTTTCTATTCAAGAGCATGACACACAAAGAGATAGACACTACTAAGGTATTTGCAAATAGAAACTCTAATGAATTTGATGAAACAATTGTAAATCTAATGGAAAAGAACAAAGCCCAAACTGAAGAAATCAAAAATCTCAAATTAGAGAAAGAATCACAAGCCATATTGCTATGTTAGGTGACTGACTAGAAAAAGAAAGCAATGGAAGAAAAAGCCATGATTGAAGATGACAAAAAAATTTGACTAATAGATTAGAGGAAGGATCATCAGAGGCAACTATGATTTCTAACATGCACTTAGAAACTTTAGGTGAAATGATGAATGCCAACCATGAACTAAATACCAGGGATATTGAAATAACAACACTGAAGTTGCAAAATGAATAGTTGAGCAATGACCTAAAAAGAGAAAAGGAATTTGCTAAATGTTTTAATAAACCTAGTGAATCCATCAAATACTTTGAGCAATTGATGAGATCCCATAGATCTAACAATGATACATTTGTACTCGGATACACAAGTACTGAAGAAGGAGAGTCATCCAAAAATGTTAAAAGAAAGGAGTAAGAAAGGTAAGAATTCCAAACCTACTTGTCATAGTTGTGGTAAGAAAGGACATACTGCTAGTGTATGTAGGAGTGAGACTATCAATTAGAATGTTAAGCAAAAGAGCATGGGTTAATATCATAAGTTCAACAAAAAAGGTCATCATGCACATGAATGCAGAACCAAGACCATGCACAATCAATGATTTGAAGGACATTGTTATAACTATTAGAAGTATGGATATAGAGCTTTTGAATGTAGATTCAAACCTATGAGGTCATCAAATAGGAAAAAAAGGTAAAGAACAATGGAAACTTTTATAATTGGGACTATTATATGAGGTATAGTTTTCAATACTATCAAGAGTATGGACATATTCCTAAGAACTATATTTGAAGACACTTTAGGGGTGACTACAAGAGGTGGTTGAGTTAGACCACATGTTTTAGTTGTTTGAAGATTGGTCACATTAGTCAATATTTTCTAACAAGGTCAAAGGCACCAAGTTGTGAGTTCTATAAAGGCAAAGGCAAGGCAAATAGTCAAAATGTCAGAAATGACAAGAACAAGACATGGAAGAAAAAGGAGGATTTTAGCACATCAAGTGGAGAAGGGATCACTTCACCCAATGGGCTAGGTAATCACACCTCATCAAACTAAGCAATCAAGAGGTATGTGGAACTAATATTCAAATGCTATATCATACATTAGTTCCAAAGGATATAGTTCTAAAAAGATTACATGAGCATGATTAAAGATGCAAGATGTTATTAGGAATCAAAGAAAAGTCTTTGAGTTTTGTCAATTTTCATGTTACTGCCATGCATGAAAAGTTTCCCATGGTTTCAGAGTGAAATTCTATTTGATGTTGAATGAGACAAAAATTAGTTGATGCCAAGCTTACAATTGTGAAGGCACTTAGCATTAATTACAAAATTTTATTAATCAATTTTTTCTCATTCAACACCATTCAAAATTGAGACAAAGTGAGAAGAGCTAGAGGCAGACTAGAAATTTTATCCAAGGCATTTGTAGGAGATTTGAATAGCTACTCAACATCATTTCATCATATTTTACAAGGTATTTATCATGTGTTGAGCTACGCTGTTTCTAATTTTGTAAACCCTAGTTTTGTAAAATGGTGTCTAGTTCTTCAAAAGTAAAAGATTTAGGGGGAAAAGAAGTCTTAAATGTTTAGTTGGTTAGAAACAAGATAAAATGAACTATATTTAAGGTGATTCTAGATATTGCATACAAACAAGATCCCTCTAGTGTGCTATCTATTATACCATTTAAAGTTTTAATGATTCAAGATGTCTGAAAGTGTTATAATTGTAAGATTGGTAGTATTGATAACAAGGAAATTAGAGAAGAATATGGAAAACTATGTGAAAATGGTGTTTTAATTGATGAATTCAAGATTGTAGAAAAGAAAGGGTTGACTCATGCCCTAGATTCTCCTAATGCTTTAAAAAATGAGTGGATCAAGATTGTTTTATGTAGGATTCATGATAATTCAGTGTGGTTAGATAATGGGTCAATCAAAATCACAAAAAGAATAATCCATAGGGTAACAAGCTATCCAACCCTAGATCAGCCAAATACAATGATGAGCGAGTCCAAAGAAGTCATTGAAAAGAACATGGGAGTCATGTGGAACAAGAGAGGAATGACCATAGATACCATTAGAAATCCTCTAATAGATTTTGTAGTAAGAGTAATTGCTAATAAATTTTATCAATCAAGTAGATTGAATAGTGTAGCCTGCATTGTAATAGATATGGGTTACAAGATTGTAAAGAAGGATCATACATATGATCTTTTCAAGCTATAGCTACAACAATTAATTAAAAACCTAGGAGTAATAAGGAAAACAAAGATCACTTAGTGTAAATTTGGATCTATTTTGATTTGTAACTTCTTTTATGTTCAGAACACATTTCCTATATTTGGTACTATTACATGGAAGACAAACATGTATGTTGTAGTTCAAATAGAAGAGTTATGTTGTAGTTTCACAATGCATGGCCCATTTCAACTAGAAGTGGGGAACCCCCTACTTTATTTTCTTCGGCTTTCCAAAACCCTAATCTATGGTCCGAGTCTTTGTCTAGTGTTTTTTGACCCAATCCGAGTCCCCAATTCAGGAATTAGATTCCAAAAATCATCTAAGGGAGATAAAGTAAGATTCCAAAAATAAAAGGGGCGCACCTCCCCAGGTGCACTAGTGCACCAAAATTCTTAAAGAAGGGCATTAACCCTTAGTGATGCATAGCTATGTAGCACTAAGGGGTGTGTTGGTCTATATATGCTCGGGGATTCCCTCCTCTCTCATCACTTAACATTTTCCTCCTCTAGCTATATCCCATTGTAGCTCTGCATCATAGTAGGTGTGTTGCGTTTCGCCTTCCCACCTATGCAAGACACATAAAAAAAATGTTAAGTAAACCTCAAAAGGTGTGTGTCAGTGCACTTCAAGAGGTGCACTGATGCCCACCTATTTTGTATTAAAAAAAATTCAAAAAATCTTTTAAAAACTAAGTTAAAAAATCCATTTAAGGTGCACAGTAGTGCACATCATAAGGTCATGACGTGCACTACTATGCACCTTAAAAAGAAGAAAATAAAAATTGATTGATTCCAAAATAAGGTGTGCATCAGTGCACCCGAAGAGGTGCACCTCATTATAATGATAGATTGCTTATGAAAGGTGCACTAGACACACCTATCAGGTGCACCAGGTACATGATCAATTTTACATTCTAGGGTAAAATTGATATTCTTAGGTCTTTTTGAATAGTCTAGTTTTTCTGGTTTTTGTTTGGGATAGTACTAGAGTGTGATTAATCATTTTTCCTTTGACTTAAGACTCATGGACATCTTTTTGTGCAAATTTGATGGCATCTTCATAATCTTATCTTGCTAAGAAGATGGCACAAAAACCAATACTATTCAAGTTTCAAGGCATTCCTATAAAATCACAATTTCAAGATGAGCACTCAAAGATTTAGGACATAGATTTAGGTCACACAGATTTGGGCAAGTTCCTAACACTATGTAAAAAACCAACTAAGAGCTCTTAAATGGTATTTGCATTGATCCGATCAACGCTTGTCAGTGTAGCATCACACCTGATGTTAGTACAGTCCTTAGAATTAATTATGACACTCACAAAGCATTGTGTTCCTAAAGAAAGGTTAGTCCAGAGCATTAAAAGAGAGATCATTCTCAACCTCAATCCCAAGAATATTACAAAAGTGCTCAATCTCTTGAGGGCAGATAAATTCATTAGATTAACCTATGAGCAAGCAGAGAGATTGTATAGGGAACATATTGATGAAGCTTCTAAGATCATACAATCTTCATACCTTATAGATAAAACTTTGCCAGGAAAGAAAGTGGGAAAAGTAGACATGACAAGAGGATACATGAAGGAAGATATTGGATATTCAATCATCCTCTTGAGTAGAGTTATGGGTTTTCTGACAACCAGACACTTGAATATTTTGGTGGTGAATTTTATTAAGACAATAAAGAAAGTAGATAGAAGATTAATTTCAAAGATAGAAATTATAAGTTTAATTTTAAAACATGATAATATTAATTTAATTTAGTAATAATATATTTAGAGTTCATTTTTAAATAAATGCTAAATACTATTATTATTTAAGTTAATAAATATTTTATCAATTAATGTTTTGAAAATAAATTAAAAAGTGTAAAAAGATATCAATTTATCAAATGTTTTAAGATTGCATAAAGTGTGCATGAGATTAAAATTTAATAAATTAATTAAAAAGAGAAGTCAAGTGAAATTAAATAAACTTATTTTATAATTCAATAAACATGCATGAAAAAGATAAAGTTATAGTTCTAATTTTGGTGTTTTATATTTATTTAATTTAATAATAATTTATGTAGGAGTTTTATTTTAATTAACAAACTCTAAATAATATTGTTAGTTGAATTAATAAATATATTATTAAAGCGTCTCTTGATTTAATAATAGAGAGAAAATATTATTTAATAAAATTTATTTTAATTAAATTGCATAAAGCTTATGAATGAAATTAAAATATAATAAATTAATTGAAGAGAGAGTAAGAAATTATTTATTATAGTTTATTTTAATTAAATTTCATAAAGTGTATGCATGTTAAAATATAATAAATTAAATAAAGTGAGAAAGCTAATTAATTTAATAAAGATATTTTAATATCTAAAAGTTTGTGCATGAGGAGGTAAAAGATAACAAGTAATAAACAATAAATTGGTCAATGAGTTCCCTCGTATTATTGTACAATCAGAGCCCCAAAATTAAGGGAGAACTCTTTATCAAAGATTGTATGATTGCACAATTAGAGCCCCAAATTAAGGGGGAACTCTTTAACAAAGATCTACAGTTCATTATGCAATTACACAAATTTTGGAGGAGGAATTTTGAAGAAGGAGGTTTTCAGAGAAAGGGGATTATTTTTGTATGCTTTGTGTGATTGTTGTTTTAGCATTAGATCTAGGTAGGATCTCGTGGTTTATTTGTATAGCGGTTTTCTGTCCTTTGAATTCTTGTCTTCTCCATGTTTGTTCTATTTTTGTTCTTAGAATTCTTCTGGGTTGAGACCCTTGTTTTGCATATTTATTGTTTTTCATTTTCGAGAACCTCTATAAGAAATTTAATGATTGAAAACCTTGTGTGTGAATTTGGTAGTTCATCATTTTTAGGAAATATTTGTATACAAATTAGAAGCTAGAAAACCCTCGTGTTAAGATTTATTGTTCTCTATTCTTGAATACATCTGTGAAAGAGTTAAAATTAAACCTTTATTGTTAAATTGACGTTTTGTATATGGAATTGTTAAATCGGGTTTTGGGTTCTGAAAAGAAAAATTATTTCATTTTATAGAATTTGACTGGTTGGTTCGGATTTCTATATTAGGGCTATTTTTGGGAAATTTTCTATTTTTAGCAGGTTTCCTTTTTGGGAAAGTTTTTCCAAAGTTTAATTAATTTAAAATTATTATGGTAACAATTGATTATTATTATTATTAATTTAAATAAGTATTGTTAAAATTTGAAATTTAATTATTTGGAAATTTTATTTATTATTTTATTATTTAAATATAATTGTAAATTAAATTAAATAGAAAGAAATTTATTTGGGAGAATTAATGTTTTCTTTTATAAACTTAGATGTGTTTATATGGTTCAAATATATGAAAATGGTTTGTAATACTAGGGAAACTTTATTATTCAAAAACCTTAGTAATTATAATACTTTGAAAAAATGAAATCTAAAACCTTACTATTAACTCAACAATGTGTTTTCAAATCAAACCAAACTATGAAACCTACACTTTGTTATTTGTAGTTGTCTATGTTTTGAGTGTGGGTTGACTAGAGCATTGACCAATCTTAGGATGTTACCAAAGGCTTGGGAGTTCTACGTTTGTGAGGTTATGATGATTTGATTTTGATCTTTTATAATCAACTATGATAATGTGTCTGGTATGCTTTATGATGTGTGTTGATCTATTGATTGTTATTGCTTTCCAGTGTTCTCTTGTGAAACTAAGGTGAAAAGTGTGACCTATCTGATATAACCATTTCAAGTCTTCGATCAATTGAATTTGGATTGTTTTCCAGTCACTTTTATAGGATTGAGGTGTTTGTATGATTTGTTCTTTGTGATGTCATGTTATGACACAATTGAATTAACCATTTTGAGTCTTCAATCGATGTTTTTGGGATGCTTTCCAGATGCTCATAGAGAACTGATGTGTTATTATGAATTATCTTTTGATGCTTTCTAGTCACTTGTATAAGACTGAGGTGATTTTATATGATTCTTTGATTTATGCTTTTATGAGCCTAGGGTAGGTTATCTATATGTAATGTCAGGAAGTGGCCTGCAATGGAGGTCCTGGACCTAAGTGGCTGCCAAGGTAACCCATTGTAAGTTGTTTAATAAGTGAAAACACTACACTAAATGGGAATAAAATGAACCTAATAAGAGCCTTTGTATGTTATCACCCATGTCTCGAGCGCTAGTACAGACTAGAATGGGAGTAGAGAGAATGCTTGGTTGCAAGCATGCATCGTTTGTATGCCTTATCAATATGAGAGGATACTAGTGTCACATAGGGATCACTAGGGGGCCTAGATCCTGAGAGACTACTAGGGTAGCTCTACCATGATTCGTGCAATGACACTTGCCCACTTACATAGTAGGTTTCCTACATGTCTTTGTGTGCCTCTAGGTCTAGATGTTGATTTATCTTGGAACCTTTGATTTAGATTACTTTAGGATTTCCTGAACTCAAAGAGTATTTTGATATTTGGATTAATATCATGTTTGGGACTTGAGACTATCTCCTTAGCATGGTGGGAGTGGCCCTTTTTGGGTTACCACACGGTTGGGTGGTAGTGTTTTTTACTCTTACCATTGAGATCCATCCTTTGATACCATGGCTGGAATTTCCTTGTCTGCATTTCCTTTCATTCTATTCTTGTGCATTATGATGGATGGTTATATTTTTATGATGGATGATTTCACTTATTCTATTGTACTTTGTTTCATGGATTTAAAAGTGATCATGTAACCTACTTTTATAAATGTATATTCTTTTAGCCTTTCATACCCTATGACATGTACAGTGGATGATTGAGCATTCTGAATTTTATTGCCAAGTGGCATTTGAAACAAATGTATATTATTTAAATGGACTTTGGACTTTTAATTATTCTTTCATGTGGATGTGGTAATTGTTAGACTTATTATTAATTAAATTTAAATGTGACTCAACATCTTGGGATCCTTAAGGAATGTAATCTATTATGTTTTCTTATGTATGATTGTATGTTATTTCTTCCACTGCTATATGATTGATGTGTATATTATTACTTCTATAATTAAAAATGTTTGGAAAACTTAATAAAACTTTAGGTTAATTCTTTTAGATCCCTTGTCTAGGAGTTACAAAATACTTGACTTGAGGTAGACCTATGACCATATCCGTGTTACTAATTTATTGAAGATAGTAGTAATTGAGTTGTCCAAACCTCTCCAAACATAGTTTAATTTGTGAATTTTAGTGGGTCAACAAGGCAAGGGAAGTGGACTTAGGCACAAAATGAGAAAAATAATAAAGTCCTGTCTCATGATTAGCCTTGCCAATTGCCACCATAGAATCATCTTTTATATTTTTCACCACAACTAAAGTAGGAAGGAAATCCACTTTGTTGCCACGTCCATAGTGAGTTATTTGGTAAATTGAAAGAATATTTGTGCTAAGGTTTGGAACATGAAGAACATCCTTGAAGACTCCATTGTCCAACTCAATATTTCATTTTTCTTCAACTTCCACTTGAGTGTAATTTACCACATAGATGTAAGGTACATTTGATGGTTTCAAAGAGAAAAAATGCTCCCTTGAAGCACCCATATGATGTGTACCTTCTGAGTCAAGAACCCATTCATCATAATTGTGTGCACTTGCTACCAAAGCTTGTCCCTTGTTTGAAGTGGTTCAAGATCCCTTATCCTTATAGGCATTTGGTACATCAATTTTATGTTTCCTTATTAAGTTTAGCAACTCATCAATTTTCTTATCCTTACACTCATGTTAATCATGACCATTCTTCTTACAATAGGCACAAGTTTTTTTCTCCATCTTATTGAAGTTGTTTCCTTTCTTATTGTTTTTCAAAAAAGACTTGCTTTGTTGTGAGGAAGATTTTTGTGTGGAGGAAGATTGATTTATAGAGGAAGATTGTTGTGTGTCAACTTGTGGCTTAGCCTTCCACTACTTTTGCTTCTTGTTGAAATTTTTACCACCTTGATTGCCTTGATTAGCTACCAAGGATTTGGTTTTAAAAGACTGGAGAATTCCCATACTAACTAACTTTTCATGTTCTAAGATGAGCATTCCTGAAAATGACTTGAATGAAGGCTTAGTGAAGGCACTACCCATTGTTAACTTGTGAGTATTATAACTGGAAACAAAAGTAACATATTTAGGAGTAAGATGAGTCATCACATGTTTGATCAACTTTCCATCATTGATGGGTTCACCAAAATCCTTAAGTTGTGCCCTATACATGTCTACTTGGGTAAGATAATCTTTGATGGTGTTGAAATTCCTAGGATCCAATTTGATAAAATTGTTCTCAATGGTGTAGGCCATATCTTTATCTACTATCCCATACAATGCTTCAAGTTTATCCCAGCCTTCTATTGGATTGTTAATGTTCTTGATGTGATATTTGATAGGATCTGAGAGATTCTTTAATAAGGTTCTTAGGGCCATTTCTTGTTTTGATGCCCAATCTTTTTTACAAGACTCATCAGCATCATCATCAAGTTTCTTTGTTGCACTAGTTACATAATGCAATAAACCTTTTTCAACCAATGGTTCCTTTATCTTTTCTTTCCAAGTAGCATAATTATGTTCAGTTAACTTAGAAAAATAACACATAATGCAAAAGAAAGAGTACAAGATCAAGGAGACAAAAGGAGACAAAAGAACACAAGACACAACCCCCATGCCCCCCCCTCCCCGAAATGAATGCTTAGGCACTTTATATGTAGTACATTGACAATAGGCCAGTTGTCAAAATGGACAAAAATGGACTTCTGATTTTGTTGCTTACAACCCTCTTTTGGAGTTCAAGTTTGGTACTTAGCAATGTAGCTTAGATATACAACAATTTTGAAGTTTGATCAAAGCAATACAATGCAAAAAATGGCCTATTTCTAAAAGTGGTATTTTTTCCCATACAAGCCTATGATCTGATTGCACATCAAGAAAGTAGATGAAAAATTAAGCACTTTCAAAAAAATGAAACTTGAATATGTGTCTAGATGAGCCCATATGAAACATTTGAAATTGTAAAATGCAAGATTGGATAAGTACAATCACCAAAAGCTATCTTTTATGAAAAATCTATGCACCAAAACCAGAAAATAATAGCACCACTAAAAAAAATGAAATTCTAACCTAAATACAAATAATTACATGTGATTTAGAGTCTGGATGATTGAGATATGGCCTCCTAAAGTTGGATTGTCAAATCAAAATTGCATATGGTGACGGGTTTGCAAATGAAACTATGAGGTTAAATTTGACATCCAAATGACTATCATGGTAGTTTAATTTGACCTACCAGTGACGGTCAAATGGTCATCAAGTTTAAGATAGTAAAATGGTGACATCAGTAAAAAAGGCTAGCTAGGTTGACCATGCAGTCCATACTGTACAAACTGCTAATGTGTATGGTCATATGATGCTTATTGTGTAGGCTATATGGCTGATGTGGCTAAGGTTGAGTTGGTGGGTGATGTGGCAGAGGATGTGTCCTACTAACTGTGTTATATGGGTTGTCAACTGTGCACTGATGTGTCACTATTACATCAGTGTTGATGTGGATTTGTGTGTGATGTCCCTATTTTGACATGTAAATTAAATAATAAATAAAGTATTATATTAAAATAATTGATAATGTATATTTATACTAGGATACGAATATAAATTATATCATAATAATATAATTATAAATATCAACTATATATATATATATATATATAATATTATATATCCATATATAATTAGATATTTAAATACATGTTATAGATAATTAATATATATACATACATATATATATTTATACTATTTAAGTACTATAGTATATGGCAATTATATCTTTGTTATATATATATTGAAATAATATTGTTATTAATAAATGATTTATACATAATCATATACTATTATAATCATATACAATTGATATTAATATATATCACCATATATAATTAATATAATAATATTTAATATAACTATGAATAGACACATCTCTATAAAATATTGATATATATATATATGGAATATGACATGTTCAAGTAAATAGGATAGAAAATATTTAAAAAATGAATACAAATAAGAGGAAACACAGTGAATGTCTTGAAATGGGACATTACAAGTGCTATCAAAGCATTCGATCTTGCTATCTTGTGAAGATTACTGAGAGATTTCACATTAAATGTCATTAAATAGATGATATATCAAGGTTGGAAATAGACAATACCAGTGCAAGCATAATCATCTTGCAATAAAACCATACACACAGTTGAAGATTACAAATTTGACCTGTCAGGAAAGAATAAGTAGGGTTCACCTCATCATTTATGTACTATTCTCGCAAATTAAGATGCTAGTCAGAGGGAGATATTCGACCTTCTAAATTTCAAATTTTAGTAAATAAGTTATTTTAGTGCCAGGGAAGGTTTCCAATCTTTAAGCTATTTAGATGCAACAATTTAAAGTTTGAATTTATAAGTGGCTGCTCTATTAAATGTACTGTAGCTTCATTACTTTTGAGGGTTAACAAATCAGGACAAATATTGGTATTTGTGATCCTTGTTTTACAAAGTCTGGGCAAATGCAAACTAGTGAGAGGCCTTTTGAAAGTTTCTTTGCATCTGCGAATTTACCCGCCATGGTGGTTAATGTGTGAGTAAACAATATGATTATGGATCGATTCAAAGTATGATCATGGCAATAGAGAGTTGGGAATGAAAATTAAAAAAAAGACGTGATAAATACTTTCCATCACATACAGTGAAGGATCTGCAATAGTGCAATCAACGTCTTGCATCAAGGAGTACAACTGAACAACCTGTGCAAAAGAGACTGACACAAGCGTATGTATGCAAGTCATTCCATTACTAAGGGTATAGTCAGAGAGCTCTATGCAGGTCTAATGTAGGTACTACCCCCGTACGTAGGCATATTAGAGACAATATCAATGGAGAACCATCCCTCAAAATAAAAAAATTTTGAAGATGCATCCATCTATACCAACAGTTCCTTGTAAAATCAAACGTTAAAGTAATGAACCAACAATGAGGAATCTACATGAAAAAATTAGACGAGATTGAGTTAAAACCATATGACATTATTGACATTCACGTTTAACCAGCAGATAGGACATAAGAAAATGGCCAATCACATACAATATACAACCTTATTCCAACTTGCCAATAGGGGAATGGTCAGGAAGGAAACGATCAGATTTTAATGAGCGACGAGAAGATAATTTTAAAAAAAGGTAGAAATTTTTTTTAAAAATTATTTTGAAAAGAAAAGGAGACATCCCATGCATTGATAACCCTAAAAGGTAAGATGAAGTCATTGCTAAGGTATGGAAGAATATATTAATATTTATAGTTATTTAATATATTTCTTCTTATTATTATTTCAAATATTCTTGTTATTAATAATATATATTAGAATGAAATTTATTATACAATGATGAAAAGGAATATCATTTTAAATAATAGACTAATTATATTATATGTTATTACAATATTAATCTCTAATAGAATGAAATATTCACTAAAAGGATATTGATGTACAAAAGTATTTATTATCTTCTAGTGTTTTATTTATTTAACCAATGTAGTCTCTCTCTAATTTGTATTTCATCATATACTACATGAGCTATTTACCTTGATATTTTCCTCTAAGAATGTTCTTATAGGAAAAAGGGTGAGATTGGTATTAAGATTTAGAGAGAGTCTGACACATTCATGTGAAGGAATAGAAAAAGAATTATAATGATTATAAACAAAATCACCTCCTAAGTAGACCACCTTGATGGATGTCAATGGCTACCATCAAGGCCAAGAGGGCCAAAGTTTTGCTCTTGGGCTTAGGCAAGAAGAATAAGATTACCATCTAAGTAGACCACCTTGATGGATGTCAATGGCTACCATCAAGGCCAGGAGGGCCAAAGTTTCACTCCTGGGCTTAGATTGATTAAGGACATGACATCATGTCAACTCTATTCAGTTAAGAATTTGCCAGGTAGATCACCTTGATGGATGTCAATGGCTATCATCAAGGCCAAGACGGCTAGAGTTCTGCTCTTGGGCTTGGTAGGATATTGGTTTAGAACTAATTTATCATGACTAAACGCTTCTTTGGAGCTACTATATACATGTATATACTAATAATTGTTTGTGTTGTAGGATTTATGATCAAAAGATGTATTGGGAAAACTATATGTTATAAATCATTCCCTTTACTCTACTTCATTGTGAAAATTATAAAGAATGTATGATGTGTTTGCATCATGTTTTCTTTGTGTCTTCATCTGTCTACATTGTGTCTACTCCATGTTTTCATTCATTAAAAGATGTATGTTTTATAAAATCTTCTCGGCCTTTCATTCACAAATATATATGCTTTGTATCTATGAACAATTTGCGTGTGAATGATTTTGCTTGAGGACAAGCAAATTCGAGAGGGGAGGATTGTGATGTCCCTGTTTTGATATATAAATTAAATAATAAATAATTATTACACATAAAGTATTATATTAAAATAATTGATAATGTATATTTATACTAAGATACAAATATAAATTATATCATAATAATATAATTATAAATGTCAACTATATATATATATTATTATATATCCATATATAATTAGATATTTAAATACATGTTATAGATACTTAATATATATACATACATATATATATATACTATTTAAGTACTATATTATATGGAAATTATATCTTTGTTATATATATATTGAAATAATATTGTTATTAATAAATGATTTATACATAATCATATATTATTATAATCATATGTACAATTGATATTAATATATATCACCATATATAATTAATATAATAATATTTAATATAACTGCGAATAGACACATCTCTATAAAATATTGATATATATATATATATGGAATATGACACGTTCAAGTAAATAGGATAGAAAAGATATAAAAAAATGAATACAAATAAGAGGAAACGCAGTGAATCTCCTGAAACGGGACATTACATTGTGACATGGATTTGACATGTCTGAGGCTCAGACATCTTCCTACATTTGTGTCACCACATGGCTAAGTATAGAGTTGGTTGATTATTTTTTTGATCGGAGGTGGTAAATAGTGGTCAACTGATGGAGGACAAAAGTTGCTAGTAGGAGGTCACAATAGCTTATGGTGGTGAACGACAATGCTAAAAAGCTAACGACCAACAATGGAGGAATTCAGTACCAGTGATGAGGAGGAGCTAGTGGAAAGTGAAGTTTTTGGCATGGTGGTGTGGGATATTAATCCCACATTCACCATGTTTAAAGATTCTTTGTTGTATAAAGGCAAGGAGCTGTGGAAAGGAAACAGTTGTGAAGTCATCGGAGGTTATGAAATCTATTGTCTCATTATTGAGTTGGTATTAACATTAGTTTGTGTGGTAAAGAATATCATAGTTTTTTGGATGAAACTAGGTTGCTATGTTGAATGGTTTATGCCACTGGTTATGTTGTAAATGCCAGTTAGAATGAATATATTGTGGAATATTCTATGGGTGTCAAGATTTGACCACCTAGTTTGCCTACAATAAATGCTCCTCTATAGGCCTAATGGCCAAATTTTTTCAGAAAAAATAATTGTAGATCTAAAAAAATGTAGAGATGGAAACAAAAATTATAGATCCAAAAATTAAATGCATAGATCTGAAAAGATCATACCAATTTCATAAATTAGGCCTTCGGGTTCCAGTTTGCAAAAAAAAATTGTCTCAAATTTGACTATAGCCTAGGGTAGGCAAATTTATAGTCAAAATTCACTAAATTGATGCTTCAAACACAATGGTGAAGTCCACTTTGACTCTAGATAGACACTCCCAATAGCTACAGATACTTTAGATCTGAATCATGGTCATCTGAGAGGCAAAGAAAAAATGATCTTCAATGGCTATGTGAAGAGAAGCTCCCTCAACTTTGATACCATGTAAGAATTTTCCTTAGGGAAAAATAACACCAATATCAAGAAGCTCAAGCACTAGCACAATATGGACCAATAATGGATGATTATAATAACAATAATGAGAATATCATATGTCTACATACACACTAGGAGTGCCTATATATAAAGGCATCTAGAATGACTAGGAGTCAACAAAGTGATAAGTCTCACAACTAAGAACTTATCCACTAAGAGTGGATTATTCTCCTTTGAGCATAGAAGTTAGTGCAATGATGAGAGGATAAGAATACTGAGGTGTATCTCGTAAAGAGATGTTGTAGAAACCATGTTCTTAATTAGAGTGTGAGTAACTATGTTGTCTACATGACAACTCAGATGAATATGAAAACTCCTATGTTATCAACAAGGCAACTCACATATCTATACATACTTCTAGATGTCTATATGATAATTAATAAAATAATGCATTTTACCTAGGTAAACATAAGTAAAGTGTAATAATAATTAATTATTTACACTAAGAAGATGATTATGTAGTGGTGGATGATACTCCAAAAGATGATGTTCCAGCCACTCCTCATGATGTACAACAACTGCAACAACAAATACGACACACACTAGTGAATGTTAGATGGTTAACAAGGCTAATAGACCTCCATAAAGATTTTCTCCTTCCTTGTATTCTATTTTACTTACTGATGCTAGTGAACCTAAATGTTATGATGAAGCTATGCAAGTGGATAATAAGATTCAATGAGAGCCTATAATGAAAGAAGAAATGGACTCTTTGTTGCAAAATAAGACATGGAATTTATGCAAGCTGCCTATGGGTAAAAAGGCTTTACATAATAAGTGGGTTTACTAGTTGAAAGAAGAGGTTGGAGGTAAGAAAATATTTAAAGCCAAGTTAGTGGTAAAAGGATTTGCACAAAATAAGTTGTTGATTTCAGATTGGTCTTGACTAGTGAGTGTCTATACACTTAAGTCATTTACTTAGTTCATACTGAACAAGTAGCATATGTTGAGCACATCATTTATAAGTTAGAGCATGTTGAATCAATAGTGAGTCCTGAGCCCCTCAAGTGCTAAGCAGACAGTGTATGTCAAGTGATTCAAAGCTAAGCAAGTAGTGCATGTCGAGTCATTTAGATGCCAAGTCACAATAATGAAATAAGTACATGTCAAGCATCAAAGACTTTAGATGCTGAGTAACATATTTTTGTCATACTTATTTGTATTGGCATAAACTACTATGTAAAACATTTTTGAGCTGACTTACATATTGAATTATGATATTTTGGTGATAAGGATGAATCTAAAGTTTGAATCCCTATGCATTAAATGCATCCAATAATGTAAAGGGAAGGTTGAAGAGGGAAAATGGATGAATTATAGCCATTGATTCATACTTAACCCTAAGTCACCTAGGTCTTCTTAAGGAAGAAAAACCCTAAACTTTTTATGAGTGTGAAAAGGAATGTATGAATGATCAAGGAGAGTTTTGCATGTAAAAACCATGACATTCATGGTGACCAAGGTATTATGATCTGAAATTGCATTTCAAAATTAGTTAAAGGAGAACTGAGGGAGGAAATAGTGAATAGCAGAGAGACACTTGATCAAGAAGGACCAAGAATATATCAGTTTAGAGGCGATCTATCATCAAGCAACAAAGTGCTAACTGCAAGATCAATGCTGAGACATTCTAACAAGTGAATCAGTCAAATATCTTAATAGAGTAGTCCTAACAGGCTATATTGAAATCCTCCAACAACATGCTTAATATTTTGTGAGTTAAAGTCCTTTAACAAGACACACTTTTAACAAGGTGTTAAAATCCTTTAAGAGGGTAAGACCTAACAGTCTTTGTAAGTTTTTAACAGGGTAGACCTTTCACAGGGTAGATCATGTTTCATGATCAAACATTGTAACCTTCATAGGATACACCTTATTACTATAGTAATGAAGATTCATGGGTTTCATCCCCAACCTAGTTTTATCTTCTCATTGGAGCATTTCTAGCTAATCATATCTAGTGTCATATGTGTGAATGCTTGTGCGTTTACATGTTTTGAGAACCACGAGATTGGAATACATCTTATTCTACATCATTTGAATGAAGCAAGAGAAGATTTAAAGAAATCTTTAAAGAGAATGAAGGAATTTTCTATTCAAGAGCATGACACACAAAGAGATAGACACTACTAAGGTATTTGCAAATAGAAACTCTAATGAATTTGATGAAACAATTGTAAATCTAATGGGAAAGAACAAAGCCCAAACTGAAGAAATCAAAAATCTCAAATTAGAGAAAGAATCACAAGCCATATTTCTATGTTAGGTGACTGAATAGAAAAAGAAACCAATGGAAGAAAAAGCCATGATTGAAGATGACAAAAAAATTTTGACTAGTAGATTAGAGGAAGGATCATCAGAGGCAACTATGATTTCTAACATGCACTTAGAAAATTTAGGTGAACTGATGAATGCCAACTATGAACTGAATACCAGGGATATTGAAATAACAACACTGAAGTTGCAAAATGAATAGTTGAGCAATGACCTAAAAAGAGAAAAGGAATTTGCTAAATGTTTTACTAAACCTAGTGAATCCATTAAATACTTTGAGCAATTGATGAGATCCCATAGATCTAACAATGATACATCTGTACTCGGATACACAAGTACTGAAGAAGGAGAGTCATCCAAAAAAGTTAAAAGAAAGGAGTAAGAAAGGTAAGAATTTCAAACCTACTTGTCATAGTTGTGGTAAGAAAGGACATATTGCTAGTGTATGTAGGAGTGAGACTATGAATTAGAATGTTAAGCAAAGCAACATGGGTTAATATCATAAGTTCAACAAAAAAGGTCATCATGCACATGAATGCAGAACCAAGACCATGCACACTCAATGATTTGAAGGACATTGTTATAACTATTAGAAGTATGGATATAGAGCTTTTGAATGTAGATTTAAACCCATGAGGTCATCAAATAGGAAAAAAAGGTAAAGAACAATGGAAACTTTTATAATTGGGACTATTATATGAGGTATAGTTGTCAATACTATCAAGAGTATGGACATATTCCTAAGAACTATATTTGAAGACACTTTAGGGGTGACTACAAGAGGTGGTTGAGTTAGACCACATGTTTTAGTTGTTTGAAGATTGGTCACATTAGTCAATATTTTCTAACAAGGTCAAAGGCACCAAGTTGTGAGTTCTATAAAGGCAAAGGCAAGGCAAATATTCAAAATGTCAGAAATGAAAAGAACAAGACATGGAAGAAAAAGGAGGATTTTAGCACATCAAGTGGAGAAGGGATCACTTCACCCAATGGGCTAGGTGATCACACCTCATCAAACTAAGCAATCAAGAGGTATGTGGAACTAATATTCAAATGCTATATCATACATTAGTTCCAAAGGATATAGTTCTAAAAATATTACATGAGCATGATTAAAGATGCAAGATGTTATTAGGAATCAAAGAAAAGTCTTTGAGTTTTGTCAATTTTCATGTTACTACCATGCATGAAAAGTTTCCCATGGTTTCAAAGTGAAATTCTATTTGATGTTGAATGAGACAAAAATTAGTTTATGCCAAGCTTACAATTGTGAAGGAACTTAGCATTAATTTACAATATTTTATTAATCAATTTTTTCTCATTCAACACCATTCAAAATTGAGACAAAGTGAGAAGAGCTAGAGGCAGACTAGAAATTTTATCCAAGGCATTTGTAGGAGATTTGAATAGCTACTCAATATCATTTCATCATATTTTGCAAGGTATTTATCATGTGTTGAGCTACGCTATTTCTAATTTTGTAAACCCTAGTTTTGTAAAATGGTGTCTAGTTCTTCAAAAGTAAAAGATTTAGGGGGAAAAGAAGTCTTAAATGTTTAGTTGGTTAGAAACAAGATAAAATGAACTATATTTAAGGTGATTCTAGATATTGGATAAAAACAAGATTCCTCTAGTGTGCTATCTATTATACCATTGAAAGTTTTAATGATTCAAGATGTCTAAAAGTGTTATAATTGTAAGATTGGTAGTATTGGTAACAAGGAAATTAGAGAAGAATATAGAAAACTATGTGAAAATGGTGTTTTAATTGATGAATTCAAGATTGTAGAAAAGAAAGGGTTAACTCATGCCCTAGATTTTCCTAATTCTTTAAAAAATGAGTGGATCAAGATTGTTTTATGTAGGAGTCATGATAGTTCAGTGTGGTTAGATAATGGGTCAATCAAAATTACAAAATGAATAATCCATAGGGTAACAGGCTATCCAACCCTAGATCAGCCAAATACAATGATGAGTGAGTCCAAAGAAGTCATTGAAAAGAACATGGGAGTCATGTGGAACAAGAGAGGAATGACCATAGATACCATTAGAAATCCTCTAATAGATTTTGTAGTAAGAGTAATTGCTAATAAATTTTATCAATCAAGTAGATTGAATAGTGTACCCTACATTGTAATAGATATGGGTTACAAGATTGTAAAGAAGGATCATACATATGATCTTTTCAAGCTATAGCTACAAAAATTAATTAAAAACCTAGGAGTAATAAGGAAAACAAAGATCACTTAGTGTAAATTTGGATCTATTTTGATTTGTAACTTCTTTTATGTTCAGAACACATTTCCTATATTTGGTACTATTACATGGAAGACAAACATGTATGTTGTAGTTCAAATAGAAGAGTTATGTTGTAGTTTCACAATGCATGCCCCATTTCAACTAGAAGTGGGTAACCCCCTACTTTATTTTCTTTGGCTTTCCAAAACCCTAATTTGCGGTCCGAGTCTTTGTCTAGTTTTTTTTGACCCAATCCGAGTCCCCAATTTAGGAATCAGATTCCAAAAATCATGTAAGGGAGATAAAGTAAGATTCCAAAAATAAAAGGGGCGCACCTCCCCAGGTGCACTAGTGCACCAAAATTCTTAAAGAAGGGCATTAACCCTTAGTGATGCATAGCTATGTAGCACTAAGGGGTGTGTCAGTCTATATATGCTAGGGGATTCCTTCCTCTCTCGTCACTTAACATTTTCCTCCTCTAGCTATATCCCATTGTAGCTCTGCATCATAGTAGGTGTGTTGCCTTTCGCCTTCCCACCTATGCAAGACACATAAAAAAAATGTTAAGTATACCTCAAAAAGAAGAAAATAAAAATTGATTGATTCCAAATTAAGGTGTGCATCAGTGCACCCCAAGAGGTGCACCTCATTATAATGATAGATTGCTTATGAAAGGTGCACTAGACACACCTATCAGGTGCACTAGGTACATGATCAATTTTACATTCTAGGGTAAAATTGATATTCTTAGGTCTTTTTGAATAGTCTAGTTTTTCTGGTTTTTGTTTGGGATAGTACTAGAGTGTGATTAATCATTTCTCATTTGACTTAAGACTCATGGACATCTTTTTGTGCAAATTTGATGGCATCTTCATAATCTTATCTTGCTAAGAAGATGGCACCAAAACCAATACTATTCAAGTTTCAGGGCATTCCTATAAAATCACAATTTTAAGATGAGTACTCAAAGATTTAGGACACAGATTTAGGTCACGCATATTTGGGAAAGTTCCTAACACTATGTAAAAAACCAACTGAGAGCTCTTAAATGGTATTTGCATTGATCCGATCAACGCTTGTCAGTGTAGCATCACACCTGATGTTAGTACAGTCCTTAGAATTAATTATGACACTCACAAAGCATTGTGTTCCTAAAGAAAGGTTAGTCCAGAGAATTAAAAGAGAGATCATTCTCAACCTCAATCCCAAGAATATTATAAAAGTGCTCAATCTCTTGAGGGCAGATAAATTCATTAGATTAACCTATGAGCAAGCAGAGAGATGGTATAGGGAACATATTGATGAAGCTTCTGAGATCATACAATCTTCATACCTTATAGATAAAACTTTTCCAGGAAAGAAAGTGGGAAAAGTAGACATGACAAGAGGATACATGAAGGAAGATATTGGATATTCAATCATACTCTTGAGTAGAGTTATGGGTTTTCTGACAACCAGACACTTGAATATTTTTGTGGTGAATTTTATTAAGACAATAAAGAAAGTAGATATTCCACTTGAGTAGTTGGTAGAGGAAAATAACAATAGAAAATTTTGCATGACATCATAGTTGGTGTACTTGTTAGCCATGATGGTGATGGATTATCTTGGGCTCTATAAGAGGGGCAACATGCAGGATGTAAATGCATGGCCTTATATTGCATATCCTTAGCTGCTAAAGAAGAGGCTTTTAAAGAAAAGCAAAGAATACATGATTGTAAATTATGCTTTCATATTTGGAATAATCCAGTTTATAGAGGGAGATTATGTGAAGAGAATATCAAAGGGGGTAGGTGTGTAGATATCACTAGTCAATGCTTATTATATCTAGTTCTGGACATTTACATATTTGAGGTTAGTGGGTACAACTATCAACCCTAAGAAGCTCCCTAGGTACCCTAGTGACAGACTTATTCTCCTGGAGATTTCTTGATAACTCTTGTCTGCATATTATAGAGTTAGAAAGTAGCACAAAACATGTTGAATGTTGCCTATGACTATAGGACCTTTCCAGGTGGATCAAAGGCAAGATATTCCTTCTTTTGAGTGCAAATACGATCGATATCCCTTGGATGAGTATAATTCTTCTCGGCCATATTTTGACAACATTGGTAGAATAGAACACTTTGTTGGTAAAACATTTTAGTATGAAGATGCCCTTGAAGATCATTGGATGAATGCAAAAAATGACTATGATGTCTACATAAGGGATTATTGTAGGGTGACTTTGTATCTATTAGAGAAGGCTTTGCAGATAAAGATTCCATTGGAGATTGTGTAACAAGACATAGAGGATTTTCTTGATCCATTGTTCAATAGGGATAAGATCGTTGAATGACCTATCATCAATGCTAAGATTGAAAAAGAAGAGAACTTAGAAATTAACCAAAGGGAAAGACATGTCATCAACTTGACAAAAAATTGGATCAAGAAACCTTTCAAACTTGATCCAATTCTTGAGACAATGATCTTCCATGCTCAAGTTTGTCCAACTAACGTTAGAGGAGGAAAGGTTAGAGTGCCTACATTTGCAGCTCAGTCACCAATAAGACCAGAAATGGTGCACCAACTTGATAGACTAGTTGAGTATTATTGGGCTTAGAAGGGTAAAAGTGAGGATAAAAGGAAGAGGAATTTTCCTCAATGAGCTGAAACAGGAGAAGGAGAAATTCATGCGCCTATATAGAATGGAGAGAAAATGTGCAAGGGACAAAAAATTTAGAAGCCACACAAGCTCAAGGTGATCCCCAAGTACTACCAGCTAAACAAGGTCAAGAGGAAGTAGAAATTGAAGTAAAAGAGGGTTCCCTACCTCAACAAGTAGAGCAAGCCTCCCCGTCTCCACCTAAGAAGAGAGAAAATATTAAGACTCTAGTAAAGAGGAGGCAAAAGGTGATTAGGAAAGTAACTCCTTTCCCATCGATCCCTAAACCTATCCAAGAAGAGGTAGAAGAAGAGGATGATGAGGATCAAGATGATAATTTTCCTTTGAACTAGGGGACTCACTTTGCCATAGCCACAGAGGAGGAACATAAAAGAAGCTCCATGATCACACCACCATCTATCCTTAATGAACCCATTTAGACTACAACATTAGAAGATGAGATGCAATAGTGGATAGATGAGTAGGATGTGGAGGGAAATGATGTCATTTAGATGTCATATTTTGACTTTATGCTCATGTGTATTGAATCCATCAAAGACAAAATTAGGGATACTCTAACCAATCAACCTCAATAAGAGGAGTGGAGTTAGATGCCACCTAAATCACAAGGGCCCAAGGTAGTTCTGTCATCCCAAGTGCAAGTCACATTTTGTGTTGATAAAGGTTTAGTTACTCCCCTTCCTCCTAACAATGAAGAAGAACAAGTTTGAGAAGAACAAGAGGAAGAGCTGAAATAAGTATCCACTGAGGAAGTGTTGGAAGAAGGGTTGATAAGTGAATAGCCTTAGAAAACTTCCCAAGACACCAAGGTGAGAATTGTTTTCTCCATAGATACAAAGACTCCAAAGCAGATCGCTCATAGAAGGAGAAAACTCCAGAAAGGAGAGATAAGGGAAAGGACATTGCAGAATAGACTCCTTCATCCTCTAAAAGAAAATATCCATTAGAGAATATCCTAAGGTGGCTAATAAAAGAGGTAATAAGAAATAAAAAGCAGCAATTCACCATAGAGGAGGAAGATAGGGTGGAATTGATTAAAGTCCTGAGGAAGCTTGATTCACCTCCAAAAGATGCATAGGCATTGGCCTTCATTATGAGTGATCAAAACTAGGACTTGTTTGCTCATGTGGCTATCCCTCCTCCATATTTGAATGTTGATGAATTGACTACATGAGATTATTAGATCAAGGAGGTCATGCTTGGAAAGCCTACCTTGGATACTACAAAACTAATGGTTATAATAGGAATGAAGGAGGTATTCAAGAGCTTGGAGAAGGAAGGGGCATAACTGATAACACTTCACGAGAAAAATGAAATCCTAAAGGGATATCTGAGGGAACTTGTTGTTCCCTTGGACCCTAAGAATCTAGAGGAGAGTTTGAATACAACAATTGAGAGAAGAGATAAGGGTACAACCCAATCGGTTCCATTTTTAACAACTTGTCAATAGTGGAGAGAAAGTTTAGAGGAGAAAGATGTACTAATTATACAAGGAAATATCAAGTTGTTACATATCATGAAGGATAATGTGGATAGGCTAGTAGACATTTTGAACCAAGATTTTGGTCTAATGGATGAGGTACATACCTGGGTCAAGGATTTGTAAGCATTATAGGAAATTAAAGGCCAAAGGTACCAGATGCTAATGGATGTATATTCAACTGAGGAATTAGATAAAATAGATGATTGGATAGAGAAGATTACAAATGGAAATAAATTAATGGAGACATTACATGCAGAGATTGATAGGCTCAAGGACCAAGCCCAAGAGGAAATTTTTGAAACTGAGAAACATTATAGTGATGGATATCTAGACATTTTTGAGGATGATACATGAGATAAGCTAGTACTAGTAGAGGTAGTAGTTGAGAAATTTTGAACAACTTTTGAAAAAACCTCTAATGGTGAAGATATCAGGCAGGCATTCAGAATAGAAGAAGCTTTATTAGAGCTTGATGTAAAACTCAAAGATTTTGCAAAAACTCATATAGAAGTGGACAACTATAAGAAAAAAGTGAAAGATAAATATAATGCCTTAGATTTTCTAGATGTGGCTCAAGTCATTGAGATAATTGAGAAATTCAAGGGTAGATATCTAGACAAAGCTCTAGTATAAAGGGAAAGAAAACTGAGATTCTAGAATTTCAATTTTGACACTCAGTGAAATTCTGCATTTTTTTGGAGTCTACTTCTAAGGTGTGCTAGGTGCATTGTTGCACTAGGTATGCTTTTTTTGTAGTTTTAGAGAAGATGTTGAAGAACTTAGAGGTGTGCCAATAGTTAACGTTCTATTCTAAAATTAGAGCTTTCCATGCATCAGAAATGCATTCTAATGGTAGTTTAACTCCTAGAGTCACCTAGTAAAGATGGAGCTTTTATTTTTGCCACTTGCAGCCACTCATACATCATCTGAAGGCTTTCTCTTTCTTATTTTCTCTTTTTTCTTATGACATGTAAAGGATCATGCATCCAATTAATGATGTAAGATTGGATGGATTCCTACTTAGCACCAGTTAAATAGATAGTTTTCACATGAGTTGATTTATTTTATTAGTTTAGAAGAATATAATTGCAAAAGGATATCTCTCACTCTCAACACAAATTGAGGAGATGATTTCTTATAAATTAAGGATTGTAATATGTAATTAGGGCCACTGTTATTTTGAAATAATACATGCTTTTGGTGCTCGCATTTGGAGTGTAGTGATTCTTGCCTAACTGTGTTATATTTTGTAGATGTATGTTCATGGAATGTAATTGAGCCAAAAGTTTAATGTGTTGTTTTTGGTTGTGTGACCTTTTAATTATGGTGTTTGCTATGGGTTTACAAATTTTTCTAACATACTTAGTTCAAGAGGAGATCATCATATGGTTCTTGCATAGCTTTTCATCTCACATGAACACACTCTCTATGGCCTTGCAATTTGATGAAAAGTGAAACAATCTTATGATCATTGAATTTCCCATTGGCGATTGCATCAATGGAATTAAAGAAATGTTTCTCTTATTTTCATTGGTTACTTACCAATCTTTTTAAAAGCCTAACTCGTAGATGTGTTGTTTTTGTAGCTTATTTCCATTAGGATTTACTTTCATACTATTTGCTTAAATTCCTTGTCACCTTATCTTTGTTATGTGCTTTACTAACCCCTTTGTTAAATTAGGAATTCATATAGTTGTATTGTTAGATTGCAAGCAGATCATATATCTTATCCAAATCATTTTAGAACTAGAAAAGGCCTCCTCATGAATATTCACATTTATTTCAACTTAGTAGTTTCCAATAGGTCATAAGATCACATAGAACCTCCGAGTTGATCCTCAAATTAGCTTTTCAAGAGAGGAGTTTGAAAGAATTCCAAATATTAAGCATCATGCAAAATGACAGCTCAACAAGTTCATTGAATAGTTAGGTGAAAATTTTAGGTCAGTCACTTTGAGGATTTCTAACAATCCATGAAGAAGAGATTGAGGATACCAATATAGTTGAAAGATATTATGGTGATTTTTTTTCCTACTTGATGCTGATCACACATTTGTTTAGGCAAGAATTCCTAGAGTAAGAGGGCTAAGGCCATTAGGTTATGAAATTAATGTTGATGAGGCCTCTGCAACAATAACAACATTACTTATAGAAGAAGTAGACAAAGATGCTAAATCATTTGGTAACTATGAGATGGCCAAGTCTAAGATTAATATGGAGTTAAAGACTACCTCTGTCATCAAAAAGAAGGATAAACTGGTAAAGAAATTAAAAATTAAATTTAGTGAAGGTGTCGAGTAGGAAGATGAAGAGGAAGAGCATGAAGAGGAAGAAGACACTCATATTCAAGCACCACTTGCATTGACACAAGGATGGGGTGAGGATCAGCAAGAGGAAGAAATAGATATTGAAGAAGGCGTTGAGGAAGAAGAAGCCAAGGAAGCACCTATTCCTAGTGATCAGAAGAAAAGGAAGGCTAAGGCTCAAGCAGTGACAAGACCTAAGAAGATTGCTAAACCAAGCCAGCCCAAACCAACAACACCTACCATGAGGTCCAGCACATGTGTCATAACACAAAAGGCTAAAAAGAAAGAAAATGCTACACAAAACAACCAATTCCATGTGCTGACTCATAAGCTATCCTTGGATCTAGGCAACTTATGTGAGAATGTTAGAAATAATGTAGATTTATCAAGTTTTTATCAAATTAATTTTGAAAATCTTGGAAAAATTGAAAAGAATCAAGTGGAGGAGGCAATATATGCCATAATGGACAATTTTAAGAAAACCCCTCTAGAGATTGCCAACTCCATGCCTAAAATTTTATATGAAAGAGTTGAGCAAAAATGGGATGATTATTTGAAATTAGAAAGGAAAATTAGGTAGACATACCTCACTCAAGTTATGCCTGAACTTAGTATGGCACAAATAGCTAAAGCCATAAAAAAAATATGTTGTTAGATTTGTTCCAAAATATAGAGCATTTAGCATATTACATCATAACATAGAAGATGTTGTAAAGAGGACTACACAAATGTGGAATATTACATATGGGCTAGCTACAGTCAAAGCAGGAGATCAAGAGCCTATTGAGGTTAAATATGATGAGGATGATGACAATAATGAAGAAACAATTGAGGGAGGTACTGAAATGAGTGTAAATGATCAGTCAATAGCTAAGAAAGAGTAGTAACAAGAACAAAGTGTACAAGATACACAAATGCCAAATGTCATCCCTCCATAGATAATAAGTGTAAGTACTAAAACTATCATAGTAAAAGATGTTTCTGATCTCACTGTTTAGAACATCAATCCCTTAACAGAGAAAGACTTGAAAAAGATACTTGATCAATCTACACTATAGGTTAAATTGTGTAACAACCCTGTATTAGTGACTATAGATGAACTTCAAAAATCAGTGACTAAAACTACAAGGGAGGAGGCGCAAACATAAGAACCACCTGCTATCACTCCTCAAGTCACTTGTGTTAGTACACACATAGGTTCCACTCCAATCTCAAAAACTATAACCAAAGAGGCAACACATAAGATTGAGATAATTGAAGAAGATAAGGTGGAGATACAAAGTCCAATAGGTTAGATAGATTCATCTGCACCTCCAACACAAGTTCACGGTGCAATTCAAAGCAATAAGGAAAACATGGACAAGCCTAAAGATACTAAGTTGACATCCAAGCTAAAGGAGGAAGCAGTAATTCAAGCATTGGTAACACTACAAGTATCTGGAACTCCTTTTAGTCATACTCTTCAAAGGCCAAGCATAGATACAACACCGTTGCAATTCTTAGTGTCGAGTCCAAGTTTATCAAAGGCAGAAGAGGTAATAACATATGGAGATGTAAGCCTAGATGAAGAAATTCTTTTTCCAAAATATGCTTACTATTAGAGTAAATAATTATTTATTAATTATTTATTCTTTTACTTAAGTTTACTTAGGTTAATACATTCATTTATTAGTTGTAGTCTAGGAGTTGTTGACAACACGGGAGTTTGTTCCTATCTAGTCATACTTATCTCCTCACCTTGATTGAGGATATCCCAACTTTTGTGGACGTATGCTTAGTTGTCAACCTTATTTCCTAACATCTTCTAGCTTGTTCTAGAAGTCTTTGTGAGGCCTTTATATTTGGGCTCTCTCATTGTATTTCTCAACTCATTTTCAAGGCATATTGTATAGAAATACATTTTTTTTTGTTTGCAATATTTGTTGTCTTAGTCCATTTAGTTTTTCCAAGCTCCACCTCTTCCTTCTTTGGTTTCCCTTCAATAGGTTATTTTCATGCAAGTGAGCTTGGTGAGCTATGAATTTAGCTTCAATCAACTTCTACATGGTATCAGAGCCTCCGTGCTACTTCTTGGTTGAAGGATTTTTAAAGCCACAATTTGAAGATGGAACCCTAGTTTGGTTGTGCATTTTTCTTCAATTAGGAGGAAGATAATTTTTTGGAGCACTTTGGGCCTAAATGGACGCTACCATTGAGTTCAAAAGGCCCATTACAATAAGGATTCATATAAAATTTTCTATTTTTGGCAACTATAGCTCTGGGAGGAAGAAAAAATTTAGCCTGGGAGCCATATGGACTTGTACAGATGTTTTCGTACAAATTTTTTTTAAAAAAAATTGTTTTTTGGGTGCTACTACCTTGAGGCAGCTACCACCCAGCCTAAATGCCACCCCAATGCCACCACCACCCACCTACAATCTACTCACTTGGATTTTTTAGCATAGTTGGCATGTTCTATGGATGCCACATCAGCCTACCACATCAGCTTCCTACCATGTGGCAATTTTTCTATTGTGATCCCCCTATGGCCATCAATTTTAGGCCAATGATTTACTAATGTCAGCACTACATCAGCACCTTCCTACCAACACTCCAGGTCCTTTTTTGACCTACATATAATTTTTAAGCCATAACATGAGCATATAGAGGTATTTTTCTAATCTAAAAGAAGCCTTGCAAAGTGAGTTCCAAGATAAAGACATTGGTATAAGTATTTTTTGGTTTTGACACAATTTTTTAGCTTGTTTTTGCAATCAAAATTTTAAGTTCTATTTTTCACTCTGGCAAGCATATCTTTTGCATCCCATCTCCATATTTTAAAAACATTATAATTTTGGAAAGCTGGTTTTGTCATCTTTTCAGAAATGCTTTCATTTCCTTTAAATTCTACCCCATGCTCTTTCTATCATGTTTTTGGTATTTTTTCTCTATGGTGGATATCTTGGGTGTTCCAAGTCCAAGGATCATTTTCATGGCATGAGATCCTTTGTTTTGGGCTATACTATCATTTTTTATCATCTTTTTTTCCTTTTATGATCATTGTAACTATCATTTCTAAGCATCTTTATGCAAACACATTGAGATAAATTGCCACTCTTGCATTTTGGGTTCATGAATGTTGTTTTGAGATAGTTTTACTTGCACTATTTTATAAAGCACCATGGGGGATATTTTTTTTCCACTTTTGTGCCCTCTTCCTTTTTTCCCCATGCAAAGTTAGTGACCATGTCTTTATAGGTGTTTGTACCTCTTCAACTCTCTCATTGTTCTTGGTTCTTTCTGTAGAGGATTTTGGCCCACTTTTTTAGTTTCCTATCGTCTCACCCCATCTGCATTAAGTGGGGCATTATTCTATTATTTTAATGCTTCCTTGGTTTAATTTTTTAATAGTGTGAGCTATGTATTCAGTATTCGATCCTATATACTAGGCGATTGTAGTGGCTAGCTACCTATGTATTTCAGTGAGATGGATCATCTACCATATAGACACACTCGATTCATGCCTTCTTCTTCCATGGAGGTTCTTTAGATTAGTAGTTTCTTTTTTATTATAAAAGTTGTAGCTTCTTCATGTTTCAGTGATATTCTTCATTATCTTCTCTTTGTTCCTATTTTCTTGGGCATTCCTTTAGTTGGACGCTTCTTCAGTCATTCACTAGATTTTTTTACCTCTTTTTGGGGGAGGTTTTTTCCCATGTGGTTTTCTCTTTTCCCCATTTTCAAAGGTTGCATTTCTTTTCATTTTACATGGATACCTAACATGGCCTTATTGTCAGGACCCATTTTGCATTTGATCTTAGTTTTTGTGAGCTTAGTGCATTCCCCTAAGCTGCACTTAAGGGGGGGTGTTAGAGTAAATAATTATTTATTAATTATTTATTCTTTTACATAAGTTTACTTGGGTTAATGGATTCATTTATTAGTTGTAGTCTAGGAGTTATTGACAAAACAAGAGTCTGTTCCTATCTAGTCATACTTATCTCCTCACCTTGATCAATGATATCCCACCTTTTGTGGAGGTATGATTAGTTGTCAACCTTATCTCCTAGCATCTTCTAGCTTGTTTTATAAGTCTTCTTGAGGCCTTTATATTTGGGCTCTCTCATTGTATTTCTCAACTCATTTTCAAGGCATATTGTATAGCAATACATTTTTTTTTGTTTGCAATATTTTCCCTCTCATTCCGTTTAGTTTTTTCAAGCTCCACCTCTTCCTTCTTTGGTTTCCCTTCGATAGGTTATTTGCATGTAGGTGATCTTTGTGAGCTGTGAAGTTGGCTTTCATCAACTTCTACAATTATGCCATAATAACAATTGAGCATATGGTTATACTTCAAGAAGCCCTAGTTAGAAAGAAACATGAAGAACTACTCATAAGGGAGCATAGGCAGAAGAAAGATTTTCCTGATATTAAAGAAATCTTCTTAGATGCATTCAGTCTACCTACTCCAAATGAAACCAAGCCAATTTTGGAAGAATTGTCCAATATAGTGGAAAAGGCAAGTGATATCTACTGAGATAGCACTTACACAAGTTGCATTGATAACTAAGATAGATAGTGTGAAGAAGGTACTTGAGAACATTTTCTCCCTGTACACCAAACTGTCTAATCCTACACTCTTCACACAAGAAATATGAAATCAAATCCTGAGATTGGAAAGTCAAATGTAGTCATCTGAAGCAAAATTTCCCATGACTCCAGCTCAAAGTGAGAAATACTTCAAGACCCTATTGCAAACCAACAGTCAGTTAGCAGCACTATTTGTAGATGAAGCCAACATAAGGGCTAAACTAATAAGCATCCAAGCTACATTGACTCCTCACATGGAGATTTTGCACAAGGAGTTAGGCTATGCAAAAATTATTATGAAGAAAGACCCTAGTCTTTCTACATTAGATGGCCTAGTTCACCTTGTTTCCGAGCTAGCCATCCAAATTAAATCTTTGGAGGTAGCTTGTGACAATTAGGATGCCACTCTTAAGATTATTCTTGAGGTCCATAAATCTTTCTTGGAAAAGCATAGTATTAGTGTGTAACCCATTGACATTAGTGTCAAAAAGGGGGAGTAAGATAAGCTTAGGGGGAGAAAGATCTAAGAAAAGGGGGAGTAAGAGCATGGGGGAGCAAGAATGGGAGAGTAAGCAAAGAGCAATAAGCAAGTGAAAGAGTATTAGTTGAGTCACATTTACTCAGCAGGAGTAAAATTTTGAGTACAACATAGATCATACAATTTAGATGGAGTTATAAGATTTATAAGATTTTGAGGTATAAGTTTTTGCAAAATTTTGTATTTTTTAATATTGTATAGAAGTTGAATAGTTATTGTATGTTATGCTCGTAAGAATAAAATTATTAATGCATGACCAAGTGTTTTTGACACTCATGTCAAAGGGGGAGATTTTTTATCTCAGATTAGTTTTGACTAGTGAGTGTCTATACACTTAAGTCATTTACTTAGTTCATGCCAAACAAGTAGTATATGTTGAGCACATCATGTTTAAGTTAGAGCATGTTGAGTCAACAGTGAGTGCCAAGCCACTTAAGTGTAAAGCAGACAATGTATGCCAAGTGATTTAGGAGCTGAGTAAGTAGTGCATGTTGAGTCACAATATTGAAATTAGTACATGTCGTGCGTCAGAGACTTCAGATGCCGAGTAACACAATTTTTTCATAGTTATTTGTATTGGCATAAAATACTATGTAAACCATTTTTTAGCTAACTTATAGATTGAATTACGATATTTTGGCGATAAGGACAAATCTTAAGTTTGAATTCCTATGGATTACATGAATCCAATCATGGAAAGGGAAGGTTTAAGTGGAAAAATGGATGAATCATAACCATTGATTCATACCTAACCATATGGGTATGTGCAAGATCATGGTGTACCAAACTATGGCCTTAAGTGGCAGTGAAAAATCAGCAAATCAGGTTTATGTCAACTTGACACATAATTTTGAAGTGGTTATGGACTTTATATCAAAAAGTTGTAAGAAAATAATTTGTAGAAAATAGAATGTAGTTTCTAAACTACTAGGCCTTATCAGGAGAAAAAAATAATTGATTGGTCAAAAGTTTGAATTTTAATGCAGTACTAAAAAAATTTTAGGGCAAAAATAAAAAGTAGGTGTATGTCTGACCACCTTAATCAAAATCAAATCATAACATTTTTTTAATATAATTATAGATATGAAAACTAGACTCATGTCCGGATGTGACGCATATTTTTTGATATTTTTATTCCAAATAAATAATTAAATATGAATTTTCTACCAAAACTTTTTTGGATTAAAAAAAGTCTCGTGTCTGACCACCCTAACTAATAGAAAATTTGATCAAATTTTTCTTTTTTTGTTTTTTTCTTATACTAGGCGAAGTATAGAATGTGATGCAACTTTTAGATTTAAAAAATGTTATACCATTTGAAAGTTATAGCTATTTTTCATTCAGTATGTCAATTAGCACTTTACAATAATCTTCATTGATAATTAACTAATAAATACTTATCGAACTCAGAATTTGACAGAAATTATATTGATGGAATCTAGAGAGCGAAATTAAAAAATTTATTTCGTTTCATTCAATTTCGATCAAAATAACATTGTCAGACGGCTACCCAAAGTCTGAGTATCACTAAAACTCTTTATAAACACGTCTTTGGGGTTGACCGGGCAGGCTTGGTAAATACCAAGCCTGATCGGATATCCGATTCAAAATCGGATATCCGATATGGCTCGGTAGTCAAATTCCAAAAATCTTCAAATTTTGGAGGGAAATTCAATTTAAACGTTCTAGTTTTTTATTTTTAAATTATTTCACTTATATTAATATGTAAAGGCATATTTTAATATATTATATATATATAATAACGTAATGTAAACATACAAGATATAATCTAGTAATATATAATAATATCTTATGTTAATCTTATTACAATCTATAAATATAATATATATTATTATTATTTTTACTAAATATAATAATGTACTTTATATATATATATAATACGTATTATATATTATTATATTAATATGTATGTTATTACTATATACAATAATGTAATATTTTCATTAAATGTAATATGTATTATATATTATTATATTAATATGTATAATAATATAATATTTATATAACAACATAATATTTTTATTAAATATAATATATATTATAAATATTATTATATTAATATGTATGTTATTAATATATTTATATAATAACGTAATATTTTTATTAAATATAATAATGTAATATGTATATGTATATATATATATATATATTATTATATTGATATGTATATTATTAATATGTATATTATTAATATATAAGAGTCAAAGGGGGTCATAGGGTGACCTATAACCCTCTTTGACCCATTAAACAACGATATATGTCTCTAGGGGTCCTAGGACCCCTAGGGACATATGTCATCCTTTAATGGGTCAAAGGTGGTCCTTTTGACCCATTAAATGATGACATATGTCCCTAGGACCCCCAGGGACATATTTGAATCGTTCATATGGGTCAAAGGGGGTCATAGGGTGACCTATGACCCCCTTTGACCCATTAAACGATGACATATGTCTCTAGGGGTCCTAGGACCCCTAGGGACATATTCGAATGGGTATTATGGGTCAAAGGGGGTCATAGGTCACCTTTGACCCATTAAACGATGACATATGTCCCTAGGGGTCCTAGGATCGCTAGGGACATAGTCGAATTGTTTATATGGGTCAAAGGGAGTCATAGGGTGACCTATGACCCCCTTTGACCCATTAAATGACGACATATGTCCCTAGGGGTCCTAGGACCCCCAGGGACATAGTCGAATCATTCATATGGGTCAAAGGGGGTCATAGTCATAGGGTGACCTATGACCCCCTTTGACCCATTAAATGACGACATATGTCCCTAGGGGTCCTAGGACCTATAGGGAAATATTCGAATGGGTAATATGGGTCAAAGGGGGTCATAGGGTGACCTATGACCCTCCTTAACCAATTAAACGACGACATATGTCTCTAGGGGTCCTAGGACCCCTAGGGACATATTCTAATCGTTCATTTGGGTCAAAGGGGGTCATAGGGTGACCTATGACCCTCTTTGACCCATTAAACAACGATATATGTCTCTAGGGGTCCTAGGACCCCTAGGGACATATTCGAATGGGTAATATGGGTCACCCTATGACCCTCTCTGACTCATTAAACAATGACATATTTTTCTAGGGGTCCTTGGACCCCTAGGGACATATTTGAATTGTTCATATGAGTCAAAAGGGGTCATAGGGTGACCTATGACCCCCTTTGACCCATTAAACAATGACATATGTCCCTAGGGGTCCTAGGACCCATAGGGACATATTTGAATGGGTAATATGGGTCAAATGGGGTCATAGGGTAACCTATGACCCTCTTTGACCCATTAAACGATGACATATGTCCCTAGGGGTCCTCAGACCCCTAGGCACATATTTGAATCATTCATATGGTTCAAAGAGGGTCATAGGGTGACCTATGACCCCCTTTGACCCATATGAACTATTCGAATATGTCCTTAGAGGTATTCGAATAGTTCATATGGGTCAAAGGGGGTCATAGGTCACCCTATGACTCTCTTTGACCCATTAAACGACGACATATGTCCCTAGGGGTCCTAGGACCCCTAGGGACATATTCGAAACGTACATATGGGTCAAAGGGGGTCATAGGGTGACCTATGATCCTCTTGACCCATTAAACGACGATATATGTCTCTACGGGTCCTAGAACCCCTAGGGACATATTCGAATGGGTAATATGGGTCAAAGGGTCTTTGACCCATTAAACGATGACATATATCCCTAGGGGTCCTTGGACCCCAAGAGACATATTCGAATGGGTAATATGGGTCAAAGGGGGTCATAGGGTGACCTATGACCCTCTTTGACCGATTAAACGACGACATATCTCCCTAAGGGTCTTAGGACCCTAGGGACATATTTGAATTGTTCATATGGGTCAAAGGGGGTCATAGGGTGACCTATGACCCCCTTTGACCCATTAAATGATGACATATGTCCCAAGGGGTCCTAGGACCCCTAGGGACATATTCGAATGGGTAATATGGGTCAAATGGGGTCATAGGGTAACCTATGACCCTCTTTGACCCATTAAATGATGACATATGTCTCTAGAGGTCCTAGGACCCCTAGGGACATATTCGAATCGTTCATATGTGTCGAAGGGGGTCATAGGGTGACCTATGACCCTCTTGACCAATTAAACGACGATATATGTCTCTAGGGGTCCTAGGACCCCTAGCGACATATTCGAATGGGTAATATGGGTCAAAGGGCGTCATAGGGTGACCTATGACCCTCTTTGACCCATTAAACGACGACATATGTCCCTAGGGGTCCTCGGACCCCAAGGGACATATTCGAATGGGTAATATGGGTCAAAGGGGGTCATAGGGTGACCTATGACACTCTTTGAGCCATTAAACGATGACATATGTCCCTAGGGGTCCTAGGACCCTAGGGACATATTCGAATCGTTCATATGGGTCAAAGGGGGTCATAAGGTGACCTATGACCCCCTTTGACTCATTAAACGATGACATATGTCCCTAGCGGTCCTAGGACCCCTAGGGACATATTTAAATCGTTCATATGATTCAAAGGGGGTCGTAGGGTGACCTATGACCCCTTTTGACCCATTAAACGACGACATATGTCCCTAGGGGTCCTAGGACCCCTAGGAACATATTCGAATGGGTAATATGGGTCAAATGGGGTCATAGGATAACCTATGACCTTCTTTGACCCATTAAATGACGACATGTCTCTAGGGATCCTAGGACCCCTAGGGACATATTTCAATCGTTCATATGGGTCAAAGGGGGTCATAGGGTGACCTATGACCCTCTTGACCCATTTAACGATGATATATGTCTCTACGGGTCCTAGGACCCCTAGGGACATATTTGAATGGGTAATATGGGTCAAAGGGGGTCATAGGGTGACCTATGACTCTCTTTGACCTATTAAACGATGACATATGTCCCTAGGGGTCCTAGGACCCCTAGGGACATATTCAAATGGGTAATATGGGTCAAAAGAGGTCATAGGGGGACCTATGACCCTCTTTGACCCATTAAACGAAGACATATGTCCCTAGGGGTCCTAGGACCCTAGGGACATATTTGAATGCTTCATATGGGTCAAAGGGGGTCATAGGTTGACCTATGACCCCCTTTGAGCCATTAAACGATGACATATGTCCCTAGGGGTCCTAGGACCCCTAGGGACATATTTGAATCGTTCATATGAGTCAAATGGGGTCATAGGGTGACCTATGGCCCCCTTTGACCCATTAAACGACGACATATGTCCCTAGGGGTCATAGAACGCCTAGGGACATATTCGAATGGGTAATATGGGTCAAATGGGGTCATAGGGAAACTTATGACCCTCTTTGACCCATTAAACGATGACATATGTCTCTAGGGGTCCTAGGACCCCTAGGGACATATTCAAATCTTTGATATGGGTCAAAGGGGGTCATAGGGTGACCTATGACACTCTTGACCCATGAAACGATGATATATGTCTCTAGGGGACCTCGGACCACTAGGGACATATTCGAATGGGTAATATGGGTCAAAAGGAGTCATAGGGTGACCTATGACCCTCTTTGACCCATTAAACAACGACATATGTCCCTAGGGGTCCTAGGACCCCTAGGGACATATTCGAATGGGTAATATGGGTCAAATCAGGTCATAGAGTAACCTATGACCCTCTTTGACCCATTAAACGATGACATATGTCTCTAGGGGTCCTAGGACCCCTAGGGACATATTCAAATTGTTCATATGCGTCAAAGTGGTTCATAGGGTGACCTATGACCCTCTTGACCCATTAAACGATGATATATGTCTCTAGGGGTCTTAGGACCCCTAGGGACATATTCGAATGGGTAATATGGGTCAAAAGGGGTCATAGGGTGATCTATGACCCTCTTTGACCCATTAAATGATGACATATGTCCCTAAGGGTCCTAGGACACCTAGGGACATATTCGAATGGGTAATATGGATCAAATACCCTATGACCCTCTTTGACCCATTAAACGATGACATATGTCTCTAGGGGTCCTAGGACCCCTAGGGACATATTCGAATCATCCATATGGGTCAAAGGGGGTCATAGGTCTTAACGCATTAAACGACGATATATGTCTCTAAGGGTCCTAGGACCCCTAGGGACATATTCGAATGGGTAATATGTGTCAAAGGGGGTCATAGGGTGACCTATGACCCTTTTTGACCCATTAAACGATGACATATGTCCCTAGGGGTCCTTGGACCCCTAGGGACATATTCGAATGGGTAATATGGGTCAAATGGGGTCATAGGGTGACCTATGACCCTCTTTGACCCATTAAACGACGACATATGTCCCTAGGGGTCCTAGGACCCTAGGGACATATTCCAATCATTCATATGGGTCAAAGGGGGTCATAGCGTGACCTATGACCCCCTTTGACCCATTAAATGACAACATATGTCCCTAGGGGTCCTAGGACCCCTAGGGACATATTTGAATCGTTCATATGAGTCAAAGGGGGTCATAGGGTGACCGGTGACCCCCTTTGATGCATTAAATGATGACATATGTCCCTAGGGGTGCTAGGAACCTTAGGGACATATTTAATTGGATAATATGGGTCAAATGGGGTCATAGGGTAACTTATGACCCTCTTTGACCCTTTAAATGATGACATATGTCTCTAGCGGTCCTAGGACCCCTACGGACATATTTGAGTCGTACATATGGGTCAAAAGGAGTCATAGGTCTCTTTGACCTATTAAATAATGATATATGTCTCTAGGGGTCTTAGGACCCCTAGGGACATATTCAAATGGGTAATATGGGTCAAAGTGGGTCATAGGGTGACCTATGACCCTCTTAGACCCATTAAACGATGAGATATGTCGCTAGGGGTCCTAGGACCCCTAGGGACATATTTGAATGTGTAATATGGGTCAAAGGGGGTCATAGGGTGACCTATGACCCCCTTTGACCCATTAAACGATGAAATATGTCTCTAGGGGTCCTAGGACCCCTAGGGACATATTCGAATGGGTATTATGGGTCAAAGGGGGTCATAGGGTGACCTATGACCCTCTTTGACCCATTAAACGACGACATATGTCCCTAGGGGTCCTTGGACCCCAAGGGACATATTTGAATGGCTAATATGGGTCAAATGGGGTCATAGGGTGACCTATGACCCTCTTTGACCCATTAAACGAGGACATATGTCCCTAGGGGTCCTAGGACCCTAGGGACATATTCCAATCGTTCATATGGGTCAAAAGGGGTCATAGGGTGACCTATGACCCCATTTGACCCATTAAACGACAACATATGTCCCTAGGGGTCCTAGGACCCCTAGGGACATATTTGAATCGTTCATATGAGTCAAAGGGGGTCATACGGTAACCTATGACCCCCTTTGATGCATTAAATGATGACATATGTTCCTAGGGCTCCTAGGACCCCTAGGGACATATTCGAATGGGTAATATAGGTCAAATGGGGTCATAGGGTAACCTATGACCCTCTTTGACCCTTTAAATGATGACATATTTCTCTAGGGGTCCTAGGACCCCTAGGGACATATTCGAATCGTACATATGGGTCAAAGGGGGTCATAGGGTGACCTATGACCCTCTTGACCCATTAAACGACGATATATGTCTCTAGGGGTCCTAGGACCCCTAGGGACCTATTCGAATGGGTAATATTGGTCAAAGGGGGTCATAGGGTGACCTATGACCCTCTTTGACCCGTTAAATGACGATATATGTCTCTAGGGGTCATAGGACCCCTAGGGACATATTCGAATGGGTAATATGGGTCAAAGTGGGTCATAGGATGACCTATGACCCTCTCTGACCCATTAAATGATGAGATATGTCGCTAGGAGTCCTAGGACCCCTAGGGACATATTCGAATGGGTAATATGGGTCAAAGGGGGTCATAGGTCACTTTGATCCATTAAAAGATGACATATGTCTCTAGGGGTCCTAGGACCCCTAGGGACATATTCGAATGGGTATTATGGGTCAAAGGGGGTCATAGGGTGACCTATGACCCTCTTTGACCCATTAAATGATGACATATGTCCTTAGGGGTCCTTGGACCCCAAGGGACATATTCAAATGGGTAATATGGGTCAAAGGGGGTCATAGGGTGACCTATGACCGTCTTTGACCCATTAAATGATGACATATGTCCCTAAGGGTCCTAGGACACCTAGGGACATATTTGAATCATTCATATGAGTCAAAGGGGGTCATAGGGTGACGTATGACCCCCTTTGATCCATTAAACGATGACGTATGTCCCTAGGGGTCCTAGGACCCCTAGGGACATAGTCGAGTCGTTCATATGGCACAAAGGGGGTCATAGAGTGACCTATGACCCCCTTTGACCCATTAAATGACGACCCTCTTTGTATTATATATTATTATATTAATATGTATAATAATATAATATATATATATAACAACGTAATATTTTTATTAAATATAATATATATTATAAATATTATTATATTAATATATATGTTATTAATATATCTATATAATAACGTAATATTTTAGTATATATAACGTAATATTTTAGGATATACTATTTATACTATTTTAGGATAATAATTATAATATAAATAAACACTTAATATTAATATTATTATATGTATAGTAATAATAATAATACTATTATAGTTATAATAATAATATATAGTAATACTATATATTGTAGCTTAATATAAATAAACACTATATATTTACACTATTATATCTATATTAATAATATTAATACTATTATAGGTATAATAATAATATTGATACTATAGGTATATTAATACTATTTTATATTAATATTATTGATATTTTATACTAATACTAATATACTATTAACTTAGTTATAAATTAAAGTCGTTTGCCTCCAAATATTTTCATAATATTAATATTATTGTGGCAAAGGAGGGAAACCTTATCAAGTTTTCCCCCCAAAAGTTCTTTTCCTATATCAGATATCCGATCTATTATTGGATATCCGATTATACTTGCATCAATTTCAAATATTTGACTGTCCCTACAAACCCGACAACATTACTTTTTTACCTCTTTCTTCATGGGATTTGTAAAAAGTCATGTTTTTGGGCCCAACCAATCGAAATGAATTCGAAAATATAACCTTAGGTGTTCGAATTTTTCATCTGAATGGGGAGCAGCAGTCGTCGAAAGAATAAACGTAAAAGGAAGATATCAAATGAAGACATTGCAGCATATAGGGAAAAGGACAAAATGAAACACCGAAAAAAAAGATAAGGTATGCTAAATTTCAATCAAGTTGACGATGAATTAATAGAAGGTGAAATCATAGAGTCAGATAATGAAAATGTACAGTTGGGGAATGAAAATGTACCTATTGAAAATGATAATGCGGAAATTGAAAATGTAGAGATTGAAAATTTTGAAGAAGAAATGCCACCAAGTCATAATCCAAATTGCATAATTGACCATGTCGAAGATGACAATGCATAGGAACTTAATGCACAAGAACCTTACATATCTCCTAATTATAATCGACATGAAGGTTCTAAAACAACAGAGCTTCTTGATGCTCGTAGCATTGTTGATTGGTGTAGTTTAGCATTATCACAGGGGGGGACTCTTAATTCAGTGGTACACAGGTTCTTTTGGTTGGTTGAGGAAGGGTCCATAGGTGATAGATCAGATTGTGCTACAGTGACAGACTCATCAAAAATGCATTCATTTCGGAGCTCTAATTCTAGTACATGGACCATTTGGACACGACAAATAGCTTTTTTTTGTCATACTTTTTTTCAGTGTGATTGGGATCACTATGAGTCAAGTGAGTGGGTGGACACATGGGCTCCACATTATCTTACTCCATTGTCTATCATACCCTCTATCAAAAATGATGACATGGAAAGCTCACTTGAGCATAATCATCTATCAGATCTACTTCAGCTAGGACATGTCTTTGCATTGGTTGCACCACAAGGGAATGATGAGAAATCTGATTATTGGTTAGCACGTTGTGTAAGAGAAAAACAAAAACTTGCACAACCGATCACAGATGATGATGGATTCACGTATCCTACTGGTTCAGTGGTTGTTGCTGGAACATGGCTGCAGACATACATGCTTAGAAGGAATGGAATTCCTGCATTCGAAGACTATCAGAAGCACAAAGTAATTCTCATATATTCGCATCTTATTATAGCAACAAATGTAAAGTTATTGAAGCATCAAGGAAGACCAAAAGTAAAAGAACTTTTTACTATTGCTAATGCTGATCATGAAGCCTTGTTGGAGACCCTAAAACAGAGAGAGGACCCTATTGGAATACTTGACTAGGTATATATACTTCTTATGTTATTTTCTTCATAATGATTTAATGAATTGATGATTATCTTGTTTAATACAATAAGTTACTAATTTTTGTATGATATTGGAATGTAGGTACATCATGAAGAGTTGGAGGGGAGTGGTATTGGGGAGAATTTCTAAAATTTATGATGTATTATGATGTAAAATGTGTAGTTTTTTGTATATGGTTTTTGTATTTTGGTAGGTTCTTTGTAAGGAATTATAAGAGGAAGATATTGAACAAGTTCTTCCAAATCATATTTGCATGTGATACAAGGCTATAACGACAATTTTAAGAGCATTTATAACTATATGAAAGATAATTGCATGCGGATATCTTATTACAAATTTGGTTTTTTTCTTATTTGACATAAAGCTGACATTATGATTATTAAAACTATTTTTATCAAACTAATCAAATAAGAAAAATCCATAAAGTACGGATGAACAATTAGAATACTTGATTTTTTCCATTTTACAACCAATCATAGCATTTGAAAGCATAAAGAGTCATAATATTGTATAATGTTTTGAAAGACTTTCATATTGAAAAGTTGTATGAAGCACATTTGGGATAAGCCATAAAATCCATGAAAGAAGATAGCATGTAGGATAAGCAATTAAAGCTAATAAGCAAGATAGCACATGCATACTGACATGATATGAAGTTGGATATGAAGGCTATGAGTGGATGAGTCATTAGAGGTATCAACAATCCCATCATAAATGAGATCTTGGATTTTATGTTTCAACACTATGGAATCTTTAGTTTTATGAAATTTTCTTCCATGGAGATTAATTTAAGAATGCCCCGTGTGTATGTAAAGGTCTTAAGGGAGATTAATTTAAGAATGCAATATTCTCCTCTAACCTTTTCTCAAGTTTAGAATTGATTTCTATCATGTGCTTAGAGAGATGAAGGTAAGAAATATTATTTGTCTCTTCTAGCTCTTTGTATTGAACATATAGAAAGAGAGATGACAAGTGAACAAATTTAAGTGTAGTCAATAGATCAAGGAAACCATTTAGTGAAAGAAATTCTTAGTATGCATATCATAGACCATGAAGTTAGAAAATACCAATAGCTCTAAGACCAAAGAGCCATTTTAAGTATGTTCAAGCACTAGAGACATAGAAAATCAAAGTCAATTTATGAAACTCCCCTTAGCAAAAAATGCAAACAAATATTTGCATTTGACATTTTGACTTGGTTGAAAAAGTTTGACAATAATTGATAATATTGCAAGCTTGATGTTCAAAAGCAATTTTTTTTCCAAGAAAGATAGTGACACATGGAGTAGTCTTCAAACAATCATCCATCATTTGCGGCCACCCCGTACCGAGGAGTCTCCAAGGTGCTCTAAGTGCATTTGGAGGTCGATCTTTCGAGGGTAATAACTCAAAGCTCGTGAGGGCTATTGATGAACTGTCAAATGCTACAGGATGATGATCCTGAGGCCTAAAATAACCTATCTCATTTTCGAGAGATCACATTCCGTTTGGATTTAGCACAGTGATCTCGCTTGATGCCAAAACTCGTAGTGTGCCTCAGTTCATAGGTGCACCATAGCGTAACTTTGAAACCATTGATCTTGGCATCGAATCGTCAGTGCCATTAGCTCCAGATGGGCAGGTGAACCCTAGTCACACCCTTGTTTTGGCCATGAAGACCATCCATCATTTGCGGCCACCCCGTACCGAGGAGTCTCTAAGGTGCTCTAAGTGCATTTTGAGGTCGATCTTTCGAGGGTCATAACTCAGAGCTCGTGAGGGCTATCGATGAACTATCAAATGCTACAAGAAAGTGATCCTAAGGCCTAAAATAACCTATCTCATTTTTGAGAGATCACATTCCGTTTGGATTCAACACAGCGATCTCGCTCGATGCCAAAACTTGCAGTGTGCCTCAGTTCATAGGTGCACCACAGCGTAACTTTGAAACCGCTGATCTTGGCATCGAATCGTCAGTGCCATTAGCTCCGGATGGGCGGTTGAACCCTAGTTACACCCTTGTTCTAGCCATGAAGACCATCCATCATTTGCGGCCACCCCGTACCGAGGAGTCTTCAAGGTGCTCTAAGTGCATTTTGAGGTTGATCCTTCGAGGGTCATAACTCAAAGCTCGTGAGGGCTATCAACGAACTGTCAAATGCTACAGGACAGTGATCCTAAGGCCTAAAATAACCTATCTCATTTTTGAGAGATCACATTCCGTTTGGATTCAGCACAACGATCTCGCTCGATGCCAAAACTCGCAGTGTGCCTCAATTCATAGGTGCACCATAGCGTAACTTTGAAACCGCTGATCTTGGCATCGAATCATCAGTCCCATTAGCTCCAGATGAGCGGGTGAACCCTAGTCACACCTTTTTTCTGGCCACAAAGACCATCCATCATTTGCGGCCACCCCGTACCGAGGAGTCTTCAAGGTGCTCTAAGTGCATTTTGAGGTCGATCCTTCGAGGGTCATAACTCAGAGCTCGTGAGGGCTATTGATGAACCGTTAGAGGAGAAAAGTTCATAAGGATGGAGTGGCTTAGTGTTTTTGCTAAAATAAGGTAGTGGGAAGGCTTTATTAGAGGGTCTTGGCCAAACTAGTGGGGTGTTTGCCAAAATTTCTTGTTTTATTTCTACTTCATTTTGTTTTCTTGTTTTGTGCTTGAGTATTGTTATGGGATTGGGACTTACACTCACCCTTGTGGGAAGGGAAGAGAAGTCCAGGGTGAAGGGCTTAAGTTGGGTTCAAAAAATGTATTGAGAACCTTGGAGTATGGGCTCCATTGTATGCCATAACATTTCATATCTTGCTGGGGGTGATAAGGAAAGTATGGTGTAGAAAGGAAGTTTGAAGAGTTACAGCTGATGGTAGTGGGTTTGGAGGAGGAAATGTGGAGGCCTCGAGAGGGCATTAAATGGTTCATTTATGATAGCCCCGAGAGGGCATGAAAATTGTTTATTGCAAATATGGTTTGGTATGGCAAGTCTCCATTTTAGAACACACCTTCACCCTATGTTTATGGTTCCATTTGTGAAGTCATTGTGAAATAGTCTTGGGGGGAAATTGTTCAAGTTTGAAATGTAATGTTTATGCATTGAAAGATTGTATGTGTGTCCTAGTTTGAGCCTTGTTCCCTAGCGCGGGGGTGGTCTCTTTAAGGCCTATGGTTGGGTGGAAAGTACCCATGGTCCTTGTTATTTTGTTGTGCTGCATATGCAGATTTGTGTCCAAGGGAGCAATGGAAATGGCTTGGAATGATCATCTTGCAGATTGATGTTGGATGAGAAAACTTGACATTGTGCCCTCATTTGTGAAGGAGGATTCACCAGCTTGTTCATGTTCTCAACGATCATGTTGGACAATGTTCATGCTACTCATTGTCCATATCTTTCAATGTCCATGTTCCTTATGATTTTGAAAAGTCCCTTATGTTGCCCCATTGTGATGGAAGGAGATTGTATCATTGTTACCTAATGTACGTGTAGAAGAAAATATTGATAAGGTTGTATATGCATGTTTCATTTGGAGTTTATATTGTTATGAAAGCATTGGTACGAGTCACAGATTTGCTTTGACATCATTTTTATCATTTGAAAATGTGAAAGAAAGTTTTCTCCTTGTGGTATTGTAAATGGCTAGTTGATAATAACAATCCATAGATGTTATGTGATACCATTGATTGTATAAATTTAAAACTTAGTAGATTGCTTACAATCTTGTTGTGCACTCAATAATTTGGTGAGGAAGCAATGTTGATAGATAATGAGGATATAGTAATATACTAATTGTCACATTAATATATATTGTAATGATTAATGAATGTGTGTACATTAGTAATGAGGATAATAAGTAATTCTGATCCCCTTCCCTTACATGCTAGAATCATGACGTAGTCCATATGATACAACTGATAGACCCTAATAGAATATTAGTATCAGAGGCTTGTTAGGATATGAATTACCTCACTAATTTATGAGTGTTGTATCTTGAACTTGCTCGTTTGACTCGTGACGCTAACTTGAACTAGACTGTCATCCAATCTATTTGAAAACCACCTGTTACTAAAATGTTAACACCTTCACACTATTCACATGAGTCTTGAACTCCTATTCAATGATAACCTTGTTTTACAATATGTAATTTCTTATGCAACTTCATAAGCTAAAAAAAAAAAAAAAAAATTGTTGTGTTTTTACTAGTAAAATTTAGGGCATGACACATGATCCACGATAAATTGAACAATACTAGATACTAAATTAATATGTATATCATTGTGCACGTAAATGATAAAAATATATATCAAAATACATGTATCCATAGACAAAATTTTACACAAATATATATCAAAGATCATGTATCCATAGATAAAGTACTCAAATATATATATATCAAAATACATAGATCCATATACAAAATGTGGCTGATCCTGCCATCAGCATGTGTATAATATCAATGTTTCTATATACAATGTGGCATATGCCATCTCAAAATGTCTCATGATGCATCCTACGAAAACTATACTATCCTAGGGTGCTGGTGGATGATCAAAATGCAGCCTCTTTGTTGCACTAGGTGGATCGGATGCCTCCTACATAAACAAAAAAGGAAAACCCAAAGTTAAACTACTAAATTTATATGATTCTACATATCTAACATTGAATTACTCAAATGCATAATGATCTTTTCCATATTGGAGATTAATACTATCAAAATTTCATAATAAATACCTCTCTCGTCGACCTCCTGCGCCGGTCAGGAGTCCTCTCGTATGCCCTCGGCAATGCTGGTACCTCTGTGATTGTGGGCTGTATATGTTCAAATACCTTTGTCAGATGAATCTACAATTTAAACTATAACATTATAATTCATAGCATGCTAAATTTATAACATATTTAATCATGAATTCAAACTACAACTTACTATTGTAGGCTCCTCCTTAGGAGTGAGTGGCCGCGTCATCAAATCTACATAACTGTCCCATCGAACCTCATGTGCACTAGGAGTCTCCTATGATATACAAAATAGTAGTTGTTAATATCACAGAAATTAGTTTTGAATTTATTTATGAAGATAAGTGATGCAAGAGCATCCCATGCTCATCAGGGGAACATTGAAGATCCAAGGCATTACAGAGGTCATGGAACATCTCTTGAAGTCAATTGGGCAATCCTTGCACCAATTATGGCTCATGGAAGCATACAAAGTTATAATGTTGGACTCATATGTGGAAGAAAGTTGTAATTGGGCATGAGATAGGATTTTAGGATTTCATATGGTAGATGTGTCATTTGATAGGTTCATGTAGGTTGTTATGATCATATCTTGTCATTAGACAAGTCAAAACGTTCTAGAATTGAGTTTTGGGGTTTGAACAAGCAAGCCCTGGTTTTTAAGCCATTTTAAGGAGGGTTTTGAATTTTGGGTGTTTAGGAGTGTGACCAAGACCTATAATCTTGAAAATCCTTAGTGTGTTGGTCCCTTTGTTGAAGCCTTGGTGTGTCTAATTCCTCCTTGTGTGTCCAAGAGTTGAAAGGTACATAAGTGGTGTCTAGAGATTTCTTGGTGAGGAAAGAAAGAGAATCAGTGAGTTGGCCCTTGGGAAGGAAGAAAACTTGTTTTGAAAATGCCTCCTAAAAATCAAATGGCTAGAGAACTTGAAGAATTGAGAGAAGAGTTGTCAAAAGAGAAAAGAGAGAGGAGAGAACTTGAAGCATCTAGAGTGAGGGAAGAAAGACAAATGAGAAGAGAGTGGCTGAAGCTTATTGCAAGGATAGAATCCTTAGAAAAGGAAAGGCAAGAACCTAGAGGAGAAGAGGTTAGAGGAATAAATCATGGAGAGAACCATGAAGAAGAAGAGGTTGGTAATGCAAGGCAAGAGCATGAGAGAACAAATGATCCTGAAGAAAGGAGATTTATGAGAATCATTAAGGCAGTACAAGGTAATGGTGGGAAGAACCATATTGATTTTCCAATATACCAGGGTAAAATGGATAGTGAAGAAGTGCTAGGGTGGATAGAGGCCCTTGAGAACTACTTTGATCTTGAAGACATAGAGGCAGATAAGAAGGTAAAAGTAGCAACAACAAGACTAAGAGGAACATCACTCACTTGGTGGACTAGTGTTCAGAATGAGAGAGAGGAAAGGTGGTGCAGGGCACCTAACCTATGTGGCAGGGGGGAACAAGTATCTCTATTTTCGGACACCTTGCCACTCCATGAAAGCGAGGATTCAAGTAGATTAGGAAGTTGGACTAAAGGTTTGGTCCATATTTTACAAGTTGGTCTATGTTTTGTAATAAAGGCACATGTAAGGCCCACAAGTATTTTGGTGTGGTTATAAACCAAGTGACTCCATGGGACCAAAAGGCCTTAGAATAGGGTATTTAGAGTCTAAACAGTATTAGCAAAAAGTGGTTGTTTGTTTGTTTTATGGTTGGGAACGCCTATATGGTTGTTCCAACGGTCATGTAGACCTTTATATATGTCATATGTGATCTCAGTTGAAAGGGGGAGATCAGAGTGTACGGTGGTTTGGAGAAAAAATAATAAAAACTTCAATTTTCTGGAAATTTACTTAGTTGCATTTAATAAATCCATATGACCAATTTTGAGTCGATTGAATAGTTTAGAAAGTTAGGGAATGCATAAAAACTATAGTTTGAAATTTGAATTTCAAATTCAAATGGTCATATTAGTTTTGGAGGGAAAGTAGTAATTTGGTATTTGTTTGATTAAATAAACCTTTGTAACCAACTTGGTCAGTTGGACAGGTGCATATAAGCCTATTTAAGTTGTAATGAACATATGCAAGACATGAATCATTATTGGTATGGAAAAAATCATAGAAATTGTATAGAACAACAATCATACTTTCCTCTGCATCAATTAAAAAAATAAAAAATAAATGATACTTATACATACAATGGGGCTCTCTGTGCGAATGAAAATCCCTGATGATCTAGGACGCTGAATCTATACAGGCTCATCACCAGTAGCCACACCCTATATACAATAAATAATGTAATTAAATGAGATTACCACAAACATTTTACAAGAATGCATCAATATTTAATCAATTAGAAAACATCTAATTACGTTTCCTTTGTCAATGCATACTGGCTCACCCCCCGCACTTTGTCCCCCGGGGGCAGGTGGTATCTACAAGATAAAAGAAAGATTAGCAACCATATATGCTACAATATCAAATAGAAAAAAGAAATTCGAACACAACATAATGTACCATAGATGTCTCAAGGCCAAATGAAATGGCCGAGAGTGTAGCATCATCTATCTGTCTGAGCTCCTCCTCGGTCATCAACTAAACATGAATGAAGATCACATACATGTAAAAGTCAGTATGGCTTAAAAATTAAAATTACTCTATTATAAAAATTAACTTTAAATCACATATGTCATAACAAAAAAATGTATACACCTACCGACACCGAAGGAGTCCATGCCTCTACATTCCCCTCCTCTCTCACATCAGGGTCTGTAGCCTCTGCACGTGCGTCTGGTGTATCCTCGTCTAATACAAAATGATACTCAGGAAGATCACCTATGGGACCTAGGCAAATATTCTTGCATGTAATGCAAGTGTGAGGCACACAAACGTGTGATGAGCTAGCCGATGATGAACTGGCACCAACATCATCAACACGAGGAGGCAAGACTGACCTAGCCTGAGATATCATTAGGCTACTCAGCCTATGAATGGCTTTGATGGTCTGAGAGCTAGCCTCTGCCATAATATCTGGATGCTGCACTCGAGGAGGGGGGGAGATATTAGGGGGGGGCACAAAAGTGCCAAGTTTCTTCTGCTGGGAAGAGGGTCTATCCTGAGGAGCTCCTAGTCCTAAGCCCATGTTGGGCTTCATGCTCCAACAGTTCACTTTAAGTTTCAACACAAATTCTGCATATAATTTTTTAAGGAAATAAAATGGTATGTCTAAATTTCCATGTGGAGGGATATCAAAGACCATCCACCAACGGTCCCAAAAATTTGCACGTATGGCATCATTTGTGCACCATTTAATCGATAGTTTGGTTTTTTTTGGGTCAACTAGTATACCCGTTTTTGGGTTAGCAAAAAGGCTTGCCAAATCGTCTTTGGTTATGTTGAGGGCCCTGACCTCATCATAATCCAAACCATCATCAAACATCTGGTGCATTTCATCACGCCAACGAAGAGCGGCATTTTGTTGGTTTGTAAGAGTTTCAATGTTATCCACTATGGTGTTTAACGTGGATAACATAGGAGCCAGTGCAGGTACATTATTGTATGTTCTATGCAAACCTCTCAACTCAGTGAGATTTTCATTTATCAAATCCGCGATTCGAGGAGGGTTTTGAGGAGGTAGAGGATCATTTGGTGGACGGTTTTGTAGGGATACTGGATCGTTTGGTGGTGGGTTGCGAGGAATATTATTCCCTGCCTCAGTGTCATCATTTTGATCAACCATTCCTATTGAATTGCAAAACGTAATATATATTAAAAAAAATCTAAATTTTAACCATTTTTGTCAAAAAAACCCTAGATTCAACTAAAACAAACAAAATCTTGTTAAAATCTATTAAATTTAGGTTAAAAATGAGTCAGGGGGGGGGAGGGGAACCTACCTGATATCTGGTATCCGATTTGCTATTTGATATCCGATTTATTATCTAATATCCGATCTGACTGGCCCAAATTTGCGTGAAAATAAGGGCCGCGGGTCTGTGATTTTGTGTTTAATCCATGCACAGGTATCGGATATCCGATATTATAATATATATAATATAACATATATATTACATTTTATATATTTTTATATTATATTTTATATTTATTATATTAATTTACTATATATTATAATATAAAATATTATTATTATACTATATTATTATAATTTATAATATATTATACTTTTTTATTATATATTATATTATAAGATATTACTTTTTATTATTATATTATATTATATATATATATATATTATATTACATTACTATATATTATAATATATGAAATATTATATTATATTATTATAATATAATATGTTATTATAATATTATTATTATAGTATAATATTATACGATTATAATATAATAATAATATTATTATTATATTATAGTATAATATTATTATTATTATTATATTATAGTATAATAATTATTATAATAATAATATTAAATAATAATAATATTATTATAATATAATAGTATGATATATTATTTAATATTATTATTATTATTTTATATCAATAATAATAATATTAAATAATATATCATACTATTATATGATTTTAATTATTAGTCGGATATTGGATTTAAAATCGGATATCCGATAAGGCTCAGCTTAACCTTCCAGGTTTGGTTCCTGGATAGGTAAAAAAAAGTCAGAGCGGATTTTGAAGCGCTTTTAGGCATCTTCAAACTCTCTTTTTTCACATCACCACTTTTTGGCACACCATGATCCTGCACATACCCATATTTCACCTAACTCTTCTTAAGGAGGACAAACCCTAAACTTTCTATGAGTGTGAAAAGGAATGTATGAATGATCAAGGAGAGTTTTGCATGTGAAAACCAAGACATTCATGGTGACTGAGGTATTATGATATGAAATTGCATTACAAAATTAGTTAAAGGAGAACTGGGGAAGGAAACAATGAATAGTAGAGAGACATTTGATCAAAGAGGATCAAGAATACATTAATTTAGAGGTGATCTTTCATTAAGAAACAAAGTACTAACTATAGGATTAATGCTGAGACATTCTAATAGGTGAATCAGTAAATCTCTTAATAGAGTAGTCTTAACAAGTTGTATTGAAATCCTCTAACAAAGTGCTTACTTTATTGTGAGTTAAATTCCTTTAACAAGGAACACTTTTAATAGGGTGTTGAAATCATTGAATAGGGTAAGACCTAATAGTGTTTGTAAGCCTTTAATAGGGTAGACCATTCATAGGGTAGATCATGTTTCATGATCAAACATTGTAACCTTCATTGAATACATTTTATTATTGTAGTAGTGAACATTTGTGGGTGTGATCCCCACCCTAGTTTTATGTTGTCATTGGAGGATTTTTGGGTAACCATATCTAGTGTCATATGTTTGAATGCTTACTTGTTGGCATGTTTTAGATGTACATGCTTTACATGGTATTTCAATTTACTTATTGAATATGTGAGATGGATGTGTGGTGAATATTTTATGGGTTAAAGTTTGAAGCACTAATTCACCCCCCGCCTCCCCTCTCAAAAGTTTACCTTTCCTATTGAGAATTCCAATAAAAGGGCATTGATTTTGATGAGATATACTCCCCTATTGTTAAAATGAATTCTATTCGCACTATTTTAAGTATTGTGGCTATTGAAGGTTTGCATATGGAGATGCTTGATGTTAAAACAACCTTCCTTCAAGGTGATTTGGATGAAGAGATATATATGGCTGAGCCATAGAGATTTGACATCAAAGGTAAGGAGAACATAGTGTGTAGATTAAAGAAAAGTTTATATGGCTTGAAGCAAGCACCTCGGCAATGATATCTAAAATTTGATAGTTTTATGCATGAGCATGGATATAGTCAGTGTCATTAAAATCATCATGTTTAATTTAAGAGGTTGGATGAAGATAACTACATTATTTTATGTTTATATGTTGATGATATGCTTGTAGTTGGGTCTAACATGGATTACATTAACGAGCTGAAATGCCATTTAGCACATGTATTTTCTATGAAGGATTTGGGGGCAGAAAAAAAAATCATTGGTATGAAAATTTGTAGAGATAGGATGAATAGGAAATTGAATCTATCTCAGGTTGATTATGTTGAGAAGGTGTTGCAATGTTTCTCTATGGAGAATGCTAAAGCTATCAACACACTTTAACCTAGTCATTTGAAGTTGAATAAGGAGATGTGTCGAAAGACAAAAGAAGAGGACATTAAGATGTTCAAGGTACCCTATGCTTCAGCTATAGGAGGCTTGATGTATGCTATGGTATGTACAAAGCCAAATATTGTACATGTGTTGGGAGTCATTAGTAGGTATATGAGTCATCTAGGAATTGATTATTGGAATGCAATCAAATGGATTCTCAAATATTTGAGAGGAATATCTAGTAAGTGTTCACACTTTGGGGGCTCTACTATTGACTTACAAGGCTATGTTGACTCTGATTTAGTAGGAGATATTGATACCAGGCAGAGTACTATGGTTATGTATTTACTATTGGTGGGGTTTAGCTAGGTTTCTAGGTTACAAAAGGTTAATGCATTATCAACTATAGAGCTAGAGTATGTTTTTTCTATAGAGGTAGCCAAGGAGATGATATGGATTTAGTTCTTCTTGGAAGAGTTGGAACATCCTTAGGAGGGTAATTAATTATTTATAGATAGCTAGAGTGCCATTCATCTTGCAAATAATTCAACACTACATTCAAAGACAAAACACATATAGTTGTGGTACCATTTCATTCAGTCAATTTTGGATGATGGACAACTAAAGATGGACAAGATACATAAAGATGAAAATCTAGCTGATATATTTGCAAAGGTAGTGACAAGGGAGAAGCTGAATTCCTCTTTAGTTTTAGTCGGTCTTCTATACTAAATAGGAATAAAAGAACAATAGAGTCTATAATGGTTTGATCTAATTGGAGCCCCATGTGGTAGTGGTATTGCTATATGACCAGTCTCCAAGTGGGAGATTATTGTATAGTATGGAGTCTAATCAGTTCCCAAGTGGGAGATTGTTAGTTTGTGGTGACTGATTAGGGAAGTATTGTTTGCCAATGGTGGGTTACTATTCACCAATGGTGAGCTACTGTTCGCTAATGGCTAATATTTACCAATTGGTTATTGTTTATATTCACCAATTTATGGCTAACATGTTGTAACTAATTTTAACCCTGAAGTGGAAAAAATACTTCTATAAAAGGGCTTAGGGTTAGTGATTATTTGATAAGGTGTGATACAAAAATTGGCTCTTGTGGCATACTGAGTTGTAAGAGATTACATATTGTAATCAAGTTGTAAGCATTGGATCGTAATAATATTGGACTTGCTATTTGATGGGTGTTGCCCAGGGATTGGGTGAACCATGTTAAATCTTGGTGTCTTGTGTTATTTTCTATGTGATCTATTATTTTTTGATATTATTTATATTTGAATGTAATTATTATTTATGTCTGTGGTTAAATCCTAACAGTAATCCTTGTAGTCTTCTCTACCACATGGAAGAAGTGATTGTAAACATTAGATGAACAAACAAAATGAATGGTAATTGTGTTTTAACCAATTCATTTATGTTACAAAGAATTGGATACAACCGAGTCATATCCACAAAATCTATGAGAGACATATAATTAAAAAAATGACATGAATTTAAGTATGAAACTAGAATCTATTGGAACTACAATTAGAAAAAAAATTATTTTGTAATTGATATCAAATTCACTAGTAATACATTTGCTAATAGTATAGAGTTCCATATTATTTGATTGATGAAGAGGGTTTGAAAAGAGAGATATCAAGATGCATTAGTAAAGTGGTTGAGTAAAGAAGAGTAAGTATGATGTAATTACAAAGGGGACTTGATTAGTTCGTATTTGACAAGATTTTTTTTTTTTATCATTATATTAAGTGAAGAAGAATGATGAGTTGAAGTATAGAAGAGATGATTGATAAGATTCAACAAGTTGAGTAAAAGGTTGATTTTGACCAAGTGACATGTTACTAGGTCAATGAAGAATTTAACCATTACCGAGTAGAAGATTAACGAACTTAAGTATTAGTTGAGTGTTGGTAATAGTCAAGTGAAATTAAGAGAAATTGAAGTAGTGACCAAGCATTGTATTAATTGAGCAAGTCAGTCTAAGCTGAGTGAGATGGATCAGTAGTGACCAAGATACTCAGTGATGATTGAGTTGAAGAAGATAGTGATGACTGAGTATTAACAAATTAATAGTTTATGAAAGAATCAATATTTGAGGCTATCACACTTGAATTTATGGTAGGAAAAATGCATTAATAATGAGGATTGATCAATTGGAATATTTAATCCTTGAATTAAGTTTGTTAAGTGATCTAAGGTGGGGATTCAATGAAAAGTTTCTAGAAGTTCAAAGGAAAGAATAAGAAAGACATAATAATAGATAGATTCAATGAATTTGATCAAATTCTAAGATTTATGGTTATGTTTAAGGTGAAAAAGATTAAATGAATCTATTTAAGGAAGCACAAGAGATGTTTTTCATTTTATCTATATTGGAAAATTTGTGGAGAACAAGTGAAGAACAAAGTTGGGGAAGAAGAGTGAGAAATTGGTAAGAGAATGATTTCTTGAAGTGTTGCAAAGAAGATTAGAGATTGAGAGTATGATGAAGACCAATCAATAAACCTAGAAAGAGCCAAATGGATATTTGAATATGCAAAGTGAGTTGTATTTTAACAAATCAGCCTATTTGTTATTTCTAACCAATATGGTAGTAAAATACTATAATCAAGGTGACATTCTAATGGGATGTTTTAATGACCTCTAACAAGGCCACTCCTAATAAGGTGATTAAATCCTTTAAAATTATTAAACATAATAGTATGTTTTGAAAATTTTTACAAGGTTGGCTCTTAACTAATCTCACTTTAGAAGAGTGAAAAACTGGTAGCATGTTACTTTGTGATTTTTCATAGTTGGATTTCCACATTAAATCTTGGTGTCATAGTTACATGTGATTTTTTATTTCATGTTTCAGGCTATTTACTATTATATGTTTCTATTATTTGGCATACACTAAATAGAGAGAAAGGTGATGATATGAATTAATTGGATTACTATTGATTCAATGTATTGGCCAAGTGGATTTATAATTTGATTAAGTTTTTTAAAATAGTTAAAAGTTGAATTGGTACATCTAGACCTGAGGATAACTGGTTCAACCCCCACCCCCATCCCTTAGTTATTATAATTATTCTAAAAATAGGCATTAGATGTTTTGGTTTTTGCAAGGAAAGTTTGAAGGGACTTAAGATAAAGATCAAAATGTATAAGAGAGAGGTACCCAAGATTGAAAAAAGAGACCTTTCCAACATGGAAATGCTTGATGAGATTGCATCTATATCAAGATGGAGATTCCGCATTACACTAACTAAAAAATAAATACATGTTGAAGCAACTAGACCCATGATGATTGAGAAAATCAAAAAGAAGCAGGAGCACGATCAAATGATGATAAACCTAACCTCTTCACTAAGTTATGTTGAGTTTGATGATGTGAAGGATTTTACTACTATAAACAAAATCTGGGATAAGTTAGCACAAATTCATGGAGGAGAGAAAAATGTGTTAAGGGATAAAGTAAAAATTTTGAGGAGTAAGTTTGATGACATGAAAATGAAAGAAGGAGAAAAATTTTCATAATATTTTGGTCAAATCAAAGTAGCGGTGAACGCAATTTGAGGTGTTGGAGTAGGCATGCCTAAAGAGACTATGATAAAAAAGATATTAAGAACTTTACTTCTTGATTATGTCATCATAGTATCTACAATACAAGAACTGAGATATACACTTGATAATGATTTGACACTAGATAGTCTAATTGGTAGACTCACTACATTTAAGTTGTCAAATTTTGATAATTATACATCTTCTACTATTGAATATTGTTTCAAGTCTCAACTAACCCTTGATGAATATAAAAGAAGAAAAAGTTTAAAAAGTAAGCTTGTGGACAATGATAGTGAATCAAATGATGACCTTGATGATCTAGAAACAATATTTGCAAGAAGGCTACCAAGAGGAAAAGGAAAATATGAAAGTAAACTTCCTATAATTTGTTTTACATGTAACAAAGTTGGTCATATTGCTATAAGATGTCCCAATAGAGATGAAAAGGAGGAAAGGAAAGATCGTAGATACCAAGGAAGAAAAGAAAACTGAGACCACTAAGGTAATAAAGAATACAAGAGAAAACATAATAAATCTTATTACGTTGATGAACAATATGCTTCTAAAAGTGATTTTGATAAGCATGATGAAGAAGATATTTATGTTGCAATGAAAGATGAATCTAATGAAGATGAAAACATTGAGAAAAAATCTCTTATTTTAAATGTTAGTAAGAATAATAAATGAATAATTTCAATAGTGGTTTCTCACATCATATGATTGGGGATACAAGTAAATTTGAAAAGCTAGAATATTATAATTGAAACTATGTTAAGTTTGAAAATTGATGTAGGAGCATCTTGGGTCTTGGAGAAATCTTGCATCAACCAAAAATATCTCTTATTTTTTGTACTAGTATGTTGTTCATAAGTTAGTTTTTCTATTTTTTATTTTCATTTCATGCATGGTTAACATAATGATGAGGACCTATCCTTGATCCTCCTCCTACATGCACAAACCTTGGTTCTTTGTATTTTTCTAGTTGTGAATTGTCCTTTGCAGTCCCCATTTGTTGCATTTTCATTTTAGTGAGGCATGTTGCTTCTTTTGGCATGGTTTCAGATTGTAACGTGGCATGTTGTGAAGTTAGGAGCTGACTTCTCAAATAGCTTTGGACAAGCCTTTGAGTGTGCATCTTCTTATGTTGTATTTGGTGATGGTTTTGGGTTTACTCTCTAAGGTTTGACCTGTAATGTATTTAAATGCTTGACTAGCTAAGTTGTGGCTTAGATAGCTATATAAGAGGCTTAGTTAGATGCAGAAGTTAGTATCATGAAGAAAGAATAGCATGAAATATTGAGGAGTAAGATAGGATGCGAGCTTGGACACTAATTTCATAATCTCCTTGTATATAGCCAAAACCCAAAAGGCCTCATAACCGAGCATGTTGAAAGATTTCTTTTAATTATTACACCAGTCTAGTTGTCATTTTCCTAGCTTCATATAATCTTGTTTCATGTGATATTATATAATGTTTTTATATTTAACTCTAAGCAAGGCACGTGTATGTTTAAGTTTGAGCTTTTTTACTTGAAATACCGTATCTTGTGTTAGGTGGTATTAGAGAAGGGTTCTTTCTTGTGGATTGGATCATGGAGAACCATATTGGATTGGTTGTAGGGTGGTAGATCAAAAAGTATGACCTATAACTTGTAGAAGGTACAGTATTGCAGGAATTATTAATTATCAAAATTCTATGCGGTAGAGGAAATGTTGATAATGTTATAATGGATATGTTGAGGCAGATTACAGCTAGGCCTAAAGCTATAGAAACAATCTAGAGAAGAGATGTAAATCTTGAATATGGTAGTGATGAGGAAGAGGTAACAAATAATCCAAATCTTGAACTTGAAATTAAATAAGATGAGGAAAGACTTTTAGATTTTTGTCTAGGGAGAACTCTAGACTTTCGGTTGAATTTGCATGCTATGATGGAAGATTTGAGACTAATGCAGTATTGGATTAGATCTATGAGATGGATAAGCATCTTAAGTATGAAGGTACTCCTAATAACAAGAAGGTTAAGATAATAGTCACAAAGTTGAAGGGCCATGCATCTCTTTGGGGGAATCATTTACAAACTAAGAGACAAATGAGAGGTAAGGAAAAGATCAAGCTATGGAAAAAGATACTAGGAAATATAAAAAAAAGTTTCTCCCAATAGACTACTAGGTTAGTTTGTTAAGAAAAATGAAAAATTTGAGACAAAAGGATATGAGTGTGAAAGAATATATTTAGGAATTTTACAAGTTCGATAATAGATCTAATCATATAGATGATGAAGTTGAGAAAGTGGCTAGATACTTGAATGGCCTAAGAACATCAATTAAAGATGAGATCAGCTATGTTAAGATGGATAGTGTGGATGAATCCCACCTATTTCTTTGAAGGCTGAAGAATGATTAAAAAAAAGACATGATCAAAGATAGAGAGGAAGAGGTGGAAGATTTCAAAGAATAGAGGGAGAACTTATGGAGAAAGTAACAGATCTGACAATGTAGTACAAGATAAAGGATGGAAAGATGAACTTGTTGGTAAAAGAAGTAATTACTCTAGAGGTAGCTATACTAGTTATTGTAGGAACAATAATGGTGGAAGGAAGGAAGAGAGATCTTGGTTTAAAGGTACTTGTTACAAATGTGGAAAAGAAGGACATAGAGCTTTTGAATGCACTAAATCAAGAAAGAAGACTCAAGGTGATAGCATAAATACTTTGGCTTGTAAATAAATTGATGAAACATCCAATGAGATTGAGAATAGTGAGAATATGATGTTAAGAAGGATCTTATGTAGTTATGAAGATAATGAATAACCTATTTTAAACAAAAAATTTTTCAAGACCAGATGTAAGATTGATGAAAAATGTTGCAAAGTAATCATTGACAGTGGAAGTTTAGATAATTTGGAGTCTAAAGAGATCATTAAATAATTGCACTTTTAGAGATTGAAATATCCAAAACCTTACCATGTTTCTTGGATCTAGAATGAGTACAAATTATTTTTAAGTAAAAAATGCCTTGTCAAATTCAAAATTGGGAATTATCACAAAAAGGTCTTGTCTGATATTATGCCTATGGATTGTTGTCATATTCTTTTGGGTAGAGCTTGGTAGTATGATAGACAAGATTTTCCTGATGGTAGATTGAATCAATACACTATTTATGTAATTGGAAGGAAATGAATATTGTTTCCTTTGGTGGAAAAGTTTGATGAAAGAAATTGTACTATAGTTAGAGTATTTTTTGTTGAGAATAATAAGTTTGCAAGAGAAATGAAAGAACATTATGTTTTCTATGATTTGATTCCTAAAAGGACTAAGAAAAAAGATGAGTTAGAAGTGCACCTGAGATTGAACATTTATTTACATAATTTCTTGACATCATTTATGTTAATGTATCTGATGGTTTGCCTCCTATGAGAAGTATATGGCATTGTATTGATTTGATACCTGGAGCTAGTTTGTCTAATAAAGCACCACATAGGTTAATAACTAATGAAAAGATTGAGATAAATAGACAAGTACAAGAATTTATTGTGAAGGGTTTGATTAGAAAATATTAGAGTCCTTTTGAAGTACCTGATGTATTAGCACCTAAAAAGAATGGATAATGGATAATGTGCATTGATTCAAGAGTTATAAACAAGATAATAGTGAAGTATATATTTCCCTTTCCTAAGATGGATGACATAATTGATAGTTTGAGTGAAGAAAAATATTTTACAAAGATTTATTTCAAAAGTGGATATAACCGGATTAGAATTAGAGAAGGAGATGAATAAAAAACTACTTTGAAGACTAATGAAGGTTTGTATGATTGGTTGGTTGTTCCCTTTGGCCTAAATAATGGACCTAGTACTTTCATGAGGTAGGTGAATGAAGTTTTGAATAAGTTCTTGAGTAAATTTTTTATTGCATTACTTCATCATATTTTGATATTCAATAAGAGTAGGGAAGAACACCTTAAACATATTAGACAAGTATTGCAGAAATTAAAAGATAGTTGCTAATTAATTTGAAGAAATGTGCATTCATGAAAGAAGAGATTATTGTTGTCACTTAGGTTTACACCCTTGTCCAAGGCCTATGCGCGAGGACAACCTAGTGAAACATGGAAACAACCTCCAAGCTGTGGGACTTGAACTACGAGATTGAGTCTCCGGAGAAGGCCGACTTCCTCTTACTGTCAGGGTGCACCTATCTATTCTCAGAAGGAAAAGGGAGAAAGAGAGCACTAAAGAAAATCTACCTAGTCTAATCTAAGGTGGTGATGCACCAAAACAGAGTGTTCAGACTCATTTCTGCCCATATATGCACTACAGAACTAGGGTAACATCCAAAGTCATACATTCATTCAGACTTATATCGATCAACAACCACATACAGATCAGGAAACCAACTAAATAACACCAAGAACAGAAGATTTCACTTGTATATTATTCAATAGTCCAAAGATAGATACAGTATGCAGACCACTGATCTCAACAATACATCAATGAGAGGTAAAATGATACACATACACGTTGATGGCTGAAAGAGATGATACAGGATGCTTATCTAGCTCAGAGACAAAGGGATTTTTACACTGCAAGTTTGCAAGCAGCAATAGAGAAAATCAGGGAGAGTCGACCCTAAGAACAGATCACCAAATTGCCTTTATAGATTAGGCATAACTGAAGATTTCTGCATTACATTCACTTCTCACCTACTGGCATTAACTTTCCATCCTGAGAATCCAATCAAAGATCTGATTGAACATGGCCTGCATACCAAGAAATCTAATATCCCTCTGAGAAAGAGCCTGGAGAAGACAGGAACGGCGCCACAACATTCCCTGACATGGTAGATGGATCGACCAGATGGATGGAGTGTCTTTCTGTGCTTGGCATTCATTCTGAGTTGGTGGTAATTAATCCCACCATCAGATTTGTGGCAAAACCCTGATTTCTCATCATTCATGATTCGTGCATCCAATGAATCGATCATTCAACAGGCTTGATGAGCCAACTGGGCCATGCAAGCCAATCACACCTTCGATCTCGCCACCTTGGCAGTCCCTTTATGTTTGACTGGGCGCTTACCACCCTTTCCGTGCAACTGGGTGCTATGTTGCTATCAAAAAAGTCTTCGAAGATCTCGATAGTGCCATAGCAGCTAAGGGTTTCAACTTGACTGTGCCACCTTTACCATCTAACTGCAATCGCACGCTAACTGTTACATTGACTGCAATGATCGCAATGACCGCCATCCGTTAACCATCTTACGGGCGCTAACTCGCTATCATAAAATTCGTGTGGTATCTCCATGGCGAGATAGCGCCCATTGCTGATCTTCGTAGATCTGACGGTGTAGAACTTGCCCCTGCAACATGCTGGTCGCGTCAAGAAGCTGGTCCCATGACATGTCCATGCCCTGACCTGGCATGTGTGGCGATTCTTGATTCGCCATGGACCTTCCAATCCAAGACTAGGCCCATCCTATTTGGCACCACCTCAGTGACGCATCTTGGTGAGACTTGACCCCACTGACACGTGGTAGAAGAGCGCCAATTCGCTATGCTAAAAACCCTGCAGCTTCGCCATGGCGAGATGGTGCCTGCCGCCGATCCATTTCCAATCCGACGGTCACAAAACTTGACCTCCCACGACCCTCCTTCTCTATTGATTCGTCGGGCCCACTGATATGTTGCATCTCCTCATTGGTATGTTGGTTACTTAAATCTAACTGCATCGGCGACATGAAATGTGGCCCCACCAGGACACATGGCGCACGGGCGCTATGTCGTCGATGTTAACTCTCGGGCAGTTCTTGATAGTGACACAGCGCCAGTCGTAGATCCCTGCGGATCCGACGATCATGAAGACTCGCCATTCCTTATGAGACTACAGGGCCCGCTGTACGCTATGCACTGACTCATACACACATGGCACTTTCCTATTTGGTTTGACGAAACATCAGCTGGCAACCCAAGACCTGATCCGCAGAGCGACTATGTGTCAGCTAGGCGCCATGTCGCTATGCAAAAATCAAGACCAAATTCCCATAGCGCCATAGCACCCACTGACAGCATGCCGTAAGATTTACACATGTCCCCATCCGATTCACTATCCTGACGCCAGGCTGACAAATTACACTGCAGAATACCGACGGGACCCATCTGCCCGATCATTCCTCGCCATGGTGAACTTTCCATTTGGGCGCTATGTCTCCATCGAAAAATGCATTGGTTTTCCATTGGCACCATGGAACCTCACTATTTTTTGAAACCTCCGGGCCGTGAAACTTGTTTTCTTGCCACCGTGAAGCTTCTGACTTGCCGTACTCTGCGATCTGTGACTGGACTCTGAATGACACCTGGCAATCCCTGGTGAGACCTGGCTCATGTCGATCCACATGGTGGATGGTCGCTATGTCGCCATGATAAAATCCATGCATCTCTGCCATAGCGAGATGGCGCTTACCATTGATCCAAGCTAATCTGATGGTGGTGATCATAAACCCCGACTATGTTAGCCGTGCCGACAGAAACTCCAACCTGGCACACGTGGTTCCTTCTGATTTGTCACTGCGACACTTGATTCTATCGGTCGTTGAAACTCGCCACCGTGAATATTTTCATCGGGTGCTATGTCACTATGGAGATTTTTTGGCCGATATGCGATAGCGACATAGCACCAAGGGCATCAAAGAACCTTTTTGACCCGTCGAATGTCGGACCCACCCCTACAACATGTCGATAGGGCATCATCGAGCTATCATAAATATCATGCATTTCCTTTATAGCGTGATGGCACCAACCGTCGGTACTGCTTAGATCTGATGGCCAAAAAATCGTGGGTCGTAGCATTAAATACTAATTTGAGACTAACCGTTGCACGAGCCACGCATTCAAATTTAAATCCTTGGCGATAAAACCAGTGGTAACACTTTTGGTGACTCGTAGGGGGCATGAGCCTGCTCAATGCATGACCAGTGCCTGAGAATGATCCATTGGGCCATGGAGTCAAAAAAGAGGGCCTGGAAGGTACGAAATTGAGAGCTACAAGAAACCCTAACCCTTAATGAGGAAATCAAAGCATTGAAAACCCTTGAAACTCTAGCTCTATCTATGCGACTTGGAAACAAAAAATAGAACCTCCTCAGCAACTTGAGACTTGTCAAAACTTCGGGAACTGGCGACTCAAGAAGTGAGCCATGTGCACGCGCACTTATTGCAAAACAAGAACAAACAGGAAGCAACTAAACTAACTATGTACATGGACTCACAACCTTTTCAGAAACAGGGCTTCAGATGGATCCCATTGACTAGAATGGGCAGAATTTCACCATTTGGCCTACTTAGCTGGAATGCATTGGCCTGTTTGCAACTGGAGATCAGATAAGGGCCACTCCATAGTGGATCAAATTTGGAGTGCCTTCCTAGTTTTTCTCTATCTGAGTCCCACTTGAGAACTAAATCTCCTTCTCTAAAGATTCTGGCCCTTGCCTTCTTATCAAAACTCTTCTTCATCTGCTGCTAGTGTATCTCCAGGGTTTGCATAGCTTTGTTTCTCTATTCTTCCAGTTCAATCAACTCTGCCATTCTTACTGACATGGAACTATTTTCAACCAATTCCAGCTGATGAGCCAATTCCAAGGATGGGAATTCCAATGAGATTGGAAGTCTGGCCTCCCTACCATATACCAGCACAAAAGGTGAATTCCCAATAGATCTCTTGGGTGTTATCCTATCAGCCCACAGAGCAGTCCTTAATTTTTTATGCCAGACCCTCTGATTGTCTTCTATCATTCTCCTTATGATTCTGATCAGATTCGTATTGGAAGATTCAGCCAAACCATTACCTTGAGGATAGTAATTTGATGATGTGCTCAGATAGATATTGTGACTCATTGCCCATGCACAAATTTGGGTTTCAACAAAAGATTTGGCGTTATCTGAGATGATAGTAGAAGGAGAACCAAACCTAGATACAATTCCATCAAGGAATTCAACAACTGATGGCTCTGTAGCATCCTTCAAGGCAACTGCCTCTGTCCACCTAGTGAAATAATCGATAGCAGCCAAGATCCATTTATGACCTGCACTAGATGGAGGATTAATGGGGCCTATAAAATCCAACCCCCACTGGGTGAAGGGCTGATCCACCTAAATAGGATGAAGAGGAAGAGCTACAAGTCTCTGTTTGCCTAAGAAAAAAGCACATTTCTCACATTTTCTCACATACCTATAACAATCATGGAACAGAGATGGCCAATAATATCCAGCCCTCATGATCTTCATTGCGGTTGTTCTTGCAGAGAAGTGGCCACCATCAGGGCCATCATGAAGTTCTTTAATCATCCTCTCAACCTGATCCTCTTCAATACATCTCAACAGGGTCCCATTAAAATCCCTCCTGAATAGGATATCATCAATCACAACATAGGGAATGGACTGTAGCCTATATTGTCTTCTTTTAGCTCTGTCCAATCCCTGAGGGTATCCATTCCCTAATAAAAATTTCCTCACGTCATCCATCGAGCTCCTAGGACCATTACCATTTCTTACCTCCTGCTGCTCTATTATTACCATAGCAACTTCTTCATCTGAATCCTGACCTGATAACATTTCTTTGCATAATCCTCTCCCTCTTACCAATTTGGTAATCTGAATATCAAAATCATATTCCATTACCCTAGTGATCCATCCAGCCCTCTTCTCACTGATATCTTTGCTTAACAGGAAGTCTTTTACACTTGCATGGAGCACCAACAAATGGATCCTATTGTGGGATAAGAGGTGTCTAAATTTCTTCAAGGCTCTAATGATTGCAAGGGCTTGCTTCTCAACAAAGCTATACTTATCTTCATATTCCTTGAGCCCTTCACTAAAGAAGGCTATGGGCTGCTCCTCATTCTTGTCATTTGTCTGAGTCAAGACAGCAAAAATACTTGACTCACCACCTAAAGTGTAGAGGATGAAATCTTTCTCAAAATTTGGGTTCATGAGAGTGGGGGCTGAGGCTATGGCTGCCTTGATTTCTTCAAAACTCTCCTTCCCTTCCTTGGTCCATGAGAAGACCATATCTTTCCTAAGCATGGCTATAAGGGGTTTCACCATGATGGAAAGATTAGGAATAAACCTTCTTACAAAATTTATCCTACCAAGGAAACTTTGCAGCCCCTTCTTGTGTTTAGGGAGAGGAAGGGAAAGTATTGCTTTTGTTCTTTCTGGATCAATGGTCAATCCATCCTTAGATACAATATGTCCCAGTAATTTTCCTTGGCTTGTAGCAAAGACACACTTGGCTGGGTTGAGGGAAACCCCAAACTCTCTACATCTTAGAAATACCTGTTTCAAATGCTCAAGATGATCTTCTACATTCTTGGAATATACAGTTATATCATCAAGGTATACTAAGACAAACTTGTCAATTAATCTTTTGAAAGCCACCTCCATTGCCTTTTGGAATGTGGCACCTGCATTTGTTAATCCAAATGGCATCTTGCAATAAGCATAGGTGCCCCATTTAGTAGTAAATGTTGTCTTATATCTGTCAGATTCTTTAACCAACACTTGGTTATAACTAGAAAATCCATCGAGAAAAGAGAACCTCCTTGACCCACTGACCTTGGACAAAATTTTCTCCATAGAAGGGAGAGGATGGTGATGTTTAAGGGACGCCTGATTAAGATCCCTAAAGTCCACACACAATCTAATTTCTCCATTCTTCTTCCTTACAGGGACCAGGTTAGCTACCCATGATGAGTGTTTGATAGGAAAAATTATGTTAGCCTCAATCAACTTGGATAGTTCCTTCCTCATTAAGGGTTCAATCTTGGGATTCACTGGCCTCTATTTTTGCCTTACTGGTTTGACCCTATCAACTAAATCTATGGTATGCTAAAACAAACTAGGGTCAAAACCCTTTAAGTCATCATATGTCCAAGCAAACACATCATTAAATTCTTGACATAGATGAATGAAATTTTCTTGCTCAGCCTCAGAACATACCTTCCCCATGTTAAGAGATTTTCCATCAGCAATAGTAACTGGGGCATGATCATCCTTTTCTGCAGCTAGATTTATTCCTTTGCCTCTTGACTGATCATCAAGATTAAAGACACTCTCCAAGGTAATGAGACCCTTGGGTAGTTTGTTGGAACTGAATGATCTGATCACCATACTGATCTTGTAGTCTTGACTGATTTCTTTCTGAAAATTTTGCTTCATTCTGCAAGAAACTCACAATCTGCTCATCAGACTCAAACACTTGCCAATGAGTATTATTATCAAGAACAGCAGGCCTTACTACCACCTTTATTTGTTGCTTCTTCTCTTCCTCAAGATTCCCTGGCACATCATAAGATGCACCCACTGCTGCAAGTCTATCAGCATATTTATTTTCTTTCCTAGGAATGCTCTAGATATTAAATGCTTGGAAACCCTCAAGAAAATCCTAGACTCTGTGTTTGTAAGACTTGAGCAGGCCATTTTTAGTGATATTCTGATTTCTCACTTGGTTCACTACCAACTCACTATCTCCATATACTTTCAAGGCTTGAATTCCCCTCTTTTGGGCAAGTAGGAGACCTTGGATCAAAGATTCATACTCGGCCACATTATTGGTACAACTGAATTGGAACCTAAAAGAGAAGTAGTATCTTATTTGTGCAGGAGAGATCAACATAACACCAGCCCCTGATCCATTTCTATTCCTTGAGCCATCAAAGTACATACTCCATATTCCACTTATGTCATCATTAGCTCCAACAAGATCAGGAACTTGAGCCTCCTTCTCTATTATGCAATATGTACTAAGGCCTGTCTCAAGAGTTTTCGACATAGACTCAAACTAACATGTATTTGCCCACTCATCTAAGAAGAAATCAGGAATCTCTACTATGGAGGTGGCAAGCTCATTTACTATGTCATTTTCATCCATCTCTAGAATAGGGAAATTCATATTAATGAAGTTGGGGGTGTAGGGTTCAGTACGATGAAGGGCTTGAGGTTCTTCTCTAATTGAAGCATTAGCCCCATATCTGGTCTTAAATGACATATAAGACCAATCAGCAGATATGAATCCACCTATTTGGGCAGTGAAGTCTCTTGAAAGACAGATGGCAAAATAGGGCTTGACTTCAGCAACATATATGTCTTGAATCACAGTACAACCAGGGCATGCATGTAGGGTCATTTCCACATTCCTAAGGATGCCTACGGTTTTGACAGTACTCCCATCTAGTTGTAACACGTCCCTAATAATGGGCTCATATTTCATTCATAAAGCATCAGCAACACACCTAGGCATTACTGAGCTACTAGCCCCCGAATCTATCATGCAATTATGGACTAACTTGCCCCCTATAATCAGAGAAACATAGAATGGAGGAAGTCTAACCTTTTTATTTGTCTCCACATCACCCGCTGGTTGTACTAAACTAGTGTCACTCTCCATGGTAGATGACTGATCTTTGGGTTTAGTCTTTTCCAATTCTTGCTGCAGCATCCTTTTCTGCATTGGTATGGTGGCAATGACATCCCACATGGAAATGCTTACATTGGTTTTCTTCATTTTATCTACCACACTCAAGGGTGCATTAGGAATTTTGGCGAAAACTTTGGGAGCTGTACTCATGAGAGGCTGAGATGGAGAAACATAGGGATCACTTACATCCTGCTTTCTTGGACCTTACCTTTGCTGTTGTGAAGTGTTTGTCTTCTCATTTGTTGTTTGTGTATGAGGTATAACACTCGAAGTTGAGGCCTGCTTAGGAGAAAGGGGGGCAGTATGTTCCATAGCTCTCTTCTTGCTTCTTGTGTTATGAGCAACGAAATCTTGGTTTACATTACAATGCTCCTCCATCTGGTGATTCATGAAAGAGAAATCACCCTCCCTCTGAATATATAAGGCCTCCTTGGGATGATCTTCCTTGTATGATTTCTTTACTGTAGGCTCCTGGACAGTTAGGGCCAAATAAGATTCTGCCTTCTGACATAGGCAATAGGTATAAGAATAGTTACATGAAGGACAAAAGTCTTGATCTTGGGCTAAGTTATTTTGAGGAACTAAAGCTCTGTTCTGATTTGAGCTTGAAGTAGCAGCATGACTATTTTGCCTATTCTGATCAAAAGAGATATTCCAATGATTAGGAGGCCTACCACCACTTGGAGCCTGATGTTGTAATTGGGGAGGCTTGCCACTTTGGGCTTGCTGCCTTTCTAAGGCCACCACCTTGTTACTCATTTTTTGTATTAGAGAAAAACTATCCTCTAATCTCTTCCCTTGGTCCTTCAACTCCTTCCCTTGCTCTTGCAATTTTCTATCCAGAGTCCTCTCTCTTTTATCTGTATTCAGCACTAGACCTTGGAGTATTTCCTTGAGTTCATCTATTCCGTTTGAGGATGTGGAAGCTTGGGGAACTGGAGTAAGGGCTTGTGATGTAGAAATTGTAGGAAGGGGGGCTATTGCTGGTTGGTGGTTGGGAACATCAGGAAAGAAAGGCATAGGAGGCCTTGGAACCAACTTTCCTCCTTGTATTAGGATGTTCTCAGCTTTTATAGCTGTCTCATAAGCATTCGATAATGTATCTCCTCCCATAGTTTCGATTGTAGTGGCAATGTCACTGTTGAAAGCTCTAAGGTAATGCAAGAAGGCATTACCAGGGGTAGGTTTAACTATAGTAGGTATTCTCTCCCATGTCTTTTGGAATCTGTAATTAAAATCAGTCATACATTCATGGGGGGCTCTTTTTATTGTAGTCAGCTGCTCTAGTAGTGACAAATGGTCACTCTTATCCTCAAAATGTTTGCATAATCCTGCTCCTAGTCCATCCCAATCAGTTATGGAACCATGAGCTAAGCCTCTATACCACTGTAATGCTTTTCCTTTTAAGGATGAGGCTAGAAGTCTGACGGCAACATCATCTTCTGTAATACCATGAATATTGCAGACATTCGCTACCTCTTGGATATGCTCTAAAGGGGAAATAGAAGTTTCACCAGTAAAATCAGGTATACTTTTTAGTGCAAATATTGGTATATCATGTCTTTGGGCTAACAACAGAGGACTTCCACCATTAAAGGTGGCAAAAGCATGAACTCTTGGCTGTGCCATATAAACAAGTGTTCTATTGATGAGTGTTGATGGCAATCTAGGCTGAGTTCGAACAGTAGGGGGAGTAGAGATAGATCTTACAGGTATATCAACTGTTATTCTACCCCTAACTGGTGATAATGAAGTTCTAGTCTTCCTTCTGCTAGGATTTGAAAGAGAAAGCTCTTGATATTGAAATTTACCTCTAGAAGATGCCCTTGTTTCAGTCCTGGGCATGAATCACTGCAAACTTGGTTTGGAACCAGACTTTTTTGATGTTCAGAGTCGCCAAGTACTTGAAGAATCAGCCTGTTGAAGGCTTGAAAACTGAAGCCAGCACTATTTCTTCTGCATTTATCTCTAGAATTCTTTCTTCTTGACACCAATAGACCTGAAATCCTCTGATATGAGTCCCATCGGGCATGCCAAAAACTGTTGTCACTTAGGTTTGCACCCTTGTCCAAGGCCTATGCGCAAGGACAACCTAGTGAAACATGGAAACAACCTCCAAGCTATGGGACTTGAACTGTGAGGTTGAGTCTCCGGAGAAGGCCGGCTTCCTCTTACTGTCAGGGCGCACCTATCTATTCTCAGAAGGAAAAGGGAGAAAGAGAGCACTAAAGAAAATCTACCTAGTCTAATCTAAGGCGGTGATGCACCAAAACATAGTGTTCAGACTCATTTCTGCCCATATATGCACTACAGAACTAGGGTAACATCCAAAGTCATACATTCATTCAGACTTATATCGATCAAAAACCACATACAGATCAGGAAACCAACTGAATAACACCAAGAATAGAAGATTTCACTTGTATATTATTCAATAGGCCAAAGATAGATACAGTATGCAGACCACTGATCTCAACAATACATCAATGAGAGGCAAAACGATACACATACACGTTGATGGCTGAAAGAGATGATACAAGATGCTTATCTAGCTCAGAGACAAAGGAATTTTTACACTGCAAGTCTGCAAGCAGCAGCAGAGAAAATCAGGGAGAGTCGACCCTAAGAACAGATCACCAAATTGCCTTTATAGATTAGGCATAACTGAAGATTTCTACATTACATTCACTTCTCACCTACTGGCATTAACTTTCCATCCTGAGAATTCAATCAAAGATTTGATTGAACATGGCCTGCATACCAAGAAATCTGATATCCCTCTGAGAAAGAGCCTGGAGAAGATAGGAACGGTGCCACAACATTCCCTGACATGGTAGATGGATCGATCGGATGGATGGAGTGTCTTTCTGCGCTTGGCATTCATTCCGAGTTGGTGGCAATTAATCCCACCATTGAATTTGTGGCAAAACCTTGATTTCTCATCATTCATGATTCGTGCATCCATCAAATTGATCAGTCAACAGGCTCGACGAGCCAACTGGGCCATGTAGGCCAATCACACCTTCGATCTCGCCACCCTGGCAGTCCCTTTACATTTGACTGGGCGCTTTCCACCCTTTTCGTGCGACTGGGCGCTATGTCGCTATCGAAAAAGTCTTCAAAGATCTCGATAGCGCCATAGCGCCTAAGGGTTTCAACTTGACTGTGCCACCTTTACCATCTAACCGCAACTATGCGCTAACTGCTACGTCAACTGTGATGATCGCAATGACCACCATCCATTAACCATCTTACTTACTGCGCCTCCAAATCTGGGCCCACAAGGACACGTGGTGCACGGGTGCTAACTCGCTATCATAAAATTCGTGTGGCTTCTCCATGGTGAGATAGCTCTCGCCGCTGATCTCCGTAGATCTGATGATGTAGAAATCGCCCCTACAACATGCTGGTCGCATCAAGAAGCTGGTCCCATGACATGTCCATGCCCTAACCTGGCATGTGTGGTGATTCCTGATTCGTCGTGGACCTTCCAATCCGCGACTAGGCCCATCCTGTTTGGCACCACCTCAGCGATGCATCCTGGTGAGACTTGACCCCACCGACACGTGGTGGAAGGGCGCCAAGTTGCTATGCTAAAAACCCTGCAGCTTCGCCATGGCGAGATGGCGCCTGCCGCAGATCCATTTCCAATCCGACGGTCACAAAACTTGACCTCCCATGACCCTCCTTCTCTATTGATTTGCAGGGCCCACTGATATGTGGCATCTCCTCGTTGGTCTATTAGTTACTTAAATCTAACTGCATCGGCGGCATGAAATGTGGCCCCGCCAGGACACGTGGCGCACGGGCGCTATGTCACCGATGTTAACTCCCAGGCAGTTCTCGATAGCGAGATAGCGCCAGTCATAGATCCCTTTGGATCCGACGATCTTGAAGAATTCGTCATTCCTTTTGAGACTACTGGGACCACTGTACGCTGTGCACTGACTCATACACACATGGCACTTTCCTATTTGGTTCGACGAAACATCAGCTAGCAACCCAAGACCTGATCCGTAGAGCGACCACGTGTCAGCTAGGTACCATGTCACTATGCAGAAATCAAGACCAAATTCCCATAGCGCCATAGCGCCCACTGACAGCATGCCCTAAGATTTACACGTGTCCCCATCCGATTCGCTATCTTGATGCCGGGCTGACAAATTATGCTGTAGAGTACCGATGGGACCCATCTGCCTGATCATTCCTTGCCACGGTGAACTTTCCGTTTGGGCGCTACGTCGCCATCAAAAAATGCATTGGTTTTCCGTTGGCGCCATGGCGCCTTGCCATTTTTTGAAACCTTCAGGCCGTGAAACTTGTTTGCCTGCCACTGTGAAGCTTCTGACCTGCCGTACTCTACGATCTGTGACCAAACTTTGAATGACACCTGGCAATCCTTGGTGAGACCTGGCCCATGTCGATCCACATGGCGGATGGTCACTATGTCGCCATGATAAAATCCGTGCATCTCTGCCATAGCGAGATGGCACTTACCGTTGATCCGAGCTAATCCAACGGTGGTGATCATAAACCCTGACTGTGTTAGTCGTGCCGATAGAAACTCTGACCTGACACACATGGTTCCTTTTGATTTATCGCCACGACACCTGATTCTGTCGGTCATTGAAACTCGCCGCCGTGAATATTTTTGTCGGGCGCTATGTTGCTATGGAGATTTTCTGGCCGATATGTGATAGCGACATAGCGCCAAGGCCATCAAAGAACTTTTCTCACCCGCCGAATGCCAGACCCACCCCTGCAACATGTCGATAGGGCGTCATCGCGCTATCATAAATATCATGCATTTCCTTTATAGTGCGATGGCACCAACCATCGGTACTGCTTAGATCTGACGGCCAGAAACTCGCGGGTCGTAGCATTAAATACTAATCCGAGACTAACCGTTGCACGAGCCACGCATTCAAATTTAAATCCTTGGTGGTAAAACCAGAGGTAACAATTATGTACCTTGGTTTATTGATTTTGGTTGATGGACTAAAGATGGACCCTAAAGAGGTAAGAGTTATTCTTGATTGGCCTGCAACATAGAATATTGGAGAAGTAAGATCATTTCATGAATTGGCAAGTGTTTATAGGAAGTTTATCATAAATTTTATAGTTCTATTTGTCATTTCATGATTGAAACTCTAAGAGGAGATATAAGATATTTCAAATGGACAAATGGAGCACAAAAAGAGTTTTGAAGCATTGAAACAAAAGATTGTATAATTGCCTATACTTAACTCACTTGATTTCAGTAAAGTTTTTAAATTTGAATGTGATGCTAGTGGAAGTTTAACTAGGGCTATTTTGAGTCAAGAAGGAAGACCTTTAGCTTTCTTTAATGAGAAATTGAACCATGCAAAGAGGAAATATTTAGTTTATGATTAAGGATTTTATGCTATTGTTCAAGATTTGAAGAAATGGAGACATTATTTGATACCTAAGGATTTTGTGTTGTATACTAACCATAAAGCTTTGTAGTATTTGGGAGGTCAAAATAAGTTGAATTAGAGACATATCAAGTAGGTTGAGTTCTTAAAAAAAAATTCATTTTCATTGAAACATAAAAGTGGATAGTTAAATAAAGTTGTTGATACATTGAGCCAAAGAAGAAATTTGCTGATAGAGATGAGAGTTGAGGTACTTGGTTTTGATGACTTTAAGTTTTCATATGAAACTGATCATGAATTTGTTGAACCTTGGAAATATTGTAAGGAACCAAAAAAAAGTGGTAGATGGACTAATTATTTCATTCAAGAATATATGTTGTTTAAGAGAATTTAGTGATGCATACCTAGAGGATCTATGAGAGAGAAAATAATGAATGAGAAATGTAGTGGTGGACTTGTTGGACATTTTCGAATTGATAAGACTAAAAAATGATTTCAAAAAGATACTTTTGGCCACAAATTGATAAGGATGTACAAATAATTCCTAGAATTTGTAGAATTTTTTAAACAACAAATGAAACTAGTCAAAATTTGGGATTGTATTCACCTTTACATGTAGCTAATAAGCCTTGGGAAGATGTGATGTAGTTCTTGGGTTGCCTAGAACTCAAAGATGTAATGATTCTACTTTGGTTGGAACACTTTCAAAGATTATTCATTTCATACCTTGCAAGAAAATATTTGATGCATTACATGTAGCTAAATTGTTTTTCAAGGAAGTGGTAAGATTACATGGTTTTCCTAAGACTATTGTTTCAAATAAAGATACTAATTTTACTAGTTACTTTTGGAAAACACTTTGGAATAAGCTAAATATAGATTTGAAGTTCAGTTCTACATTTCACCTTCACATAGATGGAAAAATTAAAGTTATGAACAAAAGTTTGGGTAACTTACTGAGATGTTTCATTGGGGATAAGCCTATTAATTGGGATTTAGTTTTGGCACAAACAGAGTTTACATATAATGATTTTGTGAAGAGAAATATAAAGAAGACACTATTTGAGATTGTTACTAGATTTCATCCTAAGGGAACCACATAGTTGAGTGATTTTCCTATTGAAACAAGAAGTGTTGAAGCTAAGGATTTTGCAAATTTCATGAGAACTTTACATGATGAAGTCAAAAGGAATTTTTGGAAAATAGTAATCTAAAATATAAAAAAGAAAATAAGAGGAAGAGACATAAATATTTTGAGATCAGATATGAGGCCATCATTCATTTGAAGAAGAATAGATTTCTAGTTGGTACCTACAATAAGCTGAAAACAAAGAAGTTTGGACCTTGTAAGATTTTGAAGAAATTTGACAATGGTAATGTTTATGAGGTGGAATTATCAACAGACAAGGATATTTCACCTATATTCAATATTGTAGATATCTTCAAGGTAGATGAGGAGATGGAAGATAACCAAGACTATCTTAAAAGGAAGAAAGATAGCATTCAGAGAATCTTGAATAGTAGAATAAGAAAGAGTACAATAGGAAAAATGGAATACTAGCTCCATAGAACACCAAACTAGTTGAAGATAGTTCATGGATTACACAAGATGAGTTAGATCTTATTGATTTAGGTCAAAATATGAGAAGTGCCTAATGTGGACATTAGTTCTTTATTAACCCCAAGTGTCTGATGCAAGAGAATCTTGGGTCTAGGAGAAATCTTGTGTCAACTAGAAAATCTCTTATTTTATGTACCAATCTATTATATGAAAGGTGGCCATTTTTTTTGTTAGTTTTATGTTATGTTTGATTAAAATGATGATGAAGACCTATCCTTGGTCCTACTCGTAAGTGTGTAAACCTTGGCTATTTGTATTTCTCAAGTTGGGAACCACTCTTTATAGTCCTCGGGTGAATGCACAAAGTTGGGTCGCAATTTCGTGGAAGTAAAATCCGTGAAATGAGACCTCTTAGAAACGGGTACCTGATTTTAAAAAATTGGCACCTGTTTTAGGCTCGGGTGCCCGACCCTAAATTTAAAAAATGGGCATCCGTTATTTTTAAAAATCAGGTACCCATTTTTTATTTTCAAAAATTGGTACCCATTTCTCAAAAAATTAAAAATTTGAATTTTTAAGAAATGGGAACCCATTTTTTAAAAATAAAAAATGGGTACCCACTTTTTAAAAATTGGGTACATGTTTCTTAAAAATTCATTTTTTTAAGTTTTTGGCAGATTTTACATGCCACTTTTAGCTTTTCAAAATGGGTACCCATTTTTTGAAATTCAAATAACGGGTGCCCGTTTCTTATAACATGAGGTGGAATTTTTTTTTCCTGCCTTGGATTTGGTGTGGGACAGGCTTGGTGAGACCAAGCCTATGCCTTGGCCTCTCAAGATTTGGCTAAGGCATTGAACTGACAAATTCATGCCTTGCCATAATTTTTAGAGGGTCTTCCCGATCAAATTTTTTTATGAAACAAAAATCCATTAGAGCTCTCACTGTTTTGATTTCAGAAATATAAATTTTATAGAGTTATGATTTTATTTACTATTTTTTTATTATTTTTTAATCAAAGGTGGTACCTAAATGTAAAATAGTAATGTTCACTAAAACTTTAATAACTTTTTTATTTTATATTTTTTCTTAAATTAATTTATATGTCATCAATCTACATTCAATTCTTTTGAAGTTAAAAAAAAAAAAATTTAAAAAGTGAAATTTTGATCAAATTATGGTGTCCGTACACGAAAGGTTTTAAAATTTTCCTTTATAGCCAATTAAAAATTAATTTTTAAAAAAATATTCATTAAAAAATTCAAAAAAAAATATTCTCATCAATCTTTGGTGTGTTAGGTAAATTAATTTTAAAAGATTTGCAAAAATTCATTCATTTGTGTCAAATTATGGTGTTCGTACATGAGCGTGGCATGGTCCTGACACAGGCATTTTGAAAAAGTGGTTTTTAAAGATCCATACCAAAAAAATATTCTATCATATGGGTATACAAATAAATTACATATTTAAAATGATGATTCCAGGCACTACAATTTTTATTTTTGAAGTTTTTTAATATTTAATCTCTAAATGTCTCAAATTTTGGCATCAATTGACAAAATATTTCAAAAACAAGAAAAACACTTTCACTTTTTCGCCAAAAGTGAAACCCAACTTCTTGCATTGACCCCCTCATTTCCTATGTTTTTTTCTAGTGAAGCATGTTATTTCTTTTGGTGCAGTTTTAGATTTTAATGTTGTATGTTGTGAAGTTAGAAGTCAACTTTGCAGACATGTATGGATCCACCTTTGAGTTTCCATATTCTGATGTTGCATTTGGTAATGGTTTGGGTTTACTCTACTAGGTTGGACCTATAATGTAATTAAATGCTTGATTGGCTGATTTGTAGCATGGTGGCTATATAATAGGCTTGGCTAGATGTAGAAAGAATAGCATGAAATATTGAGGAGAAAGATGGGTTGTGATCTTGGAATCTAATATCATAATTTCCTTGTATATGGCCCAAACTTGGAAGGCCTCATAGTTGGGAAGGTTGACAAATTATTTTAAATGATTACATTAGTTTGGTTGCCAATTGTGTAGCCTTGTGTAATCTTGTTTCTTGTGTTTCTTGTGATATTATATAATGCCTCCTTTTAGTTTCTAAGATTGTTTCTGCAAATGTAGAATCATAGCCATTGTAATTGATGATCTTACAAATGCAAACTTGAGGACTCATAAATATGAGAGGAGGAGACATGAGTAGATATGTCTCTATGGTTAAACATCACTAGTTAATATATTAATATAATAGTAATATAAATAACCATATAGGTAACTCATCTTAAGCATATATGAATATGAATATGTTAACCATATATGTAATATATTATTATATTATTATATATAATATATAATGTATAATATACATAATATATATTATACATAATATATATTATATATATACAAGATATTTATGTTAAAGATGATTTACCATCAACAAGGTATCTTATGATCAAAATAAATTTGATAGAAGCTACAACCTTAAGACTCCCTCTTAGCTAGGGAAAATTAAAAGAACATATTATGAGGTATGTTTAGGATCATCGTGTGCCAAAAAGTGGTGATCTAAAAAATCTATACTTCTAAAATATCTCAAACCATTTCAAAATCTATTCCAACTTTTTTCCCACCCACCCTAATACTAAATTAAAACAATTAATATCTTTATAAGGTCTACTACATCTTTTGATACCAAACCTATATGGTCAACTTTAAAAACATCCTAAAAATGTGCTTTTGGCTTCTTTTAATGTGATTTCTACTTCAAACATGTAGCTGATATTTTTTTTTCACCAAAATTTGATGAAATGAAAAGTGTTTCTTAAGAATGTTCTTATCTTTCCATAAATGTAAGGTTTGTCAAATTATGAGTTTAGTAAGTAATTATTACTTATTTTCTAATGGAGTTATGTATAAAGTGCTGATTGACACACTTCTTGAAAAATAACTATAACTTTCAAATAGTACAACATTTTTTAAATCCAAAAGATGCATCACATTCTATGTTTCTTCTACAATAAGGCAAAAAAATGAAAAATTGAATTTTGCAGAGTTTTGAATTAGTTAAGGTGGTTAGACACGAGATTTTTTTTATTCCAAAAATACTAAAGTCAAAAATTAATTATTTATTATTTATTTAGAATAAAAATATCCAAAAATATGTGTCACATCTAGACATGAGTCCACTACTTATATCTAGAATATTATTAAAAAATATTATCATTTGATTTTGATTAAGGTGGTCAGACATATGTCTACTTCTTATTTTTATTCTAAAATTTTTGTAATATTGCATTAAAATTTAAAATTTTGACCAATCAATTTTTATTTTTTTGAGATAAGTCCTAGTAGTTTAGAAACTAGATTCAATTTTCTAGAGATTATTTTCTCTCAAATTTTTGATATAAATATAATAACATGTAGAAAATTGCATGTCAAGTTGACATAACCCTAATTTTTTGATTTTTTATTGCCACTTAAGAGCATAGTTTGGTTGACCATGATCCTGCACATACCCTATGCTCTCAAGAATATGAAGAGATATCATCTTAGTATGATATTCAATTCACTATGAGCCTAAGTCTCTTACCTTTCATAACACATATTTGAAGCAATTTCCAAACTTTAAAACATGACCTTAAGTGTGGTCTATAGTAGCAACTATGGTGTCTAGCAAGATCTGGCCCAAAGAACTATTACAAGTTGGTTATCACAATGTCTGAAAAAATCTAGCCAAAAAAACCATGATAAAAAGTCTACCATTTATAAGATTGCCACCTTACGATGGTTACATTTTGTCTATTCATTATCACAACTTTCAACACTCTGGGATAACAACTTAATGAACTATGTCACAATAACAAGTCTACCATTTATAAGATCACCACTTTACAATGGTCACCTTGTGTTTATATATGTCAATGAAAAATCATCACCTTTCATTACATATCATATGTGGAATAGTAACCACTATGAACCAAGTCAGAGGGTGGTGCAAAGGCTTTCACCTCAATTCTCTCTCATAGATAAGAATGCATTACAAGGAATTAATTCACTTAGAACTTCTTCTCATAGATAAGATATAATTTACAGATGATTGCATCTCAAAAATTCTCCCTCAAAAAAATGATCTTAGGAAGTTAGGTTTAGTAGTTACTCGCTTAGAGGCTCTTTGTCCTCAATGATTCTTGCCAGACTCACTCTGAATCTGGTATCAATTTTCTGATTTTCTGGTGATAAGTCATTACTTCCTTATGATATACATAGAAGTAGGCCCATCAAAATCATGCACTCCCACACATGTATTTCTAGACTCCCTCTGAGTATCAATCTTCTAAGCTGCTGCATTTCCTTAGAAGAAGTGTCATACTCAATCTCAATCATCAAATATATTTTCTTCAAGAGCCTCACTTTATCCATCTTGATCATCAAGGTCTTTGGAGGTTGGAACATTCATATGTCTTTATCTTCTGGATCATTAGGGTAAGAACATTCAAGAGCCTCACTTTGTCCATCTTGCATAGTATTTGGTAGCATATATGAGGTACCAACCTTTTCCTATAAGAACATCCTCAAAAATAAAGAAAAAGATCAAGGAAATTAACCCTTATAGTATGTATATAATTACAAATAGGAGAGAAACTACAAAGACTAGATAAATGTAAAAGATAAAAATACTTATCTTCACATGAAGATTCAGAAATTGTCTTTTTACATTATTTTAGAATGGAATATCTTCCCTCTAAATAAGGTTCAAGTGGAAATAGAACATTGACTATTATTCCCCCAACACGCCCCCCCCCCCTCACCCTCCCCCCCCTCAATCCCCACCCCCCACCCCACAATGTAAAATTTCCACTCATTCTTATATTGTTGAAAAACTTTGTATCAAATATGACAACTCCTTTCTAAGTTCCAATTTTCTCTTTTCGTCCATTGAAGGTCCAAATATTCATTTAGTTTAACAATAGAAGTGAACATGTCCTTCCATTTTATCAAACTCATCCAGAATATGCCAATATCTTGATTAAGTATGATTGTGCCACATGAATGACTCTACAACCCATATGTCAAGTTCAATTCATCAAGGAGAGAACTGTAGATGGTTCAAATGAACTCCTTAAAAACTTCATTAACATCTCATGACAACTCAAATTTCATTATAGTAACTTTTGCAAATACAAGTAACATCATTTAGAAGCCATCACTTCTTCATGATGTACATGGGGTGTAGGCCCTTTAGAACCACATAGTCACAAGTTATGTCATGAATTACAATCCTCTTGATTGCTATATTTTATTGATCACTGGACAATCCATCTCAATATGGTTTACTCCCTCTAAATCAATGTGAAAAAGATCACCAAAGGTTGACTAAATCATATTCTCTATCTGCTCCCTCTTTCAAGGTTGCCTCTAATGAAACATCAATCTCCCTCTTTTTTTTGCAAGTATATTCTCAGAAAAGATTAAAGGAAATAACTCTGATAGAATGTTGAGATTAATCAAGCTGTTAGTAATTTAACTCATTACATAACATAAATATTTTTAAAAATAACATAATACTTAATTTTATATGATGTATAGAATTTTGAATATAACTATACCTTTCATACTCTCATTAATGGTAGAAACATAACCCCTTTTAAAACTCATATCTATAAATCAATCAATATCTTAGGAATTTCATAATATAGTCTTGAAAATCAAGATATATATATATATATATATATATATATATATATATATATATATATATATATATATATATATATATATATATATATATATATACACTCCACCATTTGACAAGATATTTTAGGATTAGGATCATTTCAATAACAATATTAATAACTCCCAAAAATACTAATAAATTATATTATTGCAATTATAATTTATTCCATACCGAATAATGTAAAAGTTAAAAACTTAGATAAGATACCCTTCCTTTTACACATATATAATAACAATATCAATTAATTTTATAATATTTGAAATGATACACCTCTTACGTCCACTTACCTTGGTGTTTGTGGGATGACATTTCTACTTACATTGTGATTCCCATTTTTCTACTTCTCTTTTTGTAGATATAGTTGTATTAGTAATACCACCTACTTGTATTCTCTTGTGGGGTCCATGTTCTAGATTGGTCCTTAGCACTTTGCCTGTGGTTCTTATCAAATAGGGATACACAATTGGTCAAAGTTTCTTATTAATGATCCATTGCATGCCTATCCTTTCTTGTGTTATTCTGAATGTGGGGTTACTAATTTTTTTTATTCATTACTGCTTAATCTTCCTTTTGGTACTTGCTAGCCTAGCCTCTTATTATTTATCTCTTATACACAACACACATTTGTTAGAATATATAGTCCACTTATATAACTTGGTGGGGGTGGGGGGGGGGGGGGGATTGAAACAATTATACAACTAATATCACAACTATCAACCTTTAATAATCTTAACCATATCAGTAATATAAATTGAAACCACAAAAATATACTCATACACAATAACACAAAATATGTTAACTAGGGAAATCCTTGATTAGAGGGAAAGCCATAGTGGGGATGGTACCCACAAGATAATGTACTAATATAAATATTCCTTGTTAGAGGATAGACCCTATTAGGAGTTTGTTACAACATTTAGTACATATGAGTCCCTATAAGGAGACTTTCAATCCCTATTAGGAGATTCCAACCCTATTAGGAGTTGTGTCAACCTTGTTAGGAGTTGTGGAAGACAATTGGACTGACTACCCAAAAAGCTTCAAGGGTAATCCACTTTCCAAAAGATCTCTATATTATTCCTTGTAGAATAATAGAATGGTACTTTATTGTTCCTTCATCTTTCTCTATCTCGTCAACCCAACCTTTTCTCCTTCAAATTTTGCAACTAGATCTCGAATCTAGCATCCAATAATCCCTTGGATCACTTACATGCATTTAGTAAGCACTCTACTTCTTTCCACACTTCCCACTACAACAATGATCTCAAATACATGATGCTACTATACAACCAAGGAAAAAATCTTTCTTTTATACCATATCTTAATAATAATTCCTTGAGTTAGCCTTAAGGCTTTCCCAATTAATTAAAATAAGATGCTTAATTAATTACAATTACAATAGCACTATCGGCTCATAGTCTATACAAAATTTAAAACATGCAATACTAATGCTTGTGCACTCACTGACATCATCAGTGGATTATCCTCTATCACTACCTAATTGCACATCTCTTTATTACATCCCAGATGTGAGATAGCCAACAAACATTAGGAACTGCTTTCCCAATACCGTCTTTGAACTACTCTTTGTAAATTAAGTACAACTTTTGTATGTCTTTGCTTTAGACATTGCACATTTGACAATGTCATCAAGACATTGTGTCGAGCATGTCCATAAATATGCATGACCAGATAATCAAACCATTATCTATAACATCAAGATCTCTACTGGATACTCAACTAGTCTTTACAAAAACTATGCTATGTTGACATCAATGACAAACACAATCATGAATGCAACATATCAATACTCTCCAACACTTAGGATAATCCCAAAAGTAGTATCATCAAGATTCATGCTAACAATCTCCTCCTTCGGCATTGATAGCAACATAGATTAAAAACATCTATGTTCCAAGAATACCAAGTAATACTCTATTGCTTCTTCTATTCTCATCTACTCAAAGCCTCTCCATCATTCCTACTTCCTCAAATGAATCTTTCTAAATCTCTCTAAAGAGATATCACTCCCCCATAACTTAGGATTTCTTCTCATATATACTCTCCCCCATGCCTTAGGAGATTTTTTTCATGCATATTATCCCCCATTAACATGCATGTAAAAGACCTCAATCTCAATGTACCAATTGTTAAATACCAATTGCTAATATGCTACACAAAATCTTCAATCAGCTCAAGTGTCCAAATACGTTGTTCAATACCAAATACCAAGATTCCTCAATGACTTAGTCCATCATAGACACTCCCTCATATGAGAAGCATTAGCATTTAGTCCAGTCAAATGGTAGTGCTTTGTACCACTAGACTAATGCACTCTCTACATATTCTACTCAAAAGTAAGCAAGGGAATAACCTCAAGCATACCTCTCAAGTACTCAAATTTATTTGTAGGTAAAGACTTCATAAAGATATTGGCAATATGATCTTTAGTACTTACATACTCCAATTTGATCTACTTTTTTGTTGCCTTCTCTCTCAGCACATGATACTTAATAAATATATGCTTAGTCTTAGAATACAATACATGATTCTTAGACATACTCATTGTACTTTTTTTATCACAATAAATGATAACAGGTTCTTCAATCTCAATTTTGATATCCTTCAACATTTGCTCCATCCACATAACTTGATTATAGTTATTTTCTATTGCAACATACTCTACCTCAGTTGTACTCTACGAGATGCAATCTTGCTTCTTTCTTAACCAAGAAACCAATCTTCCTCCAAGAAAGAATCCTCCACCACTGGTGCTCTTTCTGTCATCCATACTGCTTGCCCAATCTACATCAGCATATGCACATAGAGTTAAATTACTTGATCTATCATACCAAATTTCATAATTAGATGTCCCTTTTAAATATATGAATATTCTCTTTACTCCTACAAAATGATATTCCTTAGGATCAACTTGAGATCTAGCTACAATCCCAATTGAATTTTTTATATCTAGTCTGGTGTGAGTCAGATACTGCAAACCTCTAATCATTGATCTATACTTTTTCTCTACTAAAGGTGTCTCATCTTTAGTAAATAACTTGTGACTAGTTATCATGGATGTACCAAAAAGTTTAAAACCTTCCAAACCAAACCTTTTCAACAAATATTTCAGGTACTTAGCTTGTGAAATGAAAATGCCATCACTATTTTTCAATCCTAGGAAAAAATTCATTTCTCCTCTCATGCCCATTAAAAATTCATTCTTCATGTCTCTTCTGCAAATTTATCACTAGCTTGATCATTTCCTCCAAAAATGATGTCATCAACAAATATTAAAATAATCAACAAACCATTTTCAACTTCTTTTAGATACAAGTTTTTGTTTGTCATACCTTTAGAAAATCCAAGCTTTGCCAAGTATCTATCTAACATCGCATACTAGGTTCCTGATGCTTACTTTAGACCATATAAAGCTTTCTTTAGTCTACATACCATGTCATTGTTTTCTGATAAAGGAAAACCATCAGCCTGCTCAATATATACCTCTTCTTCAAGTTCTCCATTCAGAAAGGTTAATTTAACATCCATATGATAAACCTTGAACTTCTTGTTCACTGCATAAGACATAAACATCCTTTTTGCTTCCATTCTAGCTACAGGTTCATATTTTTCCTCATAATCTATGCCTTCTTGCTATGAATAACCCTTGCATACAAGTCTAGCTTTATTCCTCACAAATTTGCCTTGCTCATTTATCTTATTTTTGAATACCCACTTTGTTCCTATCACATTCTTGTCTTTAGGTCTAGGAAGTAACTCCCATGTATCATTCTTCATTATTTGATCCAATTCTTCCTTCACTGATTGGATCCAATGATTATCTTTATTTTCTTCATCTATTCCTTTTGGCTCAACTTGAGATATCAAACATGTCTCCTCATTTAGATTGTTCCTTGTCATCACACCTTTATCTTTACTTCTAATGATTCTTTTTCAGATTTTTGTTAGGGGTAGGAGTAGACATCTCAACTCTTATCTCTTCTCTAGGTTTTGAACTTTGTTCTCCTCTATGGTCAAAAGTTAGCATATCATTTTGCAAGTCATTGCTAGTCTTAAACAAAACTTTACCATTATGTCTAACAATCCTAGAGTTATTCTCTTCTTCATCTGAATTATAATCTACTACCTTTTCTTTAGTTCCAAACTTTTCATCAATCTATACATTTGTGCATTCAACTATTGTCTTAGTTCTATATTTAAAATATCTATTAGCCTTTCTTTTCAAACAATATCCAAGAAACATACCTTCATTGCTTCTTGGATCAAACTTACCAATCTCATCATCTCACTTAATATAACATTTGCTCCTAAAAATTATGAAATACTTGGCTGATGATGAATTTCCAAACCATATTTCATAAGGTTTTTTGTCCATACCTTTTTTGATCTATACTCTATTTAGAGTACATATACTATTGTATTAACTACTTCTCTCTAGAATGTCTTAGAAACATCATTCTCAAACAACATTGCTCTTGCTACTTCTACTATAGACTTAACTCTTCTTTTAGCAATGCCATTTTTCTCAGATGTTCTAGGTGTAGATAGTTGTCTTTTGATTCCATTTTCTTCACAGAATATGTTAAACTCTCTAGAGATGAATTCTCCTCCTCTATCAAATCTAAAACACTTTATCTCAACGCTGGATTCATTCTCAACTCTATTCTTAAATATCTTAAACTTCTCAAAAGCTTTAGATTTCTCTTTAAGAAATGCTACCCACATCATTCTAGTGAAATCATCAACAAAAATTACAAAATACCTTTTACCATAGAATCTTCTTGTTCTAGAAGGATCATTTAGATCTATGTGAACGATCTCTAGCTTCTTTATGGTAGTGAACTTCTTTCTAGGGAATGAAAGTTTCATCTCCTTAGACAAAATAAATTCCTTACACACAAAATTAGTAAGCTTAACAATCTTAGGCAAGTCTCTAACTACAAAAGTGTTACTGACCTTCACAATATTATCAAAGTTTATGTGAAAAAATCTTCTATGCCCCAACGAACTATTACCCCTTTAGCTATCAAACATGCCATCTTAGTAGGATTCAACTAAAATACATTACCTCTAGATCTAGGGTCAGTTTTGACCATTTTACCATCTTTGTCTTTGATCATGTAGGTCTTCTTAGTGAACTGCAATAGATAACCCTTGTCCACCAACTATCCAACACTCAACAATTTATGCTTCAATCCATCAACAAAATGGACATCCAATTCTTGTTATATGATTGACTACATTTTTTTTCCAACTCTAACAATACGTTCATCATGATTTTTGAATTTAACAAACTTATTCATATCACTAGTCATGTGATGTGAACAACCAAAGTCAATTACCTAATTAGACTTCTTTTCTAGGTGGAAAACTAGAGCTCTTTCTTCTCTAATTTCTCTATCAAGAGCATCTTCCTTGATAGCCACAAATCCTAATTCATCATCACTTCTTCTTTGACCTTTCTTATCATATTCTTCATCTTCATTTGCATACAAAAAATTTCTATCTCTATCTCTTCGAGGGTTAAACTTCCCCTTATACTTTTTCTCTATTTTAGGACATTTAGGTGCATAATGACAAAATTCATTACAAGTCCAACATTTAAATATTTTCTTACAATCTTTTTGTCTTCCCACCAGAAGGGTTATCCCTTCCTCAATCTTCTTGTCTTCATCAACTTTACTGTTACCAACAAAATCTTCGCATGTGCTTTCACTTCTTGTCAAATTAGGTTGAATGTTCAGGGCACTGAAGGCTATTTCAACTCTTGCAAGTTCTCCAAATAGTCTTAGATCTACTTTCGTTGATTCTAATCCTACAATCAATGTTTCATCTAAGCTATCAACTTGAATGGTGGTGTCAAACTTTTCAAGATCTTCCATATGACTTCACCAACTTTCTTGGTTCCACCATGAGACTGAATTCCCACAACCATTTTTGACATTTTTCCAATATAACTTCTTATAGATTCATCTTCCATCATTGTAGCATCTTGAGATAAACATATCGAATTTTGTAATCTCATTCTTTTTGCATGATCATCACCTTCAAAAGTAGATTGTAATGCTTTCCAACTTTCATTAGATATTATAACTGACTTTACTTGACTATATTCATTCTCTGGAAGATCTATGAAAAGAGCTTCTCTTACTCTCATGTTACATATGAATAGATCTCTCTATTCTTCTTCAATTATTGTCTTCTAACTCTTTATCAAGATCTAATATCCTAGACCCATGCATAATCGACGAGTCTTCATCTTCTCCTTCCAATTGTCATAGTTGGCCCCATCAATCTAGGACTATCCTTTCTGAAAATATTCACCATCAATCTCCCAAAGCTATTAAGCTTATCCTTCAAGAACCTAATGCTCTGATACCAATTGTTAGAATTTATAGTCCACTGATATAACTAAGAGGGGGGGTGAATAAGTTATACAAATAATATCATAATTATCAACCTTTAATAATCTTAACCATATCAGTAATACAAACTAAAAGCACAACAAGATACTCATACACAAGAACACCAGATATGTTAACTAGGGAAATGCTTGATTAGAGGAGAAAACTCGATGGGGATGGTACCCACAAGATGATGTAGTAATATAAATATTCCTTGTTAGAGGATAGACTATGTTAGGAGTCTATTCCAACATTCAATACATATGAGTCCCTGTTAAGAGACTTTGAATCCCTATTAGGAGATTCCAACCCTATTAGGAGTTGTGAAAGATAGCTAAACCCACTTCCCAAACAACTCCAAGGGAAAGACCAATGAATCCACTATCCAAATGATCTCTATACTATTCCTTGTGGAATAATAGAATGGCACTATTGTTCCTTGCTCTATCTTTGTCCTATCAACTAGAACTCCTTTCCTTCAGATCTTGTAATTAGATATTAGATCGCATATCCAATAATCCCTTGGGTCACTTACATGCATTTAGTAAGTGCGTTGATTCTTTTCACACTTCACACTACAACAATGATCCCAAATACATCATTCTTCTAAACAATCAAGGAAAAAATCTTTCCTTTATACCATATCTTCATAATAATTCCTTGAGTCAGCCTTGAGACATTCCTAATTAATTAAAATAAGATAATTAATTAATTACAATTACAATAGCACTCTCGTCTCACAGTCTATACAAAACTTCACTCGCCTAATACTAATGCTTGTGTACTTATTGATATCATTAGTTGAGTATCCTTCATCATTACCTGACAATGCATCCCTTCATGTTATATCCCAGATGTAATATAGCCAACAAACATCAAGAACTACTTTACCAATACTCTATCATTGAACTACTCTCTCTAAATTAGGTACAACTTTTGTACATCTTTGACTCAGACACTATGCCAAACATGTCCATAATTGCGCATGACTAGACAATAAAGCCATTGTCTATTCCATTAAGATCTCTTTCTTCTACTTAGCCAGTCTTTACAAAACCCATCTTATGTTGACATCAATGACAAACATAATTGTGAATGCAACATATCAATACTCTCCAATGCTTAGGATACTTGCCAAAGTAGTATCATTAGCATTCATTCTAACCTTCACATTTTGTCTATGGGGTTTGAAGCTTACTCTCTGTAATGCTTGGGGCATTTATTAGACCATACCCTACATAGACATATGACCTTTGTAATGACATCTCTCATTTGTGGTGTCTAATGACTACTTGATCCACATCACCCCTGAAATGTATGTTAAATTCTAGGATTATTCAGTCAGATGCACATCATCCATAAACTAGACTCCATGATGTTGGTTCACTTTACTCTTCCATACTCACCACAAATAGATGACAGTTAATAATTATTATGTATTTCACCAATGGGTCTTTCTCTACATCATGTCTATCTGGTTACATGAGCCCTTTGATGCCTCATTCCATGGGTTTCATATTTCAATAATTCTAAATCATGGTAGAGACTATTTTAAACCAAAGTAGTTTAGCAGTTGTTGTAGATTATGTATGGTCATGATTGAACTATGACATAGTAGAGAACATTTTGAAGCAGGTTCCATTAAAACTAGTTGGTAGGTTTCGTAGAGTCAGTAAGGAATAGAATAACCTTATTTGTAGTGAGCATTTTCAAATTTGGAGGCAACCATGGCTCCTAATAGTCAATAACCACTCAAATTGTTGCCATATAGATGTGTTAACCAAGGACATAAAGCCTTTTCCTAATCGTTGCTGCATAAAGGGATTAGTAGGTGGATTACTCCTAACAAAAATTCAAGGACAATTCAAAAAAAAATTGTATAATCCACTTAACAAAAATTTTACTCCAATCCATCTAACTAAGAAGGATGAATATGATTGCATCATAGTATGAAATCCAATAGAGGAAACTACTTTTCAACTTCCCAAGGAGATGTGAGCAACAAAGGTGACAGTATAATAGTTATAAATGTCATATGGAAGCACAAGAATTATCAAGTAGTAGCAGAGTGGAAGACCTTCATAAAAGTGTATGACTTTACAAAGAAATCATGGATTATTGTATACCAGCCATCCTTAGCAAAAATAGGGAGTACAGTTTATTGTAAGGGTTTATTTTATTGTCTTGTGCTCGGCTTAGATGCTTCTAGTCCCTATGTTTTTTGATATAATAGTTCAATCATCATTTGTATTAAATACTTCTACAAGGCATGTTATAATGTGTAGAGGAAGACCTATTAGATCTTGGGATATGTCAATGGATGCTACAATTTCCTTTGCCTCTTCATTCAATGTTTATTCTTCCGTAACGATTCCATGCTTTATCATCCTTTTATTTTAGATTTGTAGTTGGCTCTAATACCATGTTAATTTCTAGGATCATTTATGCAAACTTAGAATCATAGCTTTTGTAATTGATGATCTTCCAAATGCAGATTTGAGGACTCATAAATATGAGAGGAGGAGACATGTCTCATGAATATGCATGTCTCTATGGTTAAACATCACTAGTTAACATATTAATATAATAGTAATATATAAATAACGATAAATGTAACTCATCTTAAGCATATATGAATATTAATATGTTAACCATATATGTAATATATTATTATATTATTATATAATAATATATAATGTATAATATACATTATGTATAAGATATATATCTTAAAGATTATTTACCATCAACAAGGTATCTCATGATAAAATCAATCCGAAAGAACCTAGAACCTTAATAGGGCATGGTTTTGAGAAGGGCTCGTGTATGTTTAAGTCAAAAGTAAAGGATATATTATATTAAATCAAAAAATAAGATGTGATAACATATATTGGGTTGATGGACTAAAGTATAATCTTTAGAATGTAACACAGTTGAATAATTCAATCTATCAAGTTGAATTTCAAAACAAGAAAGAAAATATCTATGATGTTACTGGTGAACTGATTGGAAATGAAGAGAAAATAATATGTAATTTGTTGTATCTAGCCCTATCTAAAAATACTTGTTTATTTTCACAATTTGAAGTTGTTTGGTTATGGCATAAGTGATTGTGGCATCTGAACTTTGATAATTTGGTAAGCATTAGTAAGATGGAAATATTAAGAGGACTACCAAGATTGAGAAAATTTGATAAAGCAATGTGCAAACAATTTCAAATGCAAAAAATGATAAATTCTAGCTTCAAGAGAAAGACCTATTACCCTATTGCTATTTTGGAGTTGGTTCGTATTGATTTATGTGGTCCTATTAGAGTGCATAGTTATTGTGGTGACAAGTACTTTATCCTATTTGTTGATGATTTCTCTAGTATGATGACTATGATGTTTCTAAACTAAAAACCCAATGCTTTACAAATGTTTAAGTTGTATTTGGCTAGTCTTGAAAAGGGAACAAGTAAAATTTTAAAATGTTTGAGATTAGATAGAGGAGGTGAATTCATAATTGAGAATTTTAATACAATCGTCAATGAAAAAGGAATCAAAAGATGAATGTATACACCAACGAGTTTGCCAAAAAATGGGATAGCTTAAAGAAGAAACAAATCAATCATGTATTGTGGAAGAAAACTAATCATTAAAAAAAAAAATCACAAAAGTAATGTTGTTTATACACTTCCACATTCAAGTTGAAAGAAAGGCACAAATAAAACCCCTTTAGAAAATAATGAAGAAGAATGCAATGAGAAACCTAAAGATATGGAAACTTTTTATACATCAATGAAGGAGAATTAGGTACTTTACCTAAACAAGAGGAAGAGACAATCGAGAATTAGTAAATAGACATTTTTGAGTTATAATGGAGAAGCACTATTGAGCATCACCAAACTATCAAGTATATGGATATAAGATCTAAGCCACAAAGAGAGGAAACCAAACAATAGATAGGGGAATTATTGGAGACAAAGATTTAGGACTCATGAAAATAAAAATATGGAAGAATGATACATGTTTACTATGTGAGTTTGAGTGAAGAATAGTTAAAGATGCATTGAAGAATGAAGATTGGATTAGATCAATGAATGAGGAGATGATCAAATAGAGAAGAAAAAAAATGAACATTGGTACAAAGGCCAAAAGATAAGAATGTGATTGGAACCAAGTGGGTACTTAGAAACAAGAGGAATGAGAAAGGTGAAGTCACAAGGAATAAATAAAGATTGGTTTATAAGGAATATATACAAGAGGAAGGAATTGAATATGGAGAGAGTTTTTCTTGATTTTCAAGGTTGGAAGGAGTAAGAGCATTACTTCCATATGTTGATTACAAAGGATTCTTAGTATATCAAATGGATGATAAATCTAAATTTTTAATGAAATCTTGGAAGAAGAATTCTAGATTGAACAAGCTAAAGGATTTGTTGAACCTACATAAAGGAACATCGTGTGTAAGTTTCACAAAACATTATATGGGTTGAAAAAAGCCCCTAGGTCGTGGTATGAAAGGTTATATACATAATTTGTTACAATTGGTTTTGTAAGAACTAATGATGGCAACAATTTGTGCTCAAAAACTAAATATGAGGATAAGATATTATTATTTGCAATATTTGTTGATGATATCATATTTGGATGACATGATTTCACATGCAAACCATTTTCTAAGGAGATGAAGAAATAATTTGGGATGTCAATGTTTGGAGAGATGAAATTCATTGTTGGTTTGCAAGTGTATCAAATGAAAGGAGGTATAGACATTAAACAATCAAAGTATATCAAGGAGACACCAAAAACATTTGGAATGGATGTTTCAAGATGAGTTGGAATACCTATGGACATAGGAGATAAACTTCCAAAGAACGATGATTCTACTAATGTGAATCGGATATTGTATAGGTCAATGATTGGAAAATTGTAATGTGTTGTCCATAATAGACTTGACACTGTATTAGTTGTTGGAATTGTTGTAAGATTTTGTGCTAATCCTAAGGAGAACCACCTAATGGATATGAAAAGGATAATGAGATATATGAAAGAAACATAAGGCTATGGTCTATGGTCTAAGAAGAATGAAAATTTTGCACTAAAATTTTACATAGATGTTGATTGGGCTAAAAATATTGATGACAAAAAGAGTACAAGTGGAGGAGATTTCTTTCTAGGAAAGAAATTGATTTCATGGACAAGTAAGAAGAAAATTTGTATTTCTTAATCCACAAAAAAAGTTGAATATGTTGCTATAATAGTTAACTAATCAAACATAGTGTGGATCAAGAAAATGCTTGAATGCATGAAGGAAGCGATTATTTGTTGATCTCAAATTGGTTTTGACAATTGAGTTTGAACACACTTGAGATATTTACTAAGTTCATGTCAAGCTAGTAACACATGTCGAGTATAATATGTATAGATGCCAAGTTGCAATGAGTGTCGAGTCACTCATGTGCTAAGTGAATAGTTAATGCCAACCAAGTTCAAGTTTCAAACAAGAAAAAATTACAATAAGTGCCAAGCACTAGTATTATCAAGTGCCGAGTAACACAAAATGGACCTAGTTTTTTGTGATGGCACAAACAACTATGTAAATCATTTTTATGTTAACTTATTGATAGATCTTGAAGCTTTGAAGATAAGATCAAATATCTTTGGTTTTCATATGTAATCAACATGTAACCAATCAAAAAAATCAAAGGAATTAAGTGAGAAAATGAATGAATCTCGGTCATAGATTCATACGTAACCCTAAGCCATCTAATTCTTTTTAAGGAAGACAAAGCCCCATAATTAAATGTGTGTGTATGTGAAGAAGTTATGTGAGCAAAGAATTAAAGGAAGTGGAAGGGGTGAATTGATCAAAAAGTATTCAAGGTGACTTAGGAGTGTGAAAGAATTACCGAATCAGTTTGCAAAATAGAGGAGAAGCTATACAAAAGTGTTATAATAGATCAAGAGGATCAAGATGGATAGAACTATGATCTGAATTCAACAAGGCAAAGTTTTAAGATATCAGATCAAACATTCTACTATTACTTTCTAACAACTGTATCAGCAGAGTGAAATCCTTTGGACTAAGGTTGAGTTAATAGTCATTGTAAAATCCTTTAATAGGGTGACATTCCAAGTGAGTGTTTTAAAGTCCTTTAACTAGGCACACTTCTAATAGGGTGTTTCAAAATCCTTTAACAGGGTAGGATCTAAAAATCCTTTGTAAACCTTTAATAGGGTAGCCCTTTCACGGGGTAGATCATGAAAATGGTCAATTTATGTAACCTTAATAGGTGACACTTTATTGATATAGTAGTGAAGAATTGTGAGCATCATCCCCACCCTAGTTCTACCTTCTCATTGGAGGGTTTCTGGGTAATCATATCAAGTGTCAAGTCTCTGTATGATTATATGTTTGATGCATTTGCTTTACATTTCATTTCAGTTTTTGCATGCATCTAATGGATGGTAAAATTTGGTTTAAGTATTAAAGTTTGAACTTCTAATTCACCCCCTACCCCCCCACCCCCCCTTTCTTAGAAGTATATATTTCCCATTTTTATTTCCAAAAATTGGTATCAGAGCTGAGTTCTCATTAGGAGAAGCCTTACAACTTGGAGAAAAGGTCTTGAAATGGAAGTTTTCAAGTTGGGAAAGACCATTGAAAACTAGGACATTGAGATACATCGCATACTACAACAATTAAATGAAGCTAGAGTTGCTTTGAGGACTCCACTTAAGAGAAGGAAAGAGATTGCTATGGCAAAAAATGACACACAATATAAAGAGATTGACACCACAAAATTATTTGTAGATGGTAACTCTAGTGAATTCGATGCAGTAATTGCAGATCTCATGGAAAAGAATAGAACACAAGCTAAAGAAATCATAAATCTCAAGTTGGAACAAGAATCACAAGCTATACTACTATGTGAGGTGACTGAACAAAAGAAGAAATCTATATATAAGACAAGGCCATGATTGAAGAAGAAAAAATAATTTCGTCAAATAGATTGGAGGAAAAGTCAACAGAGCTATCTAGGATCTCAAACATGCAATTGGACACCTTAAGTTAGATGATGAATGCTCATCATGAGTTGAATGTAAAAGACATTAAGATCACCACATTGAAGTTGCAGAATGAACAAAAAGTGATCTAAGAAGAGAAAGAGAGATTGTTGAAATCTTCAACAAGCCCAATGAAGCCATCAAATACTTTGAAGAACTACTAAAGTCCACTAGATCGAATAATGATACATCAGGATTAGGCTATATAAGCATTGCAGAGGGAGAGTCATCCAAAGCTACTAAGGAAAGAAACAATAAAGGTAAGGACTCTAAACCTACTTGTCATCATTGTGGTAAGAAAGGACATACAACCACTGTTTGCAGGAGTAAGAATGCTAGTCAGAATACTAAGCCAAAGAACATGAATCATTGTTACAGGTGTAAAAAACAAGGCCATCAGGCACATGAATGTAGAACCAGAACCATGTATGCACCAAAATTTGAAGGACACTACTACAATTGTTAGATGTTTGGACACAGAGCCTTTGAATGTAGATCCAAGTCCACATGGTCATCAAGCAAGCCAATAAAGGTAAGAAGCTATGAAAACTCCTATAACTAGATTTACAATACAAGATATAACTATCATTATTGTCAAGAGTATGGACACATCCCTAAGAATTGCATAAGAACACACTTCAGTGGTAACTACAACAGATGGTTGAGTTAAACTACATGTTTTAGTTGTTTAAAGATTGGTCATATCAGTAAGCATTGCCCAACAAGGTCAAAGGCACCCAATTTAGAGTTCAACAAAGGAAAAGGCAAGGTAGATGTTGCACACACTAGAGGAGAGATGAACAAAACATGGAACACATCAAATGATAGGATCATTTCACCTGATAGGTCAAGTGGTCACAACTCATCAAATTAAGAAAAAGGAGTCATGTGGGACTAATATTTAAAATGTTTTATCATACATTAGTTCCAAAAGAAGTTAGTACTAAAATGATATATTGGCATGAAGAAAGATGCAAGATAATAAGGAAAATCCAAGGTCAAATCTTCAAGTTTTCACATTACTGTCGAGTGTGAAAAGTTCTTTTAGTTGTTGAGTAAAATACTAGTATGTGCTAAGCTATTAGTCAAAGTCAGTTGGAGCTGAGTTAGTAGTAGCTACTGAGTAATGATAAAATAAATGGATGTCAAGTAAAATAGAAATTATATTAAAGCTGAGTTTACAGTTGTACATGTACCATGCAATAAATGCTATATTTTGAAAAGGTATAAGGTCAAATTTCACATATTTCTTTGTCATTATAAATTCAAAGCAAGAGCGAGAAGAACAAAGAAGAAATTCACAAATGAGATCAAAGCATTTGCATGGATCATAGTGAAGATCAAGCATCAGTTCATTGATTTCAAAGGAATTCTTGATCTATTGAGCTATGTAGTTCCATATTTTTTAAAACCCTAGCTTGCATAATGGCCTCAAGTTTAAAGAATGTAAAGGAGAAAGAAATGTTTAATGTGCAACTAGTTAGCAATGAGGTCAAACAACCAAATTTCAAGGCTATACCAGAAGTTTCTTATAAAATCACCTAGTAGGTGCATTATCTATCATTTTGCCTAAGGATGTAATGGTCCAAGATGTGAGGAAGTTTTATAATTGCAAGGTAGGAGGCATTGGGTACATGGAAATTAAACAAGCATACAAAAAATTATGTGAAAATATGGTGTTGAAGGAGGAATTTAAAATTGTAGAGAGAAAGGGCTTAACCCATGCCCTAGTTTTCCCAATAGTTTTCAAAATTGAATGGATCAAAATAGTTCTAGGTAGAATACATTATGGGTGTCTATTCTTAGAAGGAGAAACCATCAAAATTTCAAAGAGAATTGTACATAGGGTTACTAGATACCCAACCCTAGATCGACCTAAGACATTGAGGAGAAATTCTAAAGAAGTAATTGAGAGAAACACAGTGGCTAAGTGGAACAAGTGTGGAATGACTATTGACACTATCATAGATCCACTTCTTGACTTTTCCATTAGATTCATATCACATGAATTCTAGAAATAAAGTAGACTAAATAATATTCCCTATATAGTAGTTGATATATGCTATAAGATTTTCAAGAAAGATCATACCTATGATCTTGTAGAACTCCAGTTGTAGCAGATAATGGAGAACCTATGAGAAATAATCAAGTCAAAGAGTGCTCAATGTAAGTTTGGATCAATATTGGTATGTATATTTTTCTATGTGCAAAGTGAATTCCCATCTTTTGGAAAATTAGGATGGAAGACCAATAGGTCAGTTGTTGTGCAAATCAATGAGTATATTGAGCAAATGGGAGAGAATTTGATTTAGTAATGACTAGCTATTTTGAAGACTACAAGAAGTCCATGAAATAGAGGTTAAGAATTCCTATTTCCCTAGTGAAGCAACATTACAATGATATTTTTTCCTTTTATACATCGACTAAGCTTTCATCGAGGCTATTGTACCTATAGTTAGATGGTTAAGGCCTCTAGGATATGAAATTAATATTGATAAAGCCTCAGCTACTATCACTACACTACTTGCTAAAGAAGTTGATAAGACTGCTATTTTTTTTGGAAATTATGATGTTTTAAAGGCAAAGGTTGAGATGGAATTGAAGATAGCCTCAACTTTGAAAAAGAAAGATAAAATGGTGAGAAAACCAAAAGCTAAGTTTGGAGAAGGTGCAAGAGATAATGATGAAGAAGATGATGAAGAAGATGAAGAGGAAGAAGAGGTACAAGGTCAATAACCTCTTGCTTTGACCCAAGGCATGGGTGAAGATTAGGGAGAAGAAGGTGTCAAGGGAGAAGAAGTTGAGGAAGCACTAGCAAAGCCACAATCAAAGAAAAGAAAAGCCAAGACATAGCTTGTTGCACAACCAAAGGCAAAGAAGACTACAAAACCAAGTGAAACAAAGCCTACAGCTTCAGCGACAAGAGCCACTACAAGGGCAACTACTCAAAAAACAAGGAGCAAGCAAAAGAGAAAACTAAGGTTACTAAATAGATTGGTCTAGGGTAGAAGAAATCAAGAAGAAAATACATAGCACAACCAAAGATAGATGATGAAAAGATAGAGTCTAAGGACACAAGTTAGCTTAGAATGGTAAGGCATGCTCCCAAATATGATGATGAAAACTTTTTTGATAATGTAGATTTGACAAGATTGAAAAACATTGAATTTGGAAAACTTGGTAGAGATGACCAAAACATGATAGAAGAGTCACTATATGCCATGATGACAAAATTCAAGAATACTCCTCTTGAATTTGATAATACAATGCCAAAGGAATTGTACACCATTATTGAGAATAAGTGGCATCATTGCCTGAATATTGAAAAAGAAATAAGAGAATCAACATTAGCACAAGTAATGCCAGAGTTAACAAGGGGGAAAATTATCAAAGCAAATAAAAAGTATGGAAATCAATTTACATCCAAATATAGAGCTTTTAGCATTTTGCAAAACAAGATTGAGGATGTTGTCAAGAAATCCACCCAAATGTGGATGTTAATATATGGATTGACAACTATTAAAGAAGGAGAAGAAGATCTATTTGAGGGAAGAAACAATGAGGAAGAAGGTGAGGACAAGGAAGAAGAAACCAAAAAAGAAAAAGGAGACACCATTGTGGAGGAGACACAATAGAAGAAAGATGAGATGGAAATAGTTGATGAGTAGCAAATAGAATAGAGTGTGGAAGACTCACAATTGCCAGCAATGAGCCCTCCACATGACACAAACACACTTGCAAAGACCATAATAGTGAAAGATGTTCTTGATAGCTCACCTAAGAACATTAATCCATTAACTGCTGAGGATCTGAAAAAGATACTTGACTAATCCACATTACAAGAAAGATTATGTGAAAATCCTGTATTAGTCAATGTGGATGAACTTCAAAAAGTAGTAGCTGATATAACAAGGGAAAAGGTGAACCCACAAGAACCACCTTCTACCATCCCTATAGCTACTAGTGCTCAACCAATAATACAACCAAAGGATAAATCTACAAAGGTTGACACTACTACAAAAGTTGATTTAGTTGATACAACTCAGACTGTAGAAGTAAAGGAGCCTGCAAAAGAACAAGTAGGACAAAAAAATGTTTCTATACCTAATGTCCAAACAAAAGGTGTAAAAAAATTAGTTGTAATTGATCTGGGAAGATCTGATGAAGAAAAGGACACACCCAAGGAGAAGGAGCAAGAAGCCATATAGACATTGGTAAACTTACCAACATATGACACTCCTACTAAAGTCCTTTAGAGGCTAAGCACTGATGCAATACCATTGTAGATTTCAGCACTAGGCTCCAACTCAACAAAGGTTTCTAAGGTATTTCACTATGGTGATGAACTTTTAGATGAAGAAATAGTGATACCCAAATATGACTATGCAACCATGACATTAGAAAAGATCAATATAATGCAAGAAGCATTGGAGAGAATGAAGAATCAAGAAATACTCAGGACAGAGTACAAATAGAGGCAAGCACTTTAGGAGATCAAAGACATATTTTTAGATGCTTTTAGCTTGCAAATACCTGAGGAATCTAAACCTATACTAGAGCAACTATCAAAAATTGTTGAACAGATGACTAATGAAGATCGGGATACTAATGTTGAACTTATGGAATGTTTTGAAAACAAGGGAAATCCAATGAGAGAATATATTGTAAAATAGCACTATCACAAGTTGAATTGGCTACCAAATTTGAGAAAGTGAAGAAAGTACTTGAGAACATATTCTCATTGTACACAAAATTGTGTGATCCCACACTCTTCACACAAGAAATGAGCCATAGAATTCTAAACCTAGAAAGAAACTTGAAGATTTCAAGTATGCAACTGCCCCAAAATATAGCTTAAAGTGAGAAGCATTTTAATTTGATGCTTCATGCACAAAATCAACTAGTTGTGTTAATAGTAGAAGAGGCTAACATAAGAGTGAAGTTGATTAATATACAATGCTCACTTACCCCTCATATGGAAATTTACAAGAACTTTTTGGCCAAATACACAATCAATGTATAGACCCTTTGACATAAGTGTCAAAAAAAGGGGGAGATAATAAAAAATAAAGATGGAGATAACCCAAAAAGTGGGAGAGAAAACAAAGGGGGAGAAAATAGAAATAGAGTATATAAGATAGAAACAGAGTGTTAGTACATTTGAAGATAGAAAGTATCAACATAAAGCAAATCTACTCAGAAAAGAAAGATTTTGAGGTATATGAGTCTATTATAGAGTTTTGAAAATTTTGAAGTTTTGTATATATGCCGAACTATGTATATATTTTACTCAAGAAAATTAGATTTTTTATGTATAGTTAAGTGTTTTTGATAGTCATGTCAAAAGGGGAGATTGTTGATCTTAGATTAGTTTTAACAATTGAGTGTCAACACACTTAAGATATTTACTAAGTTCATGTCGAGCTAGTAAAACATGCTGAGTATAATATGTATAGATGTTGAGTTGAAATGAGTGTCGAGTCACTCATATGCTAAGTGAATAGTTAATACCAAGAAAGTTCAAGTGTCGAGCAAGACATAATTACAATAAGTGTCGAGCATCAGTATTATCAAGTGTCGAGTAACACAGAATGAACTAGTTGTTTTTGATGGCACAAAAAGCTATGTAAACTATTTTTATGCTAACTTATGGATATATTTCAAAGCTCTGAAGATAAGATTGAATCTATTTGGTTTTCCTATGCAATCAACATGTAACCAATCAGGAAAATGGAAGGAATTAAGCAGGAAAATGAATGAATCACAATTGTACAGATTCATACCTAAACCTAAGCCACCTAAGTCTTTTTAAGGAAGATGAAGCCCCATAATTCAATGTATGTGTGTGTATGCAAGGAAGCGATGTGAGTGAAGAAGTAAAGGAAGTGGAAGGGGTGAATTGATCTGAAAACATTCAAGGTGTCTTAGAAGTGTGAACGAATTGCATAATCAGTTTGTAGAATAGAGGAGAAGCTATACAACATTGTTATAATAGATCAAGAGGATCAAGATGGAAAAACCTGTGATCTGAAATCAGCAAGGCAAAGTTGTAAGTTATCAGATCAAACATTCTACTATTACTTTCTAACAATTATATCAGCAGAGTGAAATCCTTTGGACTAGGGTTGATTTTTAATAGTCATTGTAATATCCTTCAACAAGATGACATTCTGAGTGAGTTTTTTAAAGTCCTTTAACCAGGCACACTTGTAATAGGGTGTTTTGAAATCATTTAACAGGGTAGGATCTAACAATAATTTGTAAGACTTTAACAGGGAAGGCCTTTCATAGGGCAGATCATGAAAATGGTCAAACTATGTAACCTTAATAGGTGACACTTTATTGTTGCAATAGTGAAGAATTGTGGATGTCATCCCCACCCTAGTTTTACATTCTCATTGGAGGGTTTTTGGGTAATCATATCAGGTGTCAAGTGCGTGTATGATTATATGTTTGATGCATTTTATTTACATTTCATTTCAATTTTTGCATGCATCTAATGAATTGTAAAAATTGGTTTAAGTATTAAAGTTTGAACTTCTAATTCACTCCCCCCAATCTCCCTAGAAGTATACATTTCCCATTTGTATTTCCAACATTATTGAGCCTATGGTGATATATTGTAATAACACAAGTGCTATAAACATATCTAAGTATCATGTGATGCACACAAAGACCAAGCACATTTCAATCAAGTATCATTTATTAAGGGAACTAGTGCAAGATAAAGAAGTAAGATTGGAATATGTGAACACAAATGAATAGATAGTTGATATATTCACTAAAGCATTACCTAGGGATTCATTTGTGTATCTAAGAGGTAAGCTAGGGGCCATTCCTCCATCTAAAGAAAACTAAGAAGGGATGCAATATTGCATCAATTATCATGATAAGAATATCTTATAGATTGATGCAGGAGTTCACACTTTGGGATTCGTCTAAAGATATGAAAAGAAAGAAAATGATGAAAGAGGGAGAGATAATTTAAAAACCATTTAGTATAGTAGATAAAGAGAGAGATGTGTTCAAGTGTCTTTGGCATTGTAATAAAAGAGGGAGATGAATTTCAAGTTACCATCCAATATCTAAAGATGATGAGAGATATATCAAAGAGGGAGCATATCAGAGGTTGCATGGATGAGAACTACAATGAAACTAAGGATATTAATGATGATATGATACATAGGATAGAGGAAGTTTACAACAAGAATCAAACATGTATTTTTCATTGCATGGTAACTAAAGTCATTGTCATCAATGCCAAAGAGGGATATTGTTGGAACAATTTCCATGTTGTCATTGATGTCAAACCTACCTCATAAGATAATTTCTAATAGTGTAGAGTGCCATATTATTTGATTGATGAAGAGGATTTAAATAACTCAAAGCTTCTAGAGTCTCAACATTTTTTTCTAGTTTAGCATCATGGGTTTGTGCTTCCTCTCTGATCCTCTTATGCCCCCTTCTTTCCTTTTGGACCATATCAGTGGATTATAGAGAAATATTCAAATTTTCTTCATTATTAACAAAAGTTACTTTTCTTTTCTTCCTCTCCACAATTTCTCAATCATAGTGTCATAAATACTTTCAAAATTTCCCAAACGTATTCTCAACCTCTGCTCTAGACTCTTGCACTTTGAGAGTGGATCATATTTGGGGTCCTTCTCATTTATTTTTTCTAGGGTCTCCTGATACATCCACCAATATGCTTTCTTTCTTCTTTCAAACGTCAAATCTTCTTCATTTATGATAATATCCTCAAGGTAATCAAATTCATTCTTACCTCTTGGAGCCTTATTTATTTTGCACATTAATCTTTCATAAAATCCTTCAAAGTCATTCATCCTCTTTGAAATGACATTCATGTTGTAAGGTCTTGCCAATTGAATCAAATTTTTCCTTCCATGCTTAATAATAAAAAAATGATGAAAAAATTTGAGACTAGGAAAGAAAGTTCCTTTTCTACCTTTTTTTGCAGGAAAATTTGTATCTTGTAAAATGGAAATTTTCCTCATAACCTCAAGGAAGCCAATTCTCAATGGAACATATTTTGGAAGTTAAAAAGGCCTTCTTGGAAATCCATATATCCTTATAGTTGTAGTTAAAGGATAAAAATGGATATCCTCCACCCAACTAGTGACACATCTTGGCACTCCATTGAAATCAATAGGGCTCAAGAAGGTTTTTAATTGTTTGGAAAAATCATCAATTATATGTAGAATCCTTCTTCTTAGGCCAACTCCAAATTGGTTTTCAAACAACATAAAACTTGATCCTTTGCATTATATAGAAAAAATAATTGACCATAATTGGACAAGAAGTTTATCTCCATCACTTTTAAACTCTAAATAGATCTCCCCAACAAAATAGTCTTTGTTGTGGAAAAGAAGCATATGCATTAGCAATGAGTACTAGCTAAACTATGTAGAGTCCCCTTTCTCAGAACTAACAATCCTTCATTAATTTTTTTCTCCAAATATTTTTAGAAATCATAAATAACTTCATCCCCATATTTTTGAATTCATAAGCATATTGACATTGTTGTTTTGCTAAACCTCCTACTATTGGTCAACCCTAATAATTGATAGATGATAGTGTGGGTGTTCACTAAAATGTCATTATAGTTCTCACAAATACTTATTGTATATGAGTTGGTTAGGGGAGTCTATTTTATAACATCTATTTCTTTAAGAACTAATTTATCAAATTTTGTTGTACACCCTTCCCTTCTTTGTCAAAGGCTTATTCAAACATTTTTAAATCTATGCCATTAGTTATATCTTCAGTAGGGTAGAGATAAAAGGCTTCTCTCATAGAGTCAACATCTATTCTCAATGGGGTGTCTCCATTTATATCTTTAATTACTCATGTATAGAGTCATACTTATCCACTAACTCCAAAAGTAGGTGGTCATCAAGGAAAACTGTAGGCCTTACCAATTTTCTAGGTCATACCACCATACATTTCTTAGTGGGCTTCCTCCATTATCTTCATCGTACCACCATCTAAAAATCTCTATGCCTTTAGTGGGCATTTTTGTGTCACACACATTTTCATATTTGTCTTTCAGATGTGCTTGTACTTTATTTTAAACATCTTTCACCTCTCAATGGCTTCCCTGCCCTATTTTGATCGAAGTATTTATTCAATAAAATCATCTTAAAGCCTATAATCTTCATAATTAAATTTCCTTGAATACTTCTTTAGAGGAATTTTATCAGGATAGGGGAGCTACATAGATAGGGTTTATCTAGGGATCGAGGATATAAAAACTAGGGCCTACCCATAACAAATACAACTATTTGGCAACTCAATTATCAATTTCAAAACATAGGGGATAATGCAATACATGTTCAATTTGTAATCTTCCAGAGCACTTTCAATTTTAACTTCAAAAACCCTTGAGCTCTGAAATGCACCTATTATGACATAAAAGAGAAAATTTGTCACTGAATCCTGTTAGAGTAAATAATTAATTGACTAATTATTTATTCTATTTACTTAAGCTTACTTAGGTAAATGCATTTATTAATTAGTTGTAGCCTAGGAGTTAGTTATAAGTTGTTGACAATATGGGAGTTTGTTCTCTCCTAAGTCATACTTATCCTCCCACATTGTTCGATGACTTTCCACCTTATGTGGATGTATGCTTAGTTGTCACACTTATCTCCTAGAATCTTCTAGCTTGTTCTAGAAGATTCCTAGAGCTCTTTATATTCGGGCTCCCTCATTGTATCACAACATCACTTTTCATTATTGTAAATACATTTTCATTATCTTTCAATATCTTGTCATCTCTAATGTCTATTTAAGGTTTTTCCCTGCTCCATGCTCTTCCTCTCCTTGGCTTCTCCTTGACAGGTTTTCGCATGCAGGTGATCTTGGGCATCTTTGGAGTTGGCTTTCTTCAACTCCAACATGGTATCAGAGCCTTCCTGCTATTGCTTTGTTGAAGGATTTTTGAAGCCATGATTTGAAGTCACAAACCCTAGTTTGTTTGTGCATTTTTTCTTCAAATCAGGGGATCAGTAATTTTTCAAAGCACATTGGGGCCAAACGGATATCGCCATTAGATCCGAAAGGCCATTTGTAGTCAGGATTTATATAAAGCTTGTCGATTTTGGAGATAGAGCTCCAGGAGGCAAATTTTTTTAGTTGCAGGGTCATACAGACCTGTATGGATGATTTTGCACATTAAAAAGTTTAAAAAAATAGTTTTCAAGGCGCACTGCCAAGCGACCACCACTGCACCACCCAGCGGCTGCCACCGTGGCCCCACCAGCGCGCAGCTTACAACGGCCACACCACTGCAACATTGCCACCACTGGCAGGCCACCCACCAGCCACTGTGGCTGGGCAGTGCCCCCAACCTCCTACACCTCCACCGGTGTCTCTGTCATTTCTCACTGCCTCCACCATAGCTCAACTCCTATGCCACCCTCTATTTTGGAGTACAGTCAGCGCCCGCATGGATTTTTGAACATGTCAGCGACTGACACGTGGCATGAGCACCACGTGGCACCCTGCCACATCTATCGTACCACCACATGGCACTGCCACGTGGCCTCTTTTTTGCTATGATGGGCTATAGGCCATCAAATTTAAGCTAGTGGACTAATGATGTCAGCATGATGTCACTGCATCAACCAACCTTGCACATCTCCAAGGTCACTTTTGGACCTACCTTTGGTTTTTTTGCCATAACTTAAGCATACAGAGGTATTTTTCCGATCCAAAAGAAGCGTCAAAAAGTTGGTTCCAAGATGAAGACATTGGTGTAGGTATTTTTAGGTTTTGATGCTTTTTTGTTGCTCATTTTTTCAGTTGAAGTTCAAAGTCTTATTTTTTACTCTGACCAGCATATCTTTTGCATCCCATGTCAGTTTTTTGAAAACTTTATATTTTTGGAAAGCTAGTTCTATCACCTTTTTTGAAATGTGGTTCTTTTTTTGATTTTTTGGCCCATGCTCTTTCTATCATAATTTTGGTGTTTTTGCTATATGGTGGATATCTTGAGTATTTTAGGCCCGAGGATCATTTTCCTAGCATGGATTCTCTTGTTTTTAGTTGTACTTTGTTTTGTTGCAGCTATTTTTCAGTTTTGATCATTGTAGCTATAATTTTGAAGCACTTTTATGTATCACACTGAGATAACATGCCACTTTTTCATTTCGAAGGTCATGAACGTTGTTTTGAGTCAGTTGTACATGCACTATTTTCATAAAGCACCATGGGGGGGATAGTTGTTTGCTATTTTAGGCATTCTCCCTTTTTCAAGTGAGTGTCCCTTCCATGACATTAGCCCATGCAGAGTTAGTTTGACCGTGTCTTTATAGGTGTCTGTACCTCTTCCCTCTCTCGTCGTTCTTGGTTCGTTTGCAAGAGACTTTGGCCCACCTTCTTAGTTGCCTTTCATCACACCCCATCTGCATTAAGGGGGGGTTATGTTGTTGTTCTAATTCATCCATGGTTCAATGGTTTGATAGTGTGAACTATGTATTCATTGGTTGATCCTATGTACAAGGCAATTGCAGTGGCTGGCTACCTATGCATTTCGGTGAGATGGATCATCTACCATATAGACATGCTCGGTTCATGCCTTCTTCTTCCATGGAGGTTCTTCAAATCAGGAGTTTGGTAGAATTGTGACTTCTTCATGCTTCAGTGATGCTCTTCATGATCACTCCTTGTTCCTGTTTTAGGGGACATTTCCCTAGTTGGAGGCTTCTTCAGTTGTTAACTAGGTTCTTACTTCTTTTTGGGGGAGGGTTTTTCTCACATGATTTTCTCTATTTCCTTGTTTACAGAGGTTGCATTTTCTTGCATTGTATTTGGGTACCTAAAATGGCCTCGCTATTGGGACCCATTCTGCATTCATCTTAGTTTTGTGAGCTTAAGGCATTTCCCTAAGTTGCACTTAAGGGGGGGTGTTAGAGTAAATAATTAATTTACTAATTATTTATTCTATTTACTTAAGCTTACTTAGGTAAATGCATTTATTTCATATTTTGTATTTAATGTGTGTAGTGCTTAGTTGTTGACAACATGGGAGTTTGTTCCCTTCTAGCATGTTCCACCTTTTGTGGATGTGTGCTAAGTTGTCATCCTTATCTTCTACCACCTTCTAGCTTGTTCTACAAGCTTCCATGAGCTCTTTATATTCAAGCTCCCTCATTGTATCACAACATCACTTTTCATTGTTGTAAATACATTTTCATTGTGCTTCAATATCTTGTGGTCTCTCATGTCCATTTAGGGTTTTTCCCTTGCTCCATGCTCTTCCTCTCTTTGGCTTCTCTTTGATAGGTTTTTTCATGTAGGTGATCTTGGGCGTCTTTGGAGTTAGCTTTCATCAACTCCAACAAATCCATGTGGCATCATCCTATTTTCTCCATCATACAATTCATACATGCATTTCATTATCACCAGCTAACATGATAGCATGTGGAGAAATCAGAGAGTAACTATTCCTTTCTAGAGATGGTCCCACTAAAGACTTCGGACCTAAGTTTTACTTCATGTGTCAACATCTCACTTTAGTGCTATATTTGAACCAAAAGGTATCAAGTTAATGTGATCCTTTGATCTACATCTTTATATTTGCTAGCACATGGGCTACTAGTTGGATACACATCACCATTGTGTTACATTACCATTGGAGAAAGGAAACTTAGCATGATAGCGGTGGTTGTTGATTTTTCAACAACTACGAGATCAAAATGAAAGTTACCTAGCCGCATCATTTCCATGTTGTACGTTAATGTATCTTCACTATTATAGAGGTCAAGTCCAACTTACACATGCATGCCATTGATTTACAAATCTATTATTTTCATGTATTCAAATGGAGAGTACCATAGAACATTAAAATGAAGCTTCAACATTTGGAAAAGAGGATAGGACCATGGAAAAACATAACCTAAGTTGTGAATACCAAATTGCCCCCTTTTATGTAGGAACAACCTTATTTTAGTGATTTTAAGCCATATGCATATTAAAATAAAAGGGGTGGCAAGGTTAGGACTTAAGTTGATAATACATAGTTATTAAAACAAAACACATGGAAAATATCCCTCGCTTTAGTGAAACAAAAGTAACAAAGAAATAAAAGATCAGAGGTTTTACTTAGTTTCAACTAGGGTTTCGACCTAAATCCCTTTACAACTAGGATTTTTCCTAAAGGGGGAATCCATGGAGAGTAAAAGCTCATAAAAATCCTACTAGTAGTAACAAGAAGGAAAACTAGAAGTTAAAAAATCATACTAACACAATCATTTGAGCTAAGAACAATAGATAAGATGGAGGTATCTCTTGATGCCTTGGTAGGAATGCTCACTGTATTTGGGCTTAGCAACTTTGACAATAGTAAACCACCCAAGGTTGAAGCTAAATTCGAGGCTTCAATTGCACTAGTTGAAACTCAAAAAAAAAAAAGAGGAGGAAAAAACATCCAGATATAAGAAAGAACTAGAGAGACTATATGATGAAGAAGCCAAACAAGAAGCGCTTAAGGCTCTATTTGCAATAAGAATGGTCAGAGGAATAGGGAAGTACAAATGTAAGATAGCATTCAAATGTTTTAACTCCAAAAAGATAGGAAATTATGTCTCCAAATGTCATGAACCTATCAAGAAGGAGACCAACAAATAGAAAGAGAAAAACAATTTGAAGGGAACCTAGAAAAGGTGATCGAACTCCGAAAGAAAAGAGAAGAAGAAAAGCTACGTTGTTGAAGAAGGTGTCACCGATGAAGAATCAACTTGTGATTATAACAAGGATGATGATGAAATATCATTTTTTTCTATCACAAAAGATAAGGTGGAGAGAGCCTTGATAACCATTAGTAGTGTTCATAGGAGCTGGATAATATATAGTTGTTATTTGCACCTCCTATCTAGAGACAGGAGGAAGTTATAGAAAGTTGAGGCCTAAGATGGAGGAATCATGCATTTTGGAAACATATCATGATGCACAATTATAGGTAAGGGTATTGTAGCCTAAAATGAATCCACTACTTGTAAAGATGTATATCTAGTGTAAAGGTTAAAGTTTAACCTATTGGACATTGTCTAACTAATGGACAAAGGTTATAAGTTTGAGTTCAACAAAGAGTCTTGTAGAATATTTGACAAGACAAGAAAACTCTTAGCTACATGGGAACAAAGAAAAGGTAATATTTTCTACCTCAATATTTATGATCTAATACGTGTATGGTATCTATAAATGATAATAGTTTCTTGTAGAATTGGAGGTTATGTCATGTGAGTTTTGGAAGCTATCAAAGTGGGAAGAAAAAATTGTGTAAGGGGTTTACCCCCCATTACCAAACCTAAAAAATATTATGTGTAAAGATTGTCAACTAGGAAAGTTGGAAAGTTCTAGTTTTATAGCAAGTCACATACTTCTAAACATGTACTAGATCTAGCTCATACTAACTTGTGTCATCCCTTGAGAATGAAGAGTCTATCTACTGATAGATTCTTTATATTATTTATTGATGATTTTTCAAGAGTGATGTGGAAAGGGAGATCAGATGGAGTTGGTGATTTCACCTCACAAGAGTTTGATAGTTATTGTGATAAGGAGCATGAAATCAAAAGAAAAATGTTAGCTCCCTAGACACCTCAATAAATAATGATGTATAAAGAAGAAACAAAACCACCATAGATTGTGCTACAACATTAATCTATGAAATGATTCAAAACAATGTTGCATAGATCTACTAAAGAGAATTTGTAAGCATAGTCATGTAGACCTTGACCATGGTACAAGTGAAGAATAGGAAAAATAAAATTCCCTATGTACTATGGTTTGGTCACGCGTCATTTCTTAGATATTTCAGTTTATTTAGAAAAAAAAAATGCTACATCAAGAGAGATGAATACTAGGGAAATTTTCAACCTATGAGTGATGAGGGTAGCTTTCAAGGATACTCTTTAGAGAGAAGGGAATATCGGTGTCTAAATGTCTAGAAAAACAAGATTTTGAAATATTCCAATGTAAAGGTGGATGAATTTGTAGAGAAGAATGAGGGAGATAGCAAGAAATAACTTGAAAGCTACAAGAAATTTGAATATACCCCACTAAGTGATATGATAGAGAGAGTACTAGTAGAGGAAGAACCTGTACAAGAAATTTTATTGTCTCAATTAGAAGAAGCTGAACATGAAGAGAAAAGAGTAGAAGCACCTAATGGGAAACCAATATTATCCATTTATGTGAGCAGGCACCACTCAAATAACCATATCATAAGAGACAAGGAAGGTAAGAGAGATAGTATGTCTTCTCTCACACATGGAACCCCAAGCTAGAGGGGGGCTCTTAAAGATGAAGATTGGAGAAAGGCGTTGGAGGAGGACATTGATCAAATAATGAATAATGACACATGCATCTTGGTCTCCTGACTAGAAGACAAAAATGTATTGGTACAAAATGGGTGTTCCAAAAGAAGATGAATGAGCATGGAGAGGTAGTAAAAAATGAGGCAAGACTTGTCTACAAAGGTTGTGGAAAAGAAGAAGGCTTAGACTATGGAAAAACCTTTGCACTTTTGGCTAGATTAGAAATAGTTAGAATACTCTTGGCATTTCCAACCTACAAGAACTTCAAAGTGTATCTGATGAAAAAAAAGTTTGCATTCCTGAATGAAATTCTAGAAGAGGAAGTGTGTATTGAGAAACATGAGGGGTTTGAGAATGAATAAAGTAAAAGCCAAGTATGTTGAGTGAGAAAAGCCCTGTATGGATTGAAACATGAACCTAAAGCATGGTATGAGAGACTACACTCATACTTGATAAGGATTGTGTTCATCAGAACTAGTGACAACTCTAATCTATACATGAAGCAGGAAACATAAACAAGTTTGATAATTTTAGAAAACTTTGTGGATGATATCATCTTTGGTGTATATGATAAACTAAACACTAACTTCACCAAAGTAATGAAGGAAGAATTCAAAATGTCCATGATTGGAGAAATGAATTTATTCATCATTATTCAAGCTTCTTAACTACACGGAGGGATCTTCATAGAGAAGATGAAATATGTGATGGAAATAATGAAGATGTTCAACATTTTGGAAGTTGAACCTATAGGCACTCCAATTCTGACTGGTTGTAAGCTCTCAAAGGAGTATGAAATCCATATTTAAAATGATACACTTTACTAATCCATGGTTAGTAAACTATAGTATGTCATGCACAGAAGACTAGACATAACACAAGAAGTTGCAATAGTAGCTAGCTTTTCTTCCGACCCAAAGAAATCATACATGGTAGTTGTGAAGAGGGTCTTCAAGTATCAAAAGGATATTGAGGAATATGGCCTATACTATCCTCACAAGGGAAAAATTGAGCTCAATGTCTTCACTAGTGATTTTGATTGGTTGGGGAACATAGATGACAAAAGCTACACAACAAGTGGTGCATTCTTTGTTGGAGGAAGAATGGTTGCATGGACCAAGAAGAAGTAGAAGTACATATCATTCTCAATGGTTGAAGAAGAATATATTGGGTAAGTACAAGAAGTTGAGTCTCACTTTTAGGCAAAAGTGGAAGTGTTTTTCCTATTTTTGAAATTTCTTGTCAATTGATGTAAAAATTTGAGGCATTTAGGGATTGAATATTCAGAAACTTCAAAAATAAATATTGTAGTGCTCACAATCTATATTTTCAATATGTAATTTATTTTTGTACCAATATGATAGATTTTGTTTTTGGTATGGATCTTTAAAGACCACTTTTTCAAAAAAATTGTTTTAGGACCATACCACACTCATGTATGGACACCATAATTTGACACAAATAAATGAATTTTTGTAAGTCCTTTTAAAGGAAGTTACCTAACACACCAAATATTGATGAAAATATTTTACCTTGATTTTTAACTAAATAATTTTTTTTTTATTAATTATTAATTGGCTATGAAGGTAAATTTTAAAACCTCTTGTGTACAGACAACATAATTTGATCAAAATTTTACTTTTTTCAAAAATTCCTTTTTTAAACTTCAAAAGAATTGTATGTAGATTGATGACATATAACTTAATTTAAGAAAGAAAAAAAATTTAAAGTTATTAAAGTTTTAGTTAGCCTCGCTATTTTACATTTAGGTACCACCTATGATTTAAAAATAATACAAAAATAGTAAATAAAACCATAACACTATAAAATTTATTTTTCTTTAATCAAGACAATGAGAACTCTAATGGGCTTTTGTCTCATAAAATATTTGATTGGGAAGACCCTCTAAAATTATAGAAAGGCTTGAATTTGTTAGTTCAATGCCTTAGCCAAATCTTGAGAGGTCAAGGGATAAGCTTGGTCTCACCAAGCCTATCCCAAACCGATGTCCGAGGTGGGACCAAAAAAAAATGCATGCCATGTTGTAAGAAGGGGCACCCATTTTTTGAAATTAAAAAACCAAGTGCCCATTTTGAAAAAGTATTTTCAACATTTAAAAAAAATTTTAAATCCCAAAAAAAAGATTGAATTTTTAAAATATGGGCACTAGTTTAAAAAAAATTAAAATGGGTACCTAATTCTTGAAAATCGGATGCCCGTTTTCCAAAAATGCAATTTTTTTATTTTTTCAAAAAGGGGCACCATATTTTTGAAAATAAAAAATGCGCACCCGATTTCTAAAAAAATGGGTGCATGTTTTTTGAAATTTGGATCAGGCATCCGAGCCTAATACAAGTAGGCAAAAGCCTACAATGCAATGGTAACTTGTGAGCCTCTCATGTGGGAGGTCTTGGGTTCAAATCTACCTTCACTTAACATATAATAATTATTAAATTAATCTAGGCTTCGATCGTTTACCAATCAAAAAATAGGTTCCCATTTTTTTAAAATGGTTGCTCATTTCTAGAAGACCATGATCTCAATCTATGGACTTCCATGGAGTTGAGACTCATCTTTGTGCACTTACCCTGTTGCCACAACAATTTATTGTACTCAAGTTATTTCGATCAAACAACTACTTGAAGAAATTGAAAAGAAAATGGAGGAACCAGTAGTTATTAAAAGTGATAACACTAATGCAAACAATATATCTAAAAATTTGGTGATGTAGCAAGGACAAAGCACATGTCCAGAAAGTACAATTTTCTAAGCAAGCAAGTGCAAAAAAAGACTTTAGGTTGAAATATGTGCCAACCAAGGAGAAATTGGTCAATATCTTTACAAATCCTCTTCAAAACTTGGATACTTTCAAGTTTCTAAGAGAACAGTTAGGGGTATTACTCCTATCCAACCTGAACTAAGAGCAAACCAAAAGGAATAAATCCTTGATTAAAAAATGAAGTGTAATACTAGATTGTTTATAAAAAGGGAATACTCCACAAGGGGAGAAGTTGAGAGAACAGAAGAAAATAAAAGATGGTCACATTTGGTATTGTTGTCAAAGGGGGAGAAGTTGAGAGGAGTAGAAGAATAGAAACATATGGGGAGCTCTAAAGCAAGATGAACAAAAGGAGCTAAGATAAGAAAGTCTTAGAAGAACACAAGGGAGAAGATGAGAGGATCCAAAAAATAATAAAAGCAAGTGGATACATTATCTCAAGGGGAGATGTTGAAAGAAGAAACACAAGTGAAGGCAAGGCACCAAAATAGTGAATGATAAAATGCCTAAGTAATGTCAACAATACCAAAGGGGGAGATTGTTGGCATAACTATTATGAACAATGAAGAATGACTGATAGATAGACTTGTATACTAAATTATCAAAGGTGATGTCATTGATGTGAGGCATGAGAAGGAACTAAAATGGGTAGCGAGAAATGATTGCTCAAATACATTAATGTGTGACTCTAGTTCACAAGGATAATTAGAGTAGAGAAGAAGTGTTGGCCCAATGGAGGAGATGACAAAGGTGATCCACTTAGATGAAGTATGCTAATTAAAGTCTATGTGACTAGAAGGATGCCAAAGAGGAAAGGAAATCATATAGACTAATGGCCATACCAGATGCTTTGGCCAAGTCAGCAAGAAAAGCATGGAGCAAGATATGGTCCATGACTACCACATCATCAGGAGAGGAGGAGCGTACTCATCATTTCAATTAATTTTTATGGGTTAACATATCAAGGAATAGTTTAAATAATTAAAATTTGAATTATTTCCATCAAGATCGTGACATTGAGGATACATGACACTCGTGGCTCTAGTACAAACATGCTACATCTGACAAGAGCAGCACACTACTAAAGTGGGAAGTGAAGCTAGTAGTAGGGGTGAGAATTCAAGTTTTAAATTCATAGATTAGGGCTTCTATGTGAAGCTATAAGAAAGTATAAAAGGATTTAAAAGTTGAAAGAGAAAATGTTAGATTATCAAGTGATTAACCAAAGAGCCAAAAGAGTTGAGATAAGTGTAAACTCAAGGTGTAAAGAATACTGACATAGAGTAGTCAATTCCAAAGGGTTAATGTTCTAGGGAGAATCCAACAAGCCCCAACAACACAAATTTTATCATGCACAAAGATAAAGGAGAGCCAAGCCTACTCATGATCAGAGTCTAAAGTTGTAGATCCAAGAGAAGACAAAGCATATTTCTAGACAAGTCAAGGGAGTTGATGAAGGATCTATTTCAAACTAATTGTAGTAGCTACTTTGTTAGACCATTCCTTGTTTACCAATATTTTAAAAAATAAATCTCATTGATGGTGGACCCTAATAAGTTCTTTATACAAAATCCCCTAACAAGGTGACATGCTAACTTGTGTTCTCAAGTATTTAAATTGGTTTCTCCTAATAGTGCAAGACTCTATCAAGTCTTGTCAAAATCCCTTAACATGGTGGCAATTAACAATGTCTTTGTAATCTTATAATAGAAATAAGCTCTTGACTAGATGCAGTTCAGGAGAGTGCAATCTTTGTGAGGATCGACTCACACAACATGATTTTTACCCTAGCTAGGTTTCCTTGAGATAAATACTCTGTTATGTGTTGCTATTTTAGCATTCTTTTTTTAACTTAATCCTAGTTGGCATAAACTTATAGACAAGTGTGGATTGTGATAGAGAGAGAAAAGTTTGCACTAGTGAGCATATTGATTCAACCCCCGCACTCTTAGTATATGTATCTATGGGAGGACCAATAGGGTAGCCCTACAAAGCATGTCAAATTGTGAAATTGAAAAGAACTACTCTAGGATAAGGAAATTTGGGAGATTTTCAAAAGATTCAGATTGGAGAATTATATCCAACCCATGCGGGGCTATAATAATTTACTATCTTTAAAATTTTCCAACTCTTGATACAAAGGCTAAGCAACCTTAGAAGGCTCAAATATGTGGTGATTTTCAAGTTGATAGAGGAGGCTACTGGTCTATTTTGTGAAGGTGCTAAGGTGGAAATGAAAGGATCTAGTGACTATAACAAATTTAGGAAATTTATTTTTGAAGAAATAAAAGAAGGGTTATTTTAAATAATAGATATGAGTGTCTTTCTCCCTCATCCATTTTTTGGGTATGTCTCAGATCATAGTGTGCCAAAAAGTGGTGAACTAAATATTATTTAGTTCTAAAATGCCTCAATGCATTTCAAAATGTATTCCAATTTTCTTCCCACCCATCCTGATACCAAACCTTAAAAATAATACCTTTACAAGGCCTATTATATCTTTGGATAGCAACCCTACAAGACCAACTTTAAACAATTCCCAAAAAGGTGTTTTTCGCCTATTCTTGTGTGTTTTCTACTTCAAACATGTAGCTGACAACTTTTTTCACCCAAATTGGATGAAATGAAAAGAGTTTCTTAAAAATGTTTTGACCTTTCCATAAATGTACTATCTATTAAATTATGAGTTTAGTAAGCAATTATTACTTATTTTCTAATGAAGTTACATATAAAGTGTTGATTGACACACTAATTTAAAAATAAATATAACTTTCAAATGGCATATCATTTTTGAAATCCAAAAGATGAACCACATTATATGTTTCTTCTACTATAACGAATTTTTAAAATAAAATTTGTAGAGTTTTGAATTATTTAAGGTGGTCAGACATGAGGTTTTTTTAATTCCAAAAATACCATAGTAGAAAATTAATAATTATTTATTTATTTAGAATAAAAATACAAAAAAATATGTGTCACATCTATGAATGAGTCTAATTCTTATATCTAGAATCTTCCTAAAAAAATATTATCATTTGATTTTTCTTAAGGTGGTCAAACATACATCTACATATTTTTGTCCTAAAATTTTTGTACTATTGCATTAAAATTAAAAATTTTGACCAATCAATTTTTATTTTTTCAGATAAGACCTAGACATTTAGAAACTAAGTTCAATTTCCTTGAGATTTTTTTTCTATTAACTTTTTTATAGAAAGTTTAGAACAAGTTGAAAATTCCATGTCAAGTTGACATAACCCTGATTTGTTGATTTTTCATTACCAGTTAAGGGCATAGTTTGGGTGACCATGATCCTACACATACCCTTCTATCATCTGTATGTAATTTATAAAGTACTTTACTCTAGAATGGAGATTTACTACCTATCATGGTTATCACTTTCCTTTGTTAAGTATGTTGAGAAATGATGAAAAAATTAATGTTCCTTTCTTTTTAATTTCTCCCTAGTTAATAGTATAGCTAATGAGGACAAACTATCACTCCATTAGGGTCTAACCCTTGTCCTATACTAGCATGTTTATTCACAATAACCTTGTTTAGGTCATTGTCTTATTACTAATGAAAATCCCCTACCTAATCATTGGTCCTCTATTCAAATTGAAGGAATAGTGTCAAGACCTTTGGCTGAAAATATCCCTTCCTCCTCAGGAGGAAAAATCTAAAATGGGAAAAAATCCACAAATAATCAACCTAAAACCAAATCCCTCGAAGAATCGTTGCTAAATGAAACCTCTATTAAACACAAAAATGCCTCTACTAAGAGTAGTCTAGTGGGGACCCCTAAGAAAAGTAGAATCATTAAATAGATAATTGAAATTGATAATTAGGACTCAAAGGGAAATTATGACGGTGTATAGGGAAAAACTATGGCTCTAGACTACACAATTAATTGATAAATTTTTCTAGACTTGGGAACAAAATGTGAAGAGTTACAAAGAAGAGAGTAAGGATGATATCTAGGAAACCAAAGAGTAGAAATGACCTATGAGAGTGAAGTTGAAGAAACCCTTGAAAAGGTGGAGGACAGTGTTACTAAGGATGAAGACCATTAAACTAAATAAGTGGAGATAGACGAAGAGGAGTAGGACAATTAGGAAGCTCAAAATGAGGCTGACTTGGGACTGAATGATAATATCCTAAGAACTAAACAACAAGTCAAGAAAGGTAAAACCCGAGATGATCCTTTGATTAAATTGTAAAGCTAGATGGACCTTATGGAATGAAATTTCTCTTATGATATTAAGGATCTCAATGATAAGATCAATATCCTCAACAAAAGTTTGAGGAGGCCATTACTGGTATTGAGCTCAGGGTTACAACTTCTACTATATGCAGGGTTTAGAAAGAGATGACAAGAAGAGTTGTCATTGGGAGCATCATGGGAAGGAGCAATTTGAAGAAGGTTGGTTAGATTGTGGATAAAAATGATGATGAAGAAAAGCATCTTGAGGATGTCACAAACTAGTCAAAGGACCTCAAAATCCTAGTTAATGACTGATAAAATATCAAAAAGGCCTAATGGTTGTGGCTTTGTTTATTTAGTTCCTACCCAAGTTTTAGATACTAGATTTACTATGTTAAGTTTTCTTTTAATTTTTCTTTGTTGTTGTATTCTCCCTTGTACTTATTTCGAAAAACATCTTAAACTTATCTTTTACCTGAACTTGGGGTCCCAATGCTAGTTTGGCTAGAAAACTTTTATGGGCTTAAGTAATTTGAGTATTATTATTTGGGACATGAATTACTCTAAACTTATGGCTTTTTTTTAATTAATTTTGATGACTAGTTCGGCTTTGGTTGTTTGGCCCAGTGTTATTCTATGTGGCTTGTTTGTAATTGCCTAGGGTAGTGAAGACTAATGTTATAATACTATATACTCAAGTTTGGGACCCTTTTCCTATCTCTTATAATAAAAAATAGAGGAACTTTCCAACATAATTTTTTTTATATCAACTTGTTTAATATTTACTATACCCAAATAAGAGAGGCTCAACCATTCATCTAAACCATCTTAGTTGGCATCACACCACATAGAAAAATACCCTATGAGGGCTAGAAAATGAGGAAGGAATATTAGGATTTGAGTGGACTATAGATGGATTTTTTGAGAGATTAGGCTTAGGGGGGATTATCAAAACCAAGAGATTGGGGATATTTATGTGCAATAATTTATGTCTATACAAGGAGTTTTAAAGAAAGCAAGTGGAATTGTATTAGCTCCTAATGTAAAGGAAGGAACTAAAGATGATAGAAGAATAGCTTGAATACCAGCAACCCTACTAGATAAATTAGGATTAAGAGGACATTTGGTAAAAATAACTAGGAGGTGAATGCCTTTCTCAAGGCCAAGGAGAGGCCCTCCTTTGGAAGAAAGGTTTATTTTCCATGAGAGGGGATTATGCCTTCTATTCACCTTTTCTCTAGGACATTCTAATTTCCCATTTGAAGTATGGCTTCAAGGAAAACCTTCTTTTTATGGGATTTACATGTCACCAAGTGCCAATCTCTACCAAGGATAGCAGAGGAGGGGCGAAACTTTGGAGAAGAAAACAAGAGGATCCACATCCTTCATATAAGAAGGGGAGGGATCGAATAATAGCAAGGAGATGAATCAAACCAAAGAAGAACAAAGAAAAGCTAAGCCTTCTATATTTATTTCTTACATAATAATTAAATAATTGACACTAAAAAAATCATATAGCCACCCTCTTTACCGCTAATAGTTAGTAGTGTTAAGGTTGTTGATTTAATTATATTTGAATGAAATTATTTGATTAATGTCAATAAAATAGTTCTACAAACCTTGATAAATGGTGATTTGTTAAATATGAGAAAACTTTGTCAATATCTATAAAACTCATTACAAGTTTTTTTTTTATGAATAGTCCCTTTCAATTAATTTTAAAAAAAAGTTACCTATTCACAAAAAAAAAAAGTGTCAAGAGATACAAGGACCACCCCGCGAGAGTTTAAACGCTGAGAGATCAAAAACTTAACTACTCGTAAAAAAAACATATAAGAAGCCCTTAGACTCCAAGAGCAGCGCCAATTGAAAGAAGGGATCACAATCATCATAATCCCAAACAGCATAAGTGTTAATGAGTGACTTAGAGGAGCCCTTACTCAATATTGGAAAACTTTGTCAATATCTATTAAACTCATTACCTACAAACATAAAAGCTACTAGAACATAATTATTTGCTGACTGATTCAAATTTAAGGCTAACAAGCACCTTTAAAATATACAAATAATGCGCTAAAGTCATGGAAGTCATGCCTCGAAAGCATCTGATCAAAGTTAAGTTCAACACAACATAAAGTAAAAAACTCCCCCCCTAGACAGTAAATCTGTAAATGGCTTGGTAAAGAAATCCAAAAAGTTGGGGTAGGTAAAATATTCGCCCTTCCTCTAATAAAACAATACGACTGGAAAGTCTTTGTTTTATTTCGTACGCAAGCTTTGATGGGACAATCTATAGACCTTTCAAAGATACAACATATTCTTGCAGGTCCCCTATTAATCGAACCACTTTACATGTTTTTCCCTTCCACAAAAAGAATGCAAAACTTTTTAGCATTTTAAATTACAAAACTGCAAGCTATCCCATCATAGAACACTTCTATTTTGCTTTCGATTCTGTTATTCGCAGTCCTAAATAAAAATTTTAAATACATATAATGTCTACCTATGGTCTTTTTTTAATCAAATTGTATATGGGAAGCTAAAGTATATAATTATTTTTTAAAAATACAGCAGAAAAAGAAGCAATTAGCCAAGTCGATCAAAAATAATATTTAATGCATTCAACTTTACTTTAGGGTCCATTTGGTTCCTGGAAGATGACAAGAATTGGCTTTTTCAAAACCCGGATTTGAAGATTTGTGCGTTTGTTTCAAAATTTGCAAAATGGAATTAGCATACGTGACTTCCAATTTTGCCTCAAAACCAGGTTTTGTGACTTCTTAAAAAAAGTAAGAATTGAAAATCAAAACCTGGTTTTGTTTTTTAAGGTGTGCAAAAACAATAGATTGGACTACTTTTTGAAATTTACCTTTGACTTCCAATTTTGCCTCAAAACCAGGTTTTGTGACTTCTTAAAAAAAGTAAGAATTGAAAATCAAAACCTGGTTTTGTTTTTTAAGGTGTGCAAAAACAATAGATTGGACTACTTTTTGAAATTTACCTTCAACTCCAAGCTTACGCATAAAAATGTGTCTTCACACGCATCTTCCGAGTGAAACAAACAGTTTCAGTAAAATCTCAAAAATCGGAATGAAGATATACAAAACCTTGATTTAGCTAAACCAAGGTTTGTACAAATCCGAGTTTTTTAAATTCCACGAACCAAACGGACCCTTAAAGAATACTCCAGAAGAAGCAACAATTACTCGAGTCTCAGCGGCCATGGACTTGGCGGCGTTTTCTGCCACGTGGGAAATGAACATTGATGTTAATAACGGATTCAATGGTTTTGACTGCTTTCCAGGCTCGTAGGGCTTATTAAAGTTTTAAACAATTACGCCTCTCAACAAAAACAAGAAGAGGAATAAAAACCGCAACCAGACGAGAAGAAATTGCAGGAATGGATATCCGTAGCATAAGCCGCTATTTGTATGGTGACCAGGTGGATGATATTTCTTTGGGAAAAGCTGCCCCCGATTTAGGCCAAGGAAGGAATTTGATGACCGTATTGGGCCCTACATTTACAGAGAGCACAACCGCTACAGTTAACTTTACAGAAAATGGAGACCAAAAGCCTCCGAATCGGTATAGGGGAGTTAGAAAGCGGCCATGGGGAAAATTTGCAGCTGAAATAAGAGATCCAGCTAAACAGGGGGCTAGAGTTTGGCTCGGCACCTTCCAAACCGCTGAAGAAGCGGCCCTCGCATATGACCGTGCCGCCTTCCGAATGCGTGGATCGAAAGCCGTGCTTAGCTTTCCAGATCAGATCGCCAATTTGAGTCAGCCGCCGCAAGGCCGAAGTGATTTAGCAGTTGGTCATATGGAGAGCAATTGTAGCTCTAGAAAGAGGGGCAGAGAAGAGACTGAGGCAACGGAGATGATGGAGGAATTGCAATGTGACTGAATTTGAGATTCCAAGTTGAAAAGAAGGAAAAATCTGGAATTATAGGAACAATAGTTATGGTCTTTTCTGGAAGTGATCTGGATTAATGGCCCATATAAAAAAATTATATGTAACTCATTTTCATCTAGTCTATTATATTGTTTTTTTCTTCATGATCTCTAAAGACATGAGTCAAAGAGTAAAGTTTGATGACATGAGAATACAAGAAGGTGAAGATATTGATAGCTATGTCAAGTGGGTGAAGGATGTCATGCTAGCTAATAGAGCATGTAGAGGCATACTACAAGAAGATGAGTGTGTGCGAAAGACATTGAGAACCTTGCAACCCAAATATGATATAAGGGTGTCAACCATTTAAGCTAAGAATAATAGATAAGATGGAAGTATCTCTTGATTCCTTGGTAGGAATTCTCATTGAATTTGAGCTTAGCAACTTTGCCAACAGTAAACCACCTAAGGTTGAAACTACTTTTGAGGCCTAAGTTGCACTCTTTGCAACCCAAAAAAATGAGAGAGGAGCAAAGCACATCCAGGTATAAGAAAGAAATAAAGAGCCTATATGATGAAGAAGCCAAACAAAAAGAGCTTGAGGCTCTATTTGCAAAACGAATGGTCAGAGGAAAAGGGTAGTACAAAGGTAAGATAACATTCAAATGCTTTAACTCCAAAAGCATAGGAAATTATGTCTACAGATGTCAAGAACCTATGAGGAAGTAGATCAACAACTAGAGAGAGAATAAAAATTAGAAGGGAACCTAGAAAAGGTGATCAAACTCCAAAGGAAAGGAGAAGTGATGTTGCATTGTTGAAGAAGGTGTGACTGATGAAGAGTCAACTAGTGATGATGATGAGGATGATGATGAAGTATCCTTTGTTTCTATCATAGAAGAAAAGGTGGAGAAAGCCTTGATAACCAATAGCAGTATTTAAAAGAATTGGACAATAGATAGTGGTTATTTTCACCACATGTGTAGTGACAAGAGCAAGTTCTACAAGGTCAAGGCCTATGGTGGAGGAATAGTGAAGTTTGGAAACAAATCACAATGCATAGTGATATATAAGGGTATTGTATCCCTAAATGAATCCACTACTTGTAAAGATGTATATCTGGTGGAAGGATTAAAGTATAACCTATTGGGTATGGCCTAACTAATGGACAAAGGTTATAAGTTTGTGTTTAACAAAGAGTCTTGTAGAATATTTGACAAGACAAGAAAAATCTTAGCTACATGAGAATGAAGAAAAGGTAATATTTTCTACCTCAATATTTATTATAATAATTATATGGTAGCTATCAACAATAATAGTTTCTTGTAGCATAGGAGGATAAGTCATGTGAGTTTTGGAGGCATTGTCAAAGTGGGAAGGAAAAAATCTATAAGGGGTTTACCCACCATTACCAAACCTGACAATGTCATCTGTAAAGATTGTCAACTAGGAAAGTTGGCAAGTTCTAGTTTTCTAGCAACTCACCTACTTCTAAACATGTACTAGATCTAGTTCATGTACTAACAAGTGTTTTATCCCATGACGATCTAGAGTGTATTTGGTGATTATTTTTCAAGTATGATGTGGAAAGGGAGACTAGTAGATTCAAAGTATACAAAGAAAAAGTGGAAAGGGAGATTGGTAGATCATTGAAGTGCTTGAGATCAGATCGAGGAGGTGAAATCACCACACAAGAGTTTGATGGTTACTATGAGGAGCATGGAATCAAAAGAAAAATGTTGTAGAAAGAAGAAATAAAACCATCATAGATTATTGTAGAACATTGATTATTCAGAATAATGTTCAACAAATCTACTAAAGATAAGTTTTAAGCATGTTCATGTACACTTTGAACATGGTACAAGTGAAGCAGGGGGAAAATAAAACTTCCTATGAACTGTGGTTTGGTCACACATCATTTTTTAGATATTTCAAGTTATTCAAAACAAAATGCTACATTAAGAGAGATGTATACTAAGGAAGATTTCAACCTAAGAGTGATGAGGGTATCATTTTGGGATGTACTCTACAAAAAGTAGAGCTAAATTCCTAGACAAACAAGATTTTGAAATCTTCCAATGTAAAGGTGGATGAATTCAAGGAGAAGAATGAAGATAGCTCTTGAAATAAATTGAAAACTACAAGCAATTTGACTATATCCCACTAAGTGATACGATGAAGAGATTACTAGTAAAGGAGGAACCTATACAAGAAATTTTATTGGCTCAAGAAGAAGAAGCTCAACATGAAGAGAAAAGAGTAGAAGCACCTAAAGGGGGACCAATATTAGCTACCTATGCCAGGAGGCACCACTCAGCTGACTAGATCATCAGAGACAAGGATGTCAGAGTGATAATCACAAGAGAGGTGACAGAGATAGTATGTCTTCTCTCACACACAAACCCCAAAACTAGAGGGGAACTCTTAAAGATGAAGATTGGAGAAAGGCCATGGAGGAGGACATTGATCAAATAGTGGATAATGACACATGGATCTTTGTAACTCAACTAGAAGACAAAAATATCATTGGTACAAAATGGGTGTTCCAAAACAAGATGAATGAGCACGGAGAGGTAGCCAAAAACAAGGCAAGAATTATTTGCAAACATTGTGCACAAGAAGAAGGAATAGACTATGGAGAAACATTTGCACTTATGCGTAGACTAGAAATAGTTAGAATACTCCTAGCAGTTGCAACATACAATAACTTCAAAGTGTATCTGATGAACAAAAAGTTTGCATTCCTAGATGAAATTCTAGAAGAGGAACTGTATATGGAGAAACCTGAGGGGTTTGAGGACATACAAAATTAAAACCAAGTATGTAGATTGAGAAAAGCCATGTATGGATTGAAACATGTGCCCAAAACATGGTTTGAGAGACTACACTCATACTTGATAAGGATTGGGTTCATCAGAACCAGTGGCAACTACAATCTATACATGAAGCAAGAAACAAAAACAAGTTTGATAATTATAGAAATTAGTGTGGATGATATCATCATTGGAGTATATGATAAACTAAACACTAATTTAACCAAAGTAATGAACAAATAATTCAAAATGTCCATGATTGGACAAATGAATTTATTCATTAGACTTCAAGCTTCCTAAATGCACAGAAGGATCTTCATAGAGTAGACAAAATATGTGAAGGAAATAATGAAGACAATCGGCATGGAGGAAGTGAAACTAGTAGGTGCTCCAATTGTGTCTAGTTGTAAGCCCTCAAAGGAGGATGAAAGCCCTCAATATAATGATACACTTTACTGATCCATGATTGGTAAACTATAGTGTGTCATGCACAAAAGACTAGACATTGCACAAGAAGTTGGAATTGTAGCTAGATTTTCTACCAACCCAAAGGAATCACACATGGCAGTTGTGAAGAGGAACTTTAGGTGTCAAAAGAGCTAAGGAATAAGGCCTATAGTCCCTCGCAAGGGAAACATTGAGATTAGTTTCTTCACTTGTGATGTTGATTGGTTGAGGAATATAGATCATGAAAACAACACAATAGGTGGTGCATTATTTGTTGGAGGAAGAATGGTTGCATGGGCCAACAAGAAGTAGAACTACATATCATTGTCAATGGTTGAAGAAGAATATGTTTCTAAAGAAATGAATTGCACTCAAGTTATTTTGATCAAACAACTACTTGGAGAAATTCTAGAGAAAATGGAGGAACCAGTACTTATCAAATCTTATAACACTAGTGCAATCAACATATCTTAAAATATGGTGATGCAGTCATAGACAAAGCACATGTCAATTAAGTACCATTTTCCAAGGGATAAAGAGAAAGAAAAAGAGGTTAGGTTGGAATATGTACCAACCAAGGAGAAATTTGTTGATGTCTTTACAAAGTCTCTTCAAATGGATAATTTCAAGTGTCTAAGAGAAAGGTAAGGGGTATTACCCTTATCCAACCTGAACTAAGAGTGGACAAGAAGACATCAATCCACAATTAAACAATGAAGAAATCTAATACTAAATTTTTGTAGAAAAAGGGACTACTCCGTAGGGGGAGAATTTGAGAGAATATAATAAATTAAAAGATGGTCTCCTTTGGTATCAATTTTTTCAAAGGGGGAGAAGTTGAGAGGAACAAAAGAAGAGAGACATAGGCGAAGATCTAAAGAAAAAGAAACAAAAGGAGTTGATAGAAGAAAGTGTGAGAAGAACACAAGGGAGAATATGGGAGGAGCCACAAAACAATCAAAGCATGTGGATACATTATATCAAGGGGAGATGTTGAAAGAAGGCAAGTAAAGGAAAGGCACCAAAATAATGAATGATAAAATGCTTAAGTGATGTCATCAATGCCAAAGGGGGAGATTTTTGGAATAACTATCATGAACAATGAATATCGACTAGTAGATAGACTTGTAGACTTAATTATCAAAGGTATTGTCATTGGTGTTAAGGAACATAAAGGAACTAAGATTGGTAGTGAGAAATGACTGGCGAAGTAAATTGATGTGTGATAGTAGTTCACAAGGGTGATTAGAGAAGAGAAGAAGTGTGGGCCCAATAGAGGAGGTGACAAAGCTAATCCACTTAGATGAAGTATGCTAAGTAAAGTCTATATGAGTAAAAGGATGCCAAAGAAGAAAGAAAAGAAGATCAACTAGTAGCCAAACAAGATAGTTTGGCCAAGTCAACAAGAAAAGCATAGATCAAGATACAGTCTATGACTTCCACGTCAAGAGGAGGGTAGGAGTACACTCATCATTGCACTTAATGGTGATGGGTAAACATGTCAAGGAATAGTCAAAATAATTAAAAATTGAATTCTTTCCAACAAGATCATGTCATTGAAGACACGTAACACCCATGACTCTAGTATAAACATGCTACATTTAACAAGAGCAATGCACTACTATAGTGGGAAGTTGAGCTAGTAGTAGGGGTGAGAATTCAAGTTATAAATTTGTAGATTAGGGCTTCTAAGTGAAGTTATAAGAAAGTATAAGAAGGATACAAAGTTGAAAGAGAAGAGATTAGATTACTGACTAATTAACTAGAGAGCTAAAAGAGTCAAGATAAGTGTAATCTCAAGGCATAAGGAATAATGGCATAGAGAAGTCAATGAGAAATAGTTAATGTTATAGGGAGAAGCCAACAAGCCCCAACAACATAAAGGTTATTGTGTGCAAAGAGAAAGGAGAGTCAAGCCTACTAGTGATCAGAGTCTAAAGTTGTAGAGCCAAGAGAAGGAAAATCATAGTTCCAAACAAGTCAAGAGAGTTGAAGCAGGATCTATTTCAAGCTAAGTGTATTAGCTACTTTTTAGACCATTCCTTGTTATTTACTAATCATTACAATGGTAAATCCCATCGAGGGTGGACCCTAATAAGTTCTTTTTACAAAAACCCATAACAAGGTGACACATTAACTTGTGTTCTGAACTCCTTTAACTAAGTTGTTCCTAATAGGGAAAGACTCCAAAAAGCCTTTTCAAAATTCCTTAGCATGGTGGCACCTAATAATGTCTTTGTAATATTATAATAGAGATAAACCCTTGACGAGATGCAGTTCAAGAGAGTGCAATATTTGTGAGGATCAACTCACAAAGAATGGTTTACCCTAGGAAGGTTTCCTTGAGATAATTAATCTTTTATGTTTCGCTATCTTATCATTCTTTTTTTTTGCTTAATCCTAGTCGACTAAGTTATAGTCAGCATAAACCTATAGACAAGTATGGAGTGTGATAGAGAGTAAAAAGTTTGTACTAGTGAGTATATTGATTCAACCCCACCTTCCCCCCCTCCAACACTCTTAGTATATGTACTTGTGGGAGGACCAACAAGGTGGCCCTACAAAGCATGTTCAACTATGAAATTGAAGGGAAATACTCTATAATAAGGAAATTTGGGAGGTTTTCAAAAGAGTCAGACTTGATAATAATATCTAACCAATGCAAAGCTATAATAGTTTACTATCTTCAAAATTTCTAACTCTTGGTAAAAAATCCAGATGACTTCGAAAGAGTCAAATTTTTGGATATTTTGTAATTGATAAAGGAGGCTATTGGTCTATTTTGTGAAGGTGCTAAGGTGGAAATGCAAGGCTCTGGTAACTACAGTGAATTCAGGCACAATTTTTTTGAAGATACAAAAGAACCAGCAAAGGTTAAATTAAATAATGGATATGAGTGTCTCTCTCTCCCTCATCCATTTTCTATTTTCTGTATGTTAGTAATGAAGTACTTTACTCTAGAAGGGAGATTTACTATTTATCATGGTTATTAGTTTCCTTTGTTAAATATGTTGAGACACAATGAAAACATGAACATTCCTTTCCTTTTGTATTCCTCCTTGGTTAATAGTATAGGTAATGGGGACAAACCATCGCTCCATCAGGGTCTAATCTTTTTCCTGTACTAGTATTTTTTTCCAACAACCTTGTTTAGGTAATTTTCGTACTAGTAATGAAAATCCCCTACTTAATCCTTGGTCCTCTATCCAAAATGAAAGAATAGGGCCAGGCACTTCAGCTGAAAATATCTCTTCCTCCTCATGAGGAAAAAGATAAAATAAGAAAAAATCCACAATTAATCAACCCAAAACCCAATCCCTTGAAGAATCGTTGTTGAATGAAACCCTTGCTAAATGCAAAATTGCTTCTACTAAGAGTAGTTTGGTGGGGACCCCTAAGAAAAGTAGGATCATGAAAGAGATAATTGAAGTTAAAAATTAGCTCGCATAGGGTAATTTTGAGGGTGAAGAGGAAAAAGCCAAAACTATGGCTTCAGATGAGATAATTAATTCTAGCTTTGGGGAGAGAAGGTTTTCTAGACTTAGGAACAAAACACATAACAATTACAAAGAAGAGAGTAAGGATGATACCTAGGAAACCAGAGAGTAGAAACAACCTATGAGATTAAAGTTGAAGAAACCCTTGAAAAGGTGGAGGATAGTGCTACTAAGGATGAAGACTATTAAGTTGAAGAAGTGGAGGAGATATAAGAAGAGGCATAGGACACTAAGGAAGCTCAAAATGAGGGTGACTTGAGAATGAATGATGATATCCCAGGCACTAAAAAACAAGTCAAGAAAGGTGAAATGCAAGAGGATCATTTGATTAAAGTGTAGAGCAAGATAGACTTTATGGAGAAGAATTTCTCTTGCAATATTAAGGATCACTTTGATAAGGTTAATATCCTCAACAAAATTTTTGAGAAGGCCATTACTAATATTGAGCTTAGGGTTGCAGTTTCTACTATATGCAAGGTTTAGAAAGAGATGATAAGAAGGGTTATCTTCAAGAGCATCATGGGAAGGAGAAAGCTGAACAAGGTTGGTCTGATTGTGGATGAAAGGGATGATGAAGAAAATAGTCTTGAGGATGTCACAAATTGGTTGGAGGACCTCAAAATCCTAGTTAATGACTAGGATAACATGAAAAAGGCCTAATGGTTGCAGCTCTGTTTATTTAGATATTGTGCTAGTTTTAAATAATATATGTACTATCTTAAATTTTCTGTTAGTTTTTCTTTGTTGTTGTTTTCTCCCTTGTACTTATTTTGAGAAAAAACTTAACTACCTTTTACTTGAACTTGGGGTCCCAATGTTGGTAGGGCTGGAAAAATTTTATGTGCTTAAGGAATTTGAGTATTATGATTTGGGACATGAATTACTCTAAACTTATGGCTAACTTTTTTATTAATTTTGATGACTAGTTGGGCTTTGGTTGTTTGGGCTAGTGTTGTTCTTCTCTATTTCTTAGTTGTACCAACTGGGGGTAGTAAACACTAATGTTACGATACTATCACTCAGGTTTGGGACCCTTTTCCTTACCTCTTATAATAAAAATCAGAGGAACTTTCGAACACAATTTTTCTTTATAAAATTGTTTAATACTTACCAAACCCAAATAAGAGATGCTCCAACATTCATCTAAATCATCTTAGTTGGCACCGCACCATAAAGAAAATACCCTATGAGGGCTAAAAGATGAGGAGGGAATATTAGGGTTTTTGTAGATGGATTTTTTGAGAAATTAGGTTTAGGAGGGATTATCATAACCATGGGATTGGGGATGTCCATGTGCAATAAGAGGGGACCATTTATGTCTGCACAGGGAGCTTCAAAGTATGTGAGTGGAATTCTATTGACTCCTGATGCAAAGGAAGGAATTGAAGATGATAGCATAACAACCTGAATGCCAGCAACCCTGCGAGACAAATTAGGATTAAGAGGAAACTTGGTAAAAATAACTAGGAGGTGAACGCCTTCCTCAAGGGCAAGGAGGTGCCCTCCTTTTGAAGAAATGTTTATTTTCCATGAGAGGGGGTTATGCCTTCTATTCAACTTTTCTCTAGGACAACCTGATTTTTTGATTTGAAGTATGGCTTCAAGGAAAACCATCTTTCTATAGGATTTACATGTCACCAAGTGCAAATCTCTAGCGAGGCCTACAAAGGAGGGGCAAGACTTTGGAGTAGAAAACAAGAGGATCCCCATCCTTCATATAAGAAGGGGTGGAATTAAATAATAGGAAGGAGATGAATTGAACCAAAGAATAATGAAGAAAAGCTAAGCCTTCTATATCTATTTCTTACATATTAATCAAATAATTGACATTAAAAAAATCATATAGCTACCCTCTTCGCCACTAATAGTTAATAGTGTTAAGGATGTTGATTTAATTATATTTGGAAGAAATTATTTTTTAAATGTCAATGAAATAGGCCTACAAGCTTTTGATAAATGGTGATTTATTAAATATGGGAAAACTTTGTTAATATCTATAAAACTCATTACAAGCATTTTTTTTATAAATAGTCCCTTTCAATTAATAAAATTTTTTAATTACATATTTACAAAAAAAAAGGGTGGAGAAATACAAGGATCACCCCACGAGAGTTCAAGGACAGAGGCCAGAAACTTAACTACTCATAATAAAAACATATAAGAAGCCTTGAGGCTGCAAGAGAAACACTAGCCAAAGAGGGAGGATCATGATCTCAGGGGTTAATAAGTGGCTCACAAGAAACCCTTATTGAATATTGGAAAAATTTGTCAATATATATCAAACTCATTACACTCGTTACATGTAAAAAAAAAAAAGAAGCTCCTAGAACATAATTATTTGCTGACTTATTCAAATTTAGGGCTAAGAAACAAATTAAAATATGCAAATAAATGAACTAAAGTCATGCCTGGAAGTCACTTAACCAAACTAAATTCAACACAAAAAAAGCTCCTAGAACATAATTATTTGCTGACTGATTCAAATTTAGGACTAAGAAACAAATTAAAATATGCAAACAAATGCACTAAAGTCGTCCCTGGAAGTCACTTAACCAAAGTAAATTCAACACAAAAAAAGCTCCTAGAACATAATTATTTGCCGACTGATTCAACTTTAGGACTAAGAAACAAATTAAAATATGCAAATAAATGCACTAAAGTCGTACCTGAAAGTCACTTAACCAAAGTAAATTCAACACAAAATAAAGTGAAAAAATCCCTATTCAACACAAAATAAAGTGAAAAAATCCCTCCTAGACAGATCTATAAACAAATTTTCGGAATGGAGGTAGGTAAATATTCGGACTTCCACTAATAAAACAATACGACAGGAAAGTCCTGTTTTCAGTATGCAACCTGCGGTGGGACATTCTAGGTATCTTTACAAGAGACATCCTATTCATCTTTAGCCAGCACGTCGCTTTCAACGGTATTTAAGTTCGTATGAAATTGCTCCTATCGAATCACATACGCATTTGAGAATGAACGCAAGTCTCCCATCACAGAACACTTCTATTTTGCTTTGGATTCTGTTATTCGCAGCCCCTAAATAGATATATTTAATATATCTACCTATGGTCTTTAAAACGAATATAATTAAAAATTGATTGCCCACTTCATATTTTAAATTTAACAATAATTTGAATACATTTTAAAAATATTCTAAATATTTAACAATATATGAAATTTTTTTTTAACAGAGTAAGCTATTATGAATTTAAAATAATAATTTTTAATAATGTATCAAATTAATAAAACAAGTTTCTAAGTTCTTAACATACTTTATTCTATGTTTAGAACATTCTAAGTTCTTATAAATAATATTAAAAATATATAAAAATAAAAAACATAATACTATCAAATAAAATATATATCATACATATATATTTATGATATATTGTACTTGCTTATAATAAAATATGACGGTTTATTAATAAGTTTGAGTCTCATATTTAAGGTTTTAGAAAAAATTAGCCTATCAATCTATATGGTCCATCAAATTCTCAACCTATCATATACAACTCAAAAGTGCAAAAACAGCCATTATGGCCATCAAATTATATTGGCATAGGGACTATATCCCCGATGAGATCCCTCTCCACCATCAGTACGTGTTTTTGGTGTGATGGCAAAATCTACATTGTATTAGAGCACAGGTCATCGGTTTGAGTCCCTCAAGCCCTTTAACCCTTCGTCCCTGTAGACTTGGTATGTAGTGGGTGCAAATCCCACATGATAAATGGTTCTATCCGGCTCCATCATTTTGAGGGTGTTGGCGTAGCGACTATATCCCCGACCATTAGCATGTGAAGGATTGTTGACGTAGCTTAAAAATACTGGAGAAAAAGAAACAATTAACCAAGTCTATCGAAAAAATAATATTCAATGCATTCAACATTCCGAATAACGGAAAAAGACCTTTTTAGAGTTTTTCAATTTTAGCATTCCGGTCTCAGCCGCCATGGACTTGGCGGCGTTTTGTGCCACGTGGGAAATGAACATTGATGGTAATAACGGATTCAATGGTTTTGACTGTTTTCCAGGCTCGTAGGGCTTATTAAAGTTTTCAAGAATTACGCTTCTCAACAAAAACAAGAAGAGGAAGAAAAACCGCAACCAGACGAGAAGAAATTGCAGGAAATTGGAATGGATATCCGTAGCATCAGCCGCTATTTGCTTGGTGAGCAGGTGGATGATGTTTCTTTGGGAAAAGCTGCCTCCGATTTAGGCCAGGGAAGGAATTTGATGGCCGTATTGGGCCCTACATTTACAGAGAGCACAACCGCTACAGTTAACTTTACAGAGAACAAACCCGCTACGGTTACAGAGAATTCTGGTGAAAGTGGAGAGAAAAATCCTCGGAATCGGTATAGGGGAGTTAGAAAGCGGCCATGGGGAAAATTTGCAGCGGAAATAAGAGATCCAGCTAAGCAGGGGGCTAGAGTTTGGCTCGGCACCTTCCAAACGGCTGAAGAAGCGGCCCTCGCATATGACTGTGCCGCCTTCCGAATGCGCGGATCGAAAGCCGTGCTTAACTTTCCAAATCAGATTGCCAATTCGAGTCAGCCATCGCAGGGCCGAAGTGGTTTAGCAGTTGATCATATGGAGAGCAATTGTAGCGCTAGAAAGAGGGGCAGAGAAGAGACTGAGGCAACGGAGATGGTGGAGGAATTGCTACGTGACTGAATTTGAGATTCCAAGTTGAAAGGAAGGAAAAATCGGAACAATAGTTATGGTCTTTTCTGGAAGTGATCTGGATTAATGGCCCATACACAAAAATTATATGTAACTCGTTTTCATCTAGTCGTTTTCTAATGATACCATTTTGATTGTAGTCTATTATATTGTTTTTTTCTTCCTTTTTCAAAAGAGTTACAGGACAGCATCATTCTACTTTGCCTAAATTTAGTTTTGAATAGAATTCTTGAGATGTGCTTCCATTACACTTTTCTTGTGAATTGCAAGTAGTCTTGGTTGAAAAATGGAATTTAGAAATAATGAATAAACACTGCAACAATCAAAATTGATAATAAAAACTGATTACAATAGGTCACTGAGAAATTTTCATGAAGGTTGAACATCGAGAAATTATCTCCTTCCAACATTAGCTTGTGTGGGTGTGGGCATTTATCTGTAAATTTTATATAGTTTTTTGATATGTTAATTCTAGTGTGTTGATGTGTATGTTAATTTAGTGTTTGGATGTGGGTGTGCATTTATGTTTTTGGATTTAGGACAAAATAGGATTTACAAGGACTAAAATTTGTAAAGTAAAAAATTCTATGATATAATCAAAAGAGTCCAAAAGTAGTACTATTATGGAAATGATAGATGAAACATGATAATAGGTTTGCGTATACATTATTAAAATCTTAAATATGAAATTAAATATTAGATAGAACTAGAGAAAAGCAAAGCTGTATAGAAAAACTATTAGATATATGTCTAAAAATGAGTTCTACTAAAAGACAATTTCAGGAGATTTGTCTCATTACTATAGTTCTATATGGTCATGTTTCTGTGAAAATTTAACATGCTTTTAAAAATATGTAAAACAAGAAATGTTGATGTAATGCAAATAGAGTTGAGATTATAAGAAATTTTTTGAATGCCAATGCAAGATACTAATTGCTAATAGTCTTTAAATAGTCTTACACTATTATATGATGTGCAGATGGAAAGGGGAACATGCAAATGAATTATCTAAATTAACTCAATGGCTCGCAACTAAATGTATCTCTTAGGTTAAAAAAATAATAGGAAGATGTCAATGGAGACATACTAAATTCTTACCAAACTAATTATTATTACACCATAGAATAGTAGTCATTCTGAAGGATGGTTAGATGTGGGTACTCTTTCCATAAGAAAAGGGTTTCATTAGTGTCAGTATCTATTAAAATGGGTAGTGGTCAACTCGACTTATAGATCTAGATAGAAAACCTAATGCATTGATAGGGTCAAAAGATGGGATCAATGACTTATAATGATTCAAACCTAGGAAATATGAGATCAAGACAATTGTTCTCATTTGGTTAGATGAGAAGGGGAAGGAGAGGGATTGAGAAGAAAATGAATGGCGAGTATTATCCTTGAAAAATCTGATGGGTGAGATGGGATGGGTATGATCCAAGACCCTTTATAGATGGGAAAGTCATGTTACCCATGTCACATGGTAACAAAGACATATTGCATGTATGCATGTGTACTAGTTGAGGACAAATATAGGGGATATGACTAGGATTTGACATGTGCAAGTATGAGATTACTGATTTTTAATTTATTTTAGCACACTTAATAGAAAGTAGAGGAAAGCATGTAAATTAATGGTAAAAGAAGAAATCTGTATCACCCTTTTAAAAAGGAAAAGGCTAAAAAAATCGGAAGTGTTCAAGTTCAATAAGTAAACTGATTAAGTGTGCATAAATGGATAAAGTTCAAGAAATCATAATTTTTCATAATTATTTAGAATAAGAATTGATACATTGTTTTAATTTTTATGGATGTTTTTTAAAATATTGAAAATTAGGAGTTGTAGTTCCCACCAAAAAACTATATATAAATAATTTCTTTTTTTATCTAATTTTAAATTAATTTATAGAGGACATATATAGCTAGTGCAATTAAAAAGAAAAATTAGGTTTTGGCCTATATTTCTCTTTTTATAACAATTTAAATTCTAAAACTCACCTAAAATCATCAGTTTTCAACTTTTGTCCTATTTCTCATAACAAATCCATTCCAATGAAAAATATATATATATATACATTCTCAATATGACTCTTTCTTCTAACCAAGCATATATTTTTCAAAAAAAATTAGATAAGATTTACTATCTTTTCTTTCTCCAACTAATTATAATATAATATGTCTAATTAAAACACTATAAAATCTATATGAGTATATTCTTGACACTCAGGTCTAAGGAAGAGCTTTTTAATGTAAATATCATTTAAAAGAGTAGGAGTTATTTAAATATCATTTTTCTTAAATAATTTTATTTTTAGTAGTTGGATCTAAATTGATAGAAAGTATGCATTTAATAGACATTTTATGAAATCTAATAGGAAGGAAAACCAATTTATGAAATATGTAGCCACTGGGAAATTTTGGAGGCAAACAAAGTAGTGGGGTTTTAATTAGGACCTTTTTAAAGACAGATCAAAGCTGATGAGAAAGGAAGAAGTGACAGCTGATGTTAGAAAGAAATAAAGGGTTGTTAGTAAAGGAGTGGGAAAGATTGAGAAGATCACCAATTATAATTCTCATTATGAGAAAAGATGGCAATCAACCAATTTGAAGTGTGTGGTGAAATGATGGGATAGTGGCTTCAAGAGAAAGGTAGTCAGAAAACATTATAAATTAATGTGTGGAGGAAATATACCTACCTAAAATAGTAAACTAAAAGTAGTGAAAGAGTTGGATTTGATAGAAGATGGAGGAAACATTTACCTTTCAAACAAAGAAACAACAAAAAGCCCTTTTTGGACCGGTGCAGGATAAATAGCTAAAACTGGTGGTGAAATGTACAACGCTAGGAGTTATAGTGGCCGTGAAAGAGATAGTTGGAGAACTTTTTCAAAACTCCATGTATCATTGGAAGATCAATGTGGATATTGCGGCCATTGTAATGGCGTGGGGACTAGGAATTGCAAGTCCGATTGAGGAACTGGAGTGACTAGTTAAAAATCTATTCCTTGATGATTTAATAGGGGGGATAGAGTCCCTTTTAGAGTGGGCAAGTCTGGGCAAAGGATTTTATTATAGTGAGTACTACATGAAGACTATGAGGAAGGTTTGAGTAAAGGGAGAGTGGGTTTCCTATGGTGACCGATAGGAGTTGATAAAGACTTGTATAAAGAGAAAGAAAAATAGGCATGGACCAAATTGAGGATGGAAATTGAGTGATTCCTAGAGGAGAGTGAGCAGAGGGTTAGAGGTTGCTTTATAAATCACCCTAAGAAGAGGGGGGGTTGCTAGTGCAAGAAGGACTAGGGGAATGAACAAGGAAACATTCATGGCAAGGGTGGAAGATTGATGAAGTAGAAGGGGAAGAATGACAATTTTGTCTAATTTTGTGGTGATAAATTGACTAATGTATCTAAGGGTGAAGAAAAGGAATTTTGTGTGAAGGGTAAGGGAACTAGACAGTGAAGCTAAACAACAAGGAAAATTTGAAAATCTGGTAGCAATTCAATGTCAGCAAGGAATGAAGAATTGAAATGTTTGCAAAAGAGGGCCATGAAAAACAAGATCAATCAATAGAGAAAAAAAAAAATTGGAATCGTCAATGATGAATTTTTTGTTTTGTGTCTTATTGATGTGTCTGATAAAGCCAAATTATGAAAGGCTAAGAGGTATATGGGGTGGTTTTATCATGTTTAGGGGATGAGGGATAAAGGATAGGAGACTTGAAATGTATAGGGATCTAGTAAGGTAGAAAGTATGTAAAGATGATGGCTTTTATGAAGCTTGTAAGTATTTATGTAATGTTGATATTTTAATTATATATATATATAAACTTATTATCGACCAAAAAAAAAAGGCATTTTCAATTAGAAAATTTAGAGAAGATATAAAACTCAGCTAGAATGGATCTAGGTAGACCATATGTTTGACCAAAAATTATTTTTAGTTATAAGTACTCAAATTTAACTATGCTAATAAGTTATCCAAAAGATAATTAAGAAGTTAATTTGTTTGTATACCAGTTAATAGAAAATTGAGGAAAACATGTAAATCAAACAAATGATTTTTTTAAAATATTTAGAATAAGAGTTGGTGGATTTAGATAAAGAAAAAATATTTGGATTTATTTATTTAAGGTAAACACTAGAAAATTAGATTTTAACTAATTTAAGATACAAAATAGGTGTAGGTAAATTGTGATAAATAATAACATATTATTTATTTAACATTTGGATAAGAATTGACTAAATAATTAATTTTATATAGAGATATTTAATCAATTATAGAATATATAGGTGATGATGATGGTTGATTTTAAGTGTGTACATTTTAATCCATTTTGAAATTTTACCTAGCTAGTTCATTTCCTAGATTATATAATACTTGTCACTTTAGCTTTCTTAGAGTACACATATGCTAGTTATAATTTCTATAAAAACAAGGGACTCCCTTTCAAATCTTATTCATGCATAAGTAATGTACTATTTTCATCATTAGATGGAATAATATTACTATATAATAGCTAATATCTCTTATTCTTTCAAAAAATATTCCTGGATCTTAAATGGCTATCTATAATTGTTAGCTAAATCTTAAGTGGTTTAGACAGTTGTATACCAACTCCTACATATTCTAACCAATTTTAGCTAAATTTGATTGAAGCTTTCATAGAATTTAATATTTTGTCCATTATTTTTATTAAGACGTTAGTCTGAGGGCCTTGAAAAACAAAGACGAGAGATTGCATTCCAACATCAAACCAGAGCAGAGCTTCAGGCCGTTCTAATGTAACTTGTTCAAATCTATTAAAGAGCTAAGCTTACAGAGAATTCAAATCTGTCGAATGCTGAAGATTTCACCAATGTTGAAATCTTCTAGCATCACCATTTGAGGAACAAAATTTCCCTGCGAAGTAATCATGCTTGAAGATCTTGAATATACCCCATTATTTTATTTTTCCCTTACATTTTTTATGCACTTAGAGTCTGGGATAGTGGATAGTCTTTTTCAATAAAATCCTAAACGTTGGCCAAGTTCACCATAATCTGAACATTGTTCTCCACCTTTGTGTCTTCAACCTCTCCCTCCTCTTTTTCACAGTTCTCATCATCAATATTCTCAATCTCCCGACAATCTTCAGCAGAAAATTCCAAGTTTACTTTCACCACAATTTCCTCTTTAGAATATTTGATTTCTACATTTAATCTAGTGGATCTTCTTTAACCTGAACTAATTTCATGTTTCTTTTCAATAGAGGTTTTAAATCTCTTACCTTCACCAGATTATATCTCTCCCTCCTAACTCTTCCTTATCACTACGGTTACAGAGAATTCTGGTGAAAATGGAGAGAAAAAGCCTCGGAATCGGTACAGGGGAGTGAGGGAGCGGCCATGGGGGAAATCTGTAGCGGAAATAAGAGATCTAGCTAAGCAGGGGGCTAGAGTTTGGCTCGGCACCTTCCAAACCGCTGAAGAAGCGGCCCTCGCATATGACCGTGCCGCCTTCCGAATGCGTGGATCGAAAGCCGTGCTTAACTTTCCACATCAGATCGCCAATTTCAGTCAGCCGTCACAGGGCCGAAGTGGTTTAGCGGTTGGTCATATGCAGAGCAATGGTAGCTCTAGAAACAGTGACAGAGAAGAGACTGAGGCAACGGAGATGGTGGAAGAATTGCTACGTGACTGAATTTGAGATTCCAAGTTAAAAGGAAGGAAAACATCTGGAATTACAGGAACAATTAATGGCCCATATACAAAAATTATATGGAACTCGTTCTCATCTAGTCGTTTTCTAATGATACCATTGTAGTCTATTATATTGTTTTTTTCCTCCTTTGTCAAAAGAGCTATAGGATAGCATCATTCTACTTTGCCTAAATTTAGTTTTGAATAGAATTCTTGAGATGTGCTTCCATCACACTTTTCTTGTGAATTGCAAAGTAGTCTTGGTTGAAAAATGGAATTTAGAAATAATGAATAAACACTGCAACAAGCAAAATTGATAATAAAAACTGATTACAATAGGTCACTGAGAAATTAGATATCAAACACAATTCAAACTCTTAACAAAGTTGTAAACTATTCATGATTATGAGTTATGATTTATTTCTATTGATTAAACAACTACAGATCTAAATAGACTCAAGGTTTAATATGAGTTATGATTTATTTCTACTGAGCAAACAACTACAAATATAAATAGACTTCAAGTTTTAATTGATTGCTACTACAATCAATTTAGTTTCAACTAAGAAATATGCAGATCCATTTTACTTGATTGCTTGAATGAAGGAGGAAATATGTTTGCATGATTTTCATGAAGATTTAACACCGAGAAATTGTCTCCTTCCAACATTAGCTTGTGTGGGTGTGGACGCTCATCTGTAAGTTTTATATAGTTTTTTGATATGTCAATCCTAGTGTGTTGATGTGTGTGTTAATTTAATGCTTGGATGTGGGTGTGCATATATGTTTTTGGATTTAGAAAAAAATAGGATTTAAAAGGACTGAAATTTGTAAAGTAAAAAATTCTATGATATAATCAAAAGAGTCCAAAAGTAGTACTATTTTGGAAAAGATAGATAAAACATGATAATAAGTTTGCATATACATTATTAAAATCTTAAATATGAAATTAAATATTAGATAGAATTGAAGAAAAGAAAAGTTGTATAGAAAAACTATTAAATATATGTCTAAAAAATGAGTTTTGCTAAAAGACACTTTTAGGAGATTTGTCTCATTAACATAGTTCTATATGGTCAAGTTTCTTTGAAAATTTAACACATTTTTAAAAATATATAAAATAAGAAATGTTGATGCAATACAAATATAGCTGAGATTATTAGAAATATTTTGAATGTGGATGTAAGATGCTAATTGATAATAGTCTTTAAATAGTCTTACACTATTGCATGATATGTAGATGAAAAGGGGAACATGCAAATGAATTATCTAAATTAAATCAATTGCTAATAGTCTTTAAATAGTCTTATACTATTGTATGATGTGTAGATGAAAAGGAGAACATGCAAATGAATTATCTAAACTAACTCAATTGCTCACAATAAAATGTATCTCTTAGATTAAAAACATAATAGGAAGATGTAGATGGAGACATACTAAATTCTTACCAAACTAATTATTATTACACCATGGAATAGTAGTCATTCTAAAGGATGGTTGGATGTGGGTACTCTTTCTATAAGAAAAGGGCTTCATTAGTGTTGTTGTCTATTAAAATGGGTAGTGGTCGTCTCCACTTATGGATCTATGGAAAACCTAATGCATTGATAGGATCAAAAGATGGGATCAATGACTTATGATGGTTCAAACCTAGGAAATATGAGATCAAGAAAAGTGTTCTCATTTGGTTAGATGAGATGGGGAAGGAGAGGGATCGAGAAGAAAATGAATGGCAGAGTGTTCTCCTTGAAAAATTAGATGGGTTAGATGGGATGGATAGGATCCAATACCCTTTAGAAATGGGAAAGTCATGTTATCCATGTGACATGGTAACAAAGACAAATTGCATACATAGGTATGTGAGGACAAATATAGGGGATATGACTAGGATTCAACATGTGCAAGTATGAGGTTAATGAGTTTTAATTTATTTTAGCACACTTAATAGAAAGTGGAGGAAAACATGTAAATTAAGGGTAAAAGAAGAAACCTATATATCACCCTTTTAGAAAGGAAAAAGGCCAACAAAATCAAAAGTGTTCAGATTCAATAAGTAAACTGATGAAGTGTGCATAAATGGCTAAAGTTTAAGAAATCATAATTTTTAATAATTATTTAGAATAAGAATTGATATGTTGTTTTACTTTTTAAGGATGATTTCTAAATGTTGAAAATTTGGAGTTGTAGTTTTGACCAAAAAACTGTATATAAATAATTTCTTTTTTGCCTATTTAAATTAAGTTATAGAGGACATATATAGCTAGTGCAATTAACAAGAAAATTAGGTTTTGGCCTATATTTCTCTTTTCTAGAAATTTAAATTCTAAAATTCACCTAAAATCAACAGTTTTCAACTTCTATCGTATTTCTCATAACAAATTTATTCCAATGTAAATACATATATACACTCTCAATATGACTCTCTCTTCTAACCAAGCATACCTTTTACAAAAAATTAGATAAGATTTACTATTTTTTCTTTTGCCAACTAATTATAATTGAGCATGTCTAATTAAAATAATATGAAATTTATATGAGTATATTCTTTTAATGCCCCGCCATGTGACTGAAAGAACTTAACCTAAAGTTTTACTAAGTTTGAAAAACATTTTTTTTAAACATAAAAGATACAAAAATAGTTATAATATAGTGGAAGCAATTAACATACAGTCATACATCAACAACACATAAATAGGTTACAACTCTTAAGGGTCCCATGATGTTGAATCACATTTCATTAATTAATACTAAAACCAATATATAACACATCCATATTAAAGAATAACTACAAGTACAGATCCATTTAAACAATATACAATCATCTCGAATGCCACTTGAAAAAAATCATAATGAACCATCATCCATTGTATAGGTCATAGGGTATGATGTGTTGAAATAATATACATCATGAAATAAATTACAACAACTCTTAAGATATATGAAATCAAATACAATACACTTAGAATATAACCATCCATCATAGAAATACAAGATCAGATAAAAAGGAACATCTGCATAAACTCATCCAGCAATGACATCCAATGGTTGGATCTCAATGGTATAAGAAAAAACACTACCACCCGACTTTGTGGAACCCAAAAAGGCCCACTCCCACTGCACTAAGGAGATAAACTCAAGTCCCAAATAGGATAACAAAATAAAAGTCAAAACCAATAGCTAGGTTCAAGGAATCACCTGAAAGCAAACTATCTCAAAGGGTACCAAGACACAAGTATTGACTAAACCCAGAGGCAACATAGACATGTAGGGAATCTATTATGCATGTGGGTAAGTGTCATTGCACGAACCAACTCTAAGGTTTCTCATCTAGTTTTTTAATCCTTTGGCTCCCTAGTGACTCTATGTGGCACTAGTATCCTTTCGTACTAACAAGGCATACTAACAAAGCATGGTCACAACCAAGCATCCTCTCTACTCCCTTCCTAGCTTGTGCTAGCACTTGAGGCATGGTTGAGGAAAACAATGACTCTTATTAATTTATTTCAAACCCATTTAATAAAATGTTATCACTTATTGAATAACCTACAATGGGTTACCCATCAACCTCTTTAGGGCCTCGGCCTCCATTGCAAGACACTTCCCAACATGACATATAGATAACATACTCTAAGCTTACTAAAATCAAAAGATCACAAACGACCACATACCATACATTAGTTCTTAAACAAGCAATTGATAAGTACTAAAAATCACTAGTCATAATCACAAATTTCACCAATATGATCATCCTAATAAGACTAATCCCAAAATTAAGTATAAATTTAAACCAATTCCATGTCACAACATGACATCACCAAAAAAAAATCATACAAACACCTCAATCCTATACATGTGATCAAAAAATAATCCAAATACAACTGATCGAAGATTCAAAGGTTATATCAGATAGGTCATGCCATTTACCTCAGTTTCACACAAGAACACCGGAAAGCAATAACAATCAATAGATCAAAACACCTCATAGACCACACAAGACACATTCCCATGGTTGAGTATAAAAGATTAAGATCAAAACATCATCAAGACATCCTAGAAAAAACTCCTGAGCCTCTGGTAAACATTCTAATTTGGTCAAAGTACTAAGTCAACCCAACACCCAATGGTAAAATCACACATCATAAAAAGAGTACATACAAAAGTAGCTTTCACAAAATATTAGGTTTTGAAAACACACCTATTCCATAATATTTTTTTCAATCTCAATATGGGTTTCAATTTCATTTCTCTAATTGCCAGATTCACTAAGGTTTTCTAAGTTCACTAGAATTTAGATGATTCAATAAATCATATAAAGTTATTGAACCATAGTTTTTTCATAGTTCAATTTTTTATCAAAACATAAGAGTTCAATGAACATACACATCATAGTTTTCATCTTTTTAAAGTATGTTAATTACTAAGGTTTTCGAAGATGAAAATTTCCCTAGCAATGTAAATCATTTTCATATAAAATTGAATCATCAAGCACAACCCAAGTTTACTAAAGATAATCATTAATTATCTCAATTAATTTCTTTGATTTTCAATTTGCTTTAAAATTATATTTAAATGAAAAAGTAATAAGTAAAATTTTCAAATAATTAAATTAAAATTTTTAATAATACTTATTAAAATTATTAATAATAATTATTATCAATTATTACCATAATAATTTTAAATTAATTAAACTTTGGAAAAGCTTTCACAAAAAGGAAACCTACTAAAAATAAAGACTTTTTAGAAATGGAAATCTGCTAAAAATAGAGATTTTCTTGAAATAGAAATTTGCTAAATAGAAACTTACTTGAAATAGAAACCTACTATAAACAGAAACTTTCCAAAAATGGAAACCTATTAAAAATAGAAACTTTCCAAAAATAGTTCAACCTGTTAAAAATAGAAACTTTTCCAAAATAGAAACTTGCTAAAAATATAAACTTTCCAAAAATGCAAACTTACTGAAAACATAAACTTTCCAAAAATAGAAACTTGCTAAAAATAGAAAATTCCCAAAAATGGAAACTCACTAAAAATATAAACTTTCCAAAAATAAAACTTGCTAAAAATATAAACTTTCAAAAAATGGAAACTTACTAAAAATGGAAACTTTCAAAAATAGAATATTACTAAAAATGGAAACTTTCCAAAATAGAAACTTACTAAAAATGGAAACTTTCCAAAAATAAAAACTTACTAAAAATGAAAACTAACTAGAAATGGAAACTTACTAAAAATGGAAACTTTCCAAACCCTCAACCCATTTTCTAATCAATTAGACAAAGATTTCAAAGCTATAATCATTCACAGATGTTTCTAAAACAAAGAACAATAAATCGATTACGGGGTTTCAGATTAAAACACAAACAATTCTATAACAAAAATTCAATTTTCTGTAACAACGGTTTCAATCAAATTACTTCTCTCAAAGATGTATTAAGAATAAGGCGGAGAAGATTTCAACACAAGGGTTTTTCAACCACATTTATAAACTCTGAAAATAGATTTATCCAGAAACAAAGAAGATAGGAATTTGAAGAATGAAAATCCATAGTACAATCAAACCATGAGATCCTACCTAGATCTAATGCTAACACGCAAATACACAAATGCACAAAACATGCGAGAAAACCCCTTCCTTCTCTAAAAATTGCTTCTCCAAAACTTGTGAAATTTCAAAATGAGCTCTTGATCTCTAATAAAGAGTTCTCCCTTAATTTGGAGCTTTGATTGTGCAATCACACAAGGGAACTCACTGATCAATTTCTTTTAATTATCTTATTATCTTTTATATCTTCATGCACACTTTTAGCAATTTAAAATATCCTTATTAAATTAATTATCTTTCTCTCTTTAAATAATTTACTATATTTGATTTCATGCATACACTTTATGCAATTTAATTAAAATAAATCTTATTAAATAATTGCTTGCTCTCTCTTATTAAATTATGAGATGCTTTTAATAAAATATTTATTAATTCAATTAAAAATATTATTTAGAATAAATCACTTAAATAATTATTATTAAATTAAATAAATATATTTACGCCTAAATTAGAACCATGTCTTTATCTTTAAGTTTGATTCTTTTATTTAATTAATTCATGAGATGTTTTTAATAATATATTTATTAACTTAATTAATAACATTATTTAGAGTTTATTATTAAAATAAAACTCTTAAATAATTATCATTAAATTAAATAAATATAAATATGTCTAAAATAGAACTTTAATATAATCTTTTAAATTTAATTCTTTTATTTAATTAATTTCTCAATTAATTAAATATAATTAAATATTGTATTTTCTTTATTAAATTTTCATTAAATTAAATCGTTAAATTATCTTTTAATTTGATTTAATTATAACAAAAAATACAATAGACCCACAAAACTAAATACGACAACTCAACTGAAAGACAAGGAACAAAGACAAACTCCAGGGTCAAAGTCACAAATTCATGTCACTTGACAAATTTGGATAGGTAAACTAACTTAGATACTTATCCTACTTTCTAAGACAATTGGCTTAGGGTTTAGGATTTGGACTCAAGAGTTATCTCCCCACTTATACAATTGAAATACTATGATAGGGTATGCTCATCCTAGCAATTTAAGGAAGTTGATACCTGGTACCTACAATCTGCATAATATCCATGCATGTACAAACACATATATTCTAAACTAAACAAGAAATGGCAGGAAGTGGTGCATCATGTAGAGCTCGACTAGCAGGTGACTACGACTCCCTTCCTCAACCACATCAAAAATGTCAAACATAAAGAAAACACACACACACACACACACACACACACACACACACACACACACACACACACACACACACACACACACATGCAAGTAAGGGGTAAGTATCCATAGAAATGCATAAAAATCATTCGTCTAACTAAAATCATGAAATAACTGAAATCACTATATCAACATACATCTATCATTATCAAAATAATTATGAAATAACTAAATTAACTTAGTAACTCAACACACATATCCACTAAATATGAAATACATTTAATCTAATTCAATAACCAAGTACCAATAATCTAAAACATAATTAAAAAAACTAAGCTAAAAGAATTTGGCACTACAATAGAAAAGTCAAGTAGGGTTGGCATTATAATTCTTGACATTGAGCTTTATGAAAGATTTTTTAATGTAAATATCATTTAAAAGAGTAGGACTTATTTAAATAACATTTTTCTAAAATAATTTTATTTTTCAATAATTGGATCTAAATTGATATAAAATATGCATTTAATAGACATTTTCATTTAGAAAATTTAGAGAAGATATAAAACTTAACTAGAATGGATCTAGCTAGACTATATGTTTGACCAAAAAATATTTGTAGTTATAAGTACTCAAATGTAGTTGTGCTAATAAGTCAACCAAAAGATGAGATTAAAAAGTTAATTTCTTTGTATACTAGTTAATAGAAAATTGAGAAAAATATATAAATCAAACAAATGATGTTTTTAAAATATTTAGAATATGGGTTGGTGGATTTAGACAAAGAAAAAATATTTGGATTTATTTATTTAAAGTAAAAAAACTATAAGATGAATTATTAACTAATTTTAAAGCTACAAATAGGTGTAGGTAAATTGTGATAAACAATAACATATTATTTATTTAACATGGGGATTAAAATTGAATAAATAAATAATTTAATATAGTGATATTTAATCAATTATAGAATATATAGGTGACAAGGATGGTTGATTTTAAGTGTGTACATTTTAATCCATTTTGAGATTTTACCTAGCTAGTTCACTACCTAGATTTTATAATACTTGTCACTCTAGTTTTCTTAGGGTATACATATGGTAGTTATAATCGTATTCATCAATTTACACTTTTTGCACATATTTCTATCTTAGTCTAAAAAACAGAGGACTCACTTTGAAATCTTATTCAAGCATAAGTAATGTATTATTTTCATCATTAGATGGAATAATATTATTATATAATAGCTTTAATATCTCTTATTCTTTTCAGAAAGAAAACCTAGATCTTAAATGGCTATAGTTGTTAGCTAAATCTAAGTGGTTTAGATAATTGTATATGAACTCCTACATATTCTGACTAATTTTAGCTAAATCTGATTGAGGTTTTCATATAATTTAATCTTTTGTCCATTATTTTTATTAAGACATTAGTCTAAGGATCTTGAAACCAAAAGACAAGAGATTGCATTCCAAAATCAAACTAGAAAAGAGCTTCAGGCCATTACAACCTAACTTATAGAAATTAACCATCACTTAGAAAATTATCAAAAACTTTTTCCAAAGTTAAAATAAGACATGTGATACTACTATCACTATATAGATTAATTATACTATTGTTCATCAGTAAAAGTAAACTAATACTAATAGCAGCCAAAACCCTTTGTCTATTAAATTTAGAATTAATGTCCATAACTATATTTGACATAACAAAAATAAGAAACATAGAGTTTAACATAGGAAAAAGGCCAAACAACAATAAAACTATTTGATGTAGGGTTCTATCTTCTAGAAGGGGATCCAATAGGCTAAAGCCACTGCTAGCCTAAAAGATAGATGGAAACTTGGAGATGGCCTAACCATTGACTTTTGAAAAGATTGATGGCTATTGGAGAAAATTTTACTTGCAATTATGAATAATAATCCTAGTATGGAAAATTTTATTCATCATTTTGGAGTAAAAGTGGTAGACTATTGGAATGAAGGTTAGAAGGTCTATATGCCAAATAGTGATCCTATTATGGATTCTACCCAAGTTCATCCTAATGCTTATATCATTCAACTAGTATATGAGGATAATTTGATATGTGAGGGGGACCCTTTAGGGATTTTCTCTATTTCTTTAGTCATTAGGGGTGTGTTTGAGATAGATAGGCCTTCTCCTGTTTGGGCCTCAGTTTGTAAAAATAATCTTATTCCTAAGATATTAAAAATTCAATGGCTTTCTCTCCAAGATAATATCCCAACTTTTGATAAGCTTAGTAAAAGAGCTATGTATTTTCCTAATAAGTTCTTTCTTTGTGCAACTCTAGTAGAGTCAATTGATCACATATTCATTGATTTCTCTTGTGCATGGAATACTTGGATGCAAATTATGAAGGCTTGGAACCTCTGTTGGATTATGCCAGAATTATTGGCTAATTTGTGGAGGTTTTGAAAAGATTATAAAGGAAGCATACACAAAAATATTTGGATGCTTGTGCTCCCCCATGTTATATTGTCCCTCTAAAAGGAATGAAACAATGGGATATTTAGGGATGAAGAACAATATTTCCAAATGCTAGCTAATCAGATCAAGAACAATGTTTCTAAAAATTATAACTCTATGTATAAAGAAAAGGTGGATTTCAATGTACGAGAAAATAGTCAACAAAGGAAGAAATGAGAAGATGAGATCAAAGAAAAAAAGAACAATGCAAAATGGGATTGTCCTCTGTTTGGCTAGATCAAAATAATTTTTGATGAAGCTACTGAGGGTAATCTAGGTCTAGCTAGATGTGGTGCAATATTAAGGGATGAAGAAGGTAATTTGATAAAAGTCATGGCTATTCTGTTAGGATTCCAAACCAATCACATGGCAAAAGTGATGGGTCTTCTTAATGGAGTTAAGTTGGCAAGAAAATTAAAACCTAAAGTACTATGGATTGAAGAAGATTCCCTTAATATATTCTTAACTATATATCAAAAGGTGTTTCTCCTTTGTGGATAATAGAAAATATGATAAACGAAGTTAAATCCCTTCTAAGAATTTTTGAGAAAGTCTATATGTTCAATTTATATAGAGAGGTGAACAAAGTTATTGACTCACTTGCTAACATGGAAGTTATTAAGGGAACCTCCTCTTTCTAGAGCCACAACAATTTAATTGAACATGAATATAAGGTTCTTATTTACTATGATAAGGCATTTAGAATAAGTGGCAATATTTTATATAATCTTGTACAGGATGGAAAATTTTTGGGAATTGAAGAGTAATTATTGTGAGTTAAGCTTGAGCTAGAATAGTTTGGTTATTATCAGTGCACACACTTTATGGATATTTTTTCTGCATTCTCATCTCATTTGGGTTCCACCTTTTTTTCTTTTTCTCCATGACTACCTCTAAGTGTTTGGCATTGCAAATTGTGAGAATGGGGGGCACCATGAGGAAGAGAAAACCCAATAACTATCACAAGTGGAGAAAAGAAAAAGAGGTGTGGAATAAACCAATTGAGGGAGGGCTCACACTATATATGGAAATCCTAAAATGTGTGAAACCTAGTATGAGAAAAACATTCATTAATGTTTGGAACAATGAAGAGGTTAACCTAGGGAGAAGGATTTACTAAATCTTGATATCACAGTAATGGCCAAAATTACTATGTTGATTGCTCAAGGTAAGCATTTATTTTGGGACTTAAAATAAGTTGAAATTGATGGGCATCTTATCAAAGGGGAGGGGTGTATTTTTGTGACATCTTCAATTAAGTTTCTTTGGCACCAGGTGCTCACTACGATAATATAATATATTACTTTAGAAGGGAGGTATGACATCACCTTACTTAGTCATTTATGTTATAAGGAAAAGGTGTGTTTCCCTTTTCTATTTTATTTTCTCCCAGTCTCTAAGCACAAATGACCTTAGGTCTAACCCTAATAAACCTATTATGCATGAGCATTTGATAAGATTGATTCATTCCTATGTAAAAAAAATTGTTTGAGATCCAATCCCAAAGAAAACAAGTGAAAAAGTGTTAAAATTTTGTAGTCAGGGGAGAAAAAGGGGAAGGGTAAATTTTTTTTGGGGGATTACAGTGTTGACATTACTAGTGTGAATAACAATAAAATATTTAAGGTAAAAGAGGATCTTTTATTGGAAAATGAGGAGGATAGTGAAAATGAAGGGGAGGAAGAGGATAATGTGGGAAAAGGAAATGTGGAGATGGAAATGAACATTTTTGAGGAGGAAGAAGAAAATTTCAAATTAGGGGAAAGGTTATTTGGAAGAAGTTTGGAGACTCCATCTTTGCTAGTTTCTTGGAAAAATGTCCCCCCCACCCATCCCAACTAAAAAAGGTGAAGATTCTCAAATCATTTAGTGTGAGATGAGTACCTTGGTTTCCCTTATAAACAAGAAAATAGAGTTTGATTGTTAGAATAAATAGCGATAAAGATGATGAACAAAGGGAAACTATAAGACTAGTTGACTATGATGAGTCTATCAACCATGATGTGTACATTTCCCGTCTCGATGATGAGACAAAGGGTATTGAGTGCTAGTCCAAGACAATTTATAATGACATCTACCTAAGAAGAAGGAAACGATGAAGGCAAGAATCCTTATGCTCCATATTATGGATGATGATGAACTCAAACTAAAAGTTAAAGAAGACGAAATTAAAGACTTTCCTATTGATCCTACCTATGGAGTCTTGGAGATGACAAAATCTATCTCTATGTATTCAATCTAACTTGAGAAATGGTCCTTCCATTCTATTAAGTACCTTATCTGAAATGCAAGGCTTTAGAAGGAAAATTTGAAGGATTCAAAATCAAGAGTAGACAAAAGGAAAATAGGAAAGAGGAGTAGAGAAGAAAAGGAATTAGGTGGCCTTAGAAGATCTGTGAAACAATACTTATCCAAATGGAGAAGAGTACAAATGATGTGCTTGCAAAGTGTTAGCTTTTGCTTGACTCTTCGATTGATTGCTTGAATAGGGTTCTAAGTGTCATGGATAAGGGTAAGGAAATGAACCTCATGCTAGATCTAGATGAGACACAAAAGGATGATCAAGAAGCTAGATCTGAAAAAAGAATGTGCTCCAACACGGGAGAAAATAGAAGAAGGAGGCTCAGATTGACCAAAGCAACATAAAGAACTTGACAAAGAATATTAAAGTGATTGAGCAAGAGCTAAAAGTGAAAAGGTGAAAGATTTGGCCTAAGGTGATTTTTTTTGTGTTGGTCATTTTTTTTGTTCTATGTTTCTTTAGTTAGGAAGTTAGCTAGTTTTTGGCCATCTGATTTTTAGTGCTAGTTATTGCCAGGTTGGGTTTCTTGTGGTTTGGATATGTTTTTTGCTTAGAACTTTATTTTATTTGAGGACTTAATGCTTCATTTTTTATGTAAAAGATTTGGGGTTTCAAGTCCCACATAAAATAACTTATTTTAGCCTTAATAAAAAACAATAAAACTGTTGTACATAAGAGGATAAAAAAATTCATTTGGAGCTATTTATAGTTTCATAGTTCCTAGAGATGTGTTTGAGATCCTTTCTTTGCTCACCCACTTTAATCTCCTCATGATCATCATTTCTATGCTTTTTCAAATCATCCCTATAACTGTATTTTCTAGTAACCATTACAAGAATCACTTTCTACATAAGGCCATCATATAATCTATAGAGAGAAGTAAAACCAATGTTGAAATCTTCTAGCATCACCATTTAAGGAACAAAATTTCCCTACGAAGTAATCATGCTTTAAGATCATGAATATACCCTATTTTTTTTTTTCCTTAATTTTTTTATGCACTTAGGCTCTGGGATAGTCTTTTTCAATAAAATCTGCCTAGGAATAGGGAGGTGAATTTTAAGTTCCTCATATCCTAAACATTGGCCAAGTGCACCATAATCTCAACATTGTTCTCCACCTTTGTGCCTTCAACCTCTCCCTCCTCTTTTTCGCAATCCTCATCATCAATATTCACAATCTCTCAATAATCTTGAAGAGAAAATTCCAAGTTTGCTTTCATCACAATTTCCTCTTTAGAATATTTGAATTGTAAATTTAGTCTAGTAGATCTTCTTTAACCTAAACTAATTTCACATTTCTTTTCAATGGAGGTTTTAAGTCTCTTACCTTCACTCAATTCAATCTCCCCCCTAACTCTTCCTTATCACTACCAATAAAATTATTCACCTTAGGATTTATTTTTCTAACTTTAGAATAGATAGCTTTTTTAATAGAGGTATTTTGTGGGAGTAGTATTTAGCAGAGTTTCTTCAAAGGAAACATCATGGGGGATTTTCTCCTCAAATAGTGATTTTTCCTGAGTGGTCTATTTTTTAAATCTTTGGCCCATTTGTTTGTTGGAATAGGAATATAAAAATTGGAACAGGAAATGTATTTTTAGTTTGGTATCTCAAATCAGAATAGGGAATAGGCAGACATATCCCAATTTTGCCCCTAAAATGAGCATATGTCCATTCCAAAGAGTAGTTGTTATTGGAATGGGCCATTCTTATTCCTAATCTGATTCTTTTTCAAAAAATTAATTAATTTTTTTCTAACATTTTTATTTTTTAGAAACATTTTTTATAACATTTTTATTATTATATCTATTTGTTTTTAAAAATGAAATAAATTATATTTCTCGTTAACTTCAATGAATAAAATAAAAATAAAAATAAATTAACTATTTTTTCATTATTAAAAAAATTAACCAAAAAATAATAAATTAAAACAAAAAAATTAAGGGTAATATTTAAAAAAATACAAAATTTAACCTTATTTCTATTCCATTTTTGTACAACCAAACAATGGATTAACATATTCCCATCAAATTCCAAGTGAACCAAACAGGATTGGAATTGCCCTTTTTTATTCCCATTCCCCATTTTCATTCCTATTCTAATTTTCTATTCATATGACAACAAACAAATGAACCCTTAGGATCAAGCTTAGGATTCTCTTAAAGAGGCTTATTGCTTATAAGTTCAATTCTAATTGAATTCATTGGCATATTCTCTAGTGGTGGGTAAGTAATCCACCTATACGTAGAAGGCAAGATTGACAAAGAACATACATGAAGCCCTATGGAGGGGGGGCTCTCACCTTTATTAATATTATGGAAAAAAGAAAAGGGGACATTTATGATATCAGCGTGACATATAGAATTAAGGATAGACAAATGGTAGTCATAAAAGGTAGTTGACTATCCATCTAAAGTGTAGTTCCTTATAACAAAAAGGCAAGGCAAAGCAAAGCGGGCAGGGAGACAAGAACAAGCATACCCATTATTAGACATGACATCCTCTAGATTTTCCCTTTCTCCAGAAACTTCTTCAGCTATTCTGTGTAGTCTCTTTTCAGAATATGTAAAATCACTTCATATCTAAACTTCCTTTATTATAAGCTCATAGCATATTTAAGATTGATATGAGAAATACGTGATGCTAATAATTTAATAATAGACTTTAGCTAAAAACTTAATATGTGCAAATGACATATTTTGTTTAAGCTGTGTATATCTCCAATAAGAATATTTATTCATCCAAGGGCAACTGCTTCTCCGAACAAGCCATACAAAATAAGATAAAAATGAAAGAGAAAAGTTTTCACACAATGATCGCTCAATAAATGTTATACTAGATAATGGTGCTTCCAATCAGCATCCATTAGCAAATTGACAGAGCTTGACAGTTTTTAATGTAAAAACCCCAACTGTAAACTAGAGATCTTGTGTTTCCTCAAAGCATAGGGAAACTGATAACGTCCTCACCAAACTGTGAAATGGAAGAACGAGTTGAAGGAGAAGGCAGCATAACTTCCTCTTCTCTCCCTCTCTTTTTGGAGGTGCAAGCGCTCTCCATGTGACCTCGACCCATATCACTAGTAGCCTGTGATGAATCACCAGAGTTTACAAAGTAGAGAGGAAAGTTTAGCAGGGCTCTTGACCCTCGAATCCTGAAAGCAGCACGGTCATATGCGAGCGCGGCTTCTTCAGCGGTTTTAAAGGTGCCCAGCCAAACTCTAGCCCCCTTCTTGGATGGATCTCGTATTTCCGCTGCAAATTTCCCCCATGGCCGCTCCCTCACTCCTCTGTAGTGAGAAAACGATCTTTTCTTTCCATTTCCAGCTGGTTTTTTTCCATGTATGGGGATTTTACTTTTATTCGCTTTAGGTTTCATCTCCTCCGCTAAATTAGTGGAAGTTTTGTCCGAAGAGCAATTATCCATCTTATCTCCATCGCCAAGCAAATACCAGCGAATGGTGTGAATGTCCATGGTTGGAGTTTGAGGTTTCTATTTTTACTTTGGGATGATCCAGTGTGGACAAAATATATAGACATGGACAAAACTGTTGCATTACTGTAACAGATTTGAAAGAGTCAAACCAGCCTCCTTTCGAGACCAATAAAATTTTGTTACTCGTGGTAAAATCCAAATCAGCCATTTGATTTGACCACTCGGTCGTCTATTATAACAACCCACTACAAATATATCTTCATAAAGAAATAATGGAATTAAAAACATCAATGTTTTGAAAGTGTGTGTTATTATTTCTTTATTAATAGATATTTATAAAATATATATATTTATGCGTTAAAGTGATTTTTTAAAATAAATAATATTATGAAAGCAATTAAAAACAGTTCAAATCTAATTTCTATTTCATCGATGAGTTTCTTTTATTAAAATAATATATAATAAATTTAATATTTTTATATTAAAAACCAATCAAAATGAGGGCTGGTCCAAAGCAGAAAAACCAAGGTTGAGAATCAGCTGAAAGTCATTATCATATGATTAACCAACCTCCTTCCTAAATATTAAAAACCCTCAAACTAAAATGTTTTTATACTTGAACTTACTATAACTAATAACTACAATATTGTCAAAGTTATACATAAAACTAGCCCAGTAAACATCAATGGGCAATAAACAAGTCCAATAATTAACATCAAAGTAAGCCCCCTGGGCCAAGCATAAACTAGCTCTCATAAACAAAAAGAAAAAGAAGGAAGATGAGAAGAAGTTAACACTCCTTTTCCTGGTTCCTTAGGTTTTCCAGAAGCTTAGACATCCTCGAGTTCTCCAGAAGCATACGCATCCTCAAGTTCTCCAAAAGCAAGCACAACCAATTGTTAACAAGGAAGTCGTACAACAACCAAGTAGTCTCCATGTCTTTGGCATCTGTAGTCTCATCCTTACCAGCTTGCAACAGGTGAAGGGTAGTAGCAGCATAATGCATCAAGTGCATAGAAAAGTTGGCAACACTATCAAATTTTTCCTCCAGGTCCACATTTTTCTTGTTCATGCTAGTGATAGATTCCTCCAGCTTAGTAAAATCCAGATTACCCTAAGGTTGTTTGATAGTAGGATTTTTTTCCATAGTGCTTTTCTGCTTTTGAATGTTACCCCCCATCGTATTTCCTTCTTTATGTTTATCTCCCCCTACAAGTTCCACCCCTTCGGTTTGACTACCCATATTATCGACTCTAACAAGGGAAGTAATTGTGCCCTACTCACCTACATCACCCTCTTTCCTAGACTTTGGAGTGTTAGCCTCAATTTTAAAAGTATCAGACACACATGAAGGCATAGGGCTATCCTGGTCACCGCCTATGTCCTCCTTATTCTTTCATTCACTACCTATCTCTTCCTCCCCTTGTTCACCATAATTTCTCCTAGTGGATTTCTACACACACACACACACACACACACACACACACACACACACACACACACACACACGCATGTATATATGTATATATGTATACACACACATGTATATATGTATAATATATCTATGTGTGTGTTTATATAATATAAATACACACACACATATACATAAACATGCACACGCACACACACACACACACACACACACACACACACACACACACACACACACACACACATTATAAGAACTGCATAATGACATAATTATCTATCTAATATCTTTATATTTCAATTTGAAGCCACTTCTCTTATTTTCAATTGACATAACCTTTTCTCATTATAGTATAAGGTAGACATATTTTCAAATTTTCAAAATTGCACAAGGATTTTAAATTTTGAAATACTCAACTACAAAGTCATAAGTTGTTTCAAGTGGTAATAGGATTCAAATGAATATCAACTAATTTATATGTGACAACATTCACCATAATCAATTTATTTCACATGTGAGTATCTCTTAATGAGTAATTGTGCCACATGCTTCTTAATATTTTCATGTAGGCTCTATTTCTCCTTTAACACTCATTTTCATCCAATAAATTTTTGTTCATTAGGAAAAGATACCAGATCAGATGAAGCAATTTTATTCAACATATTCATCTCTTCATCCATGGATTCCATCCAAAAATTAGCATCATGCATACCCATAGCCCCTCTAATAGTGTTGGGTTTATTAATGTCAAAATCACAAGAAGCATGCAACATGAACCCAAAAACAATATCCAAACCTTTCTTATGAATATTCATATCTATCAAGTCTCTGGCTACTAGAATATATATTAACAATGGTTGAGTTTGAGCTTCTTTCTTGTCTTCAAATATTTCTAATCTATGAAATATTTCTTTATCCTTAGGTCCAATACGTTTAAGTAGTTCATTTTTAATGAAAGAACATGGTATTTTAACTACCTCATTTTTTCTCTTCCTTCTCTGGCTACAAATCAAGAGTGGAAGGTTCCAAATCATAAAAGATCACACTTGTACTATATAGAACCAAGTTTATACTTAGTGGATTATATTTCTTGTAATATTTTACACTAATACCATAGCTAATTAAGATACATTTAACTATATTATTCTCCAATTTTGATCTTTTATCACTTGGCATATGAACATACACCTTACAACCAAAGATTTGGGTGTGTCTCAATGAAAGACTCAAAATATACCATACTTGTACGTATATCCTCTCAATTCTTTTTGAAGTGGTAGATCTATTAATTAAATATAATTTAGTGGCTATGATGTTATGCCAAAACATTTGTCCAAGAAAAAGACCACTCAACATACTAGTATCCCTCTTCATTAAGATTATGTTCATCCTCTATATAACTCCATTTTTAATGGAATTTATGGAATCGTGTGCCCTAGTCAAATGTTCCTTATTAAATCTATCAAATTTTATTGAACAAAAGTCATTTTCATTATCAATCTTAAAAAATCAATGTTTCTACTAGAATCCTATTTCTGACCAAGGACTCAGATTCCTTAAACTAACTAAAAAATTTAAATTTTCTAATGAAAAAAATCATCAACATCCTTCTTCCATCTCATACACAAATAAAATAAATTACAAACATTAAAATATTGAAGGAACATTTGCTGGAGTGAACACATCTAAATAAATATAATAAAAAATCTCCGAAGACTAATGAGAACTCAAGTCATCTCTCGAATTGAAGATATTAGGTATCACCCGAGTCTCATTTAAATCCTTCACAAGCAACAATTAGGTATCGATTTTGTCCTATTAAGATATATTCTTTTAATGCTAGTAATCATACATATGTGTTTCATCCTTCAAATACTAAACGATTCAATAGACAACTATTATATAGAATCATAAATTCCAAAGCCTACATAAAGGAAACTATTTCTTTATATTTATCATCTACAAAAATTATCATTCTATTATTTTTCTTTTAAAAGTTATTTACTCTATTTTTGTTGTAGAACAATTTAATTTTGACAATGTTTCTTCATGATCAAATCAAATAATGTGAAATCTATTAATAAATAATAGGTTAATTAATAATACAATAAATAGTGAAAAAATCATAATGTAACTTATATATTTTTAATGTCATTTTATATAACCATTGAGTTTTATAATGGAGGGGCATACAATGAGATTAAACAAAATGTTGCAAAACAATCAATAATATTGGTTAGAACAATCAACCATACAAAAGTACAATTGAATAATATGGACTCTAACAAGACATTAACTAATTTGTTTAGAAAAATAAAAAATATTTTTTATAAATACATATATAATCCAATTGAAATACATACTTGAAATATGAAATATGAAAAAAATAGAGTAATATTAAGAAGATCATTGGCATTATCCTTTAAATGCTAACCCAAGATGAAAGACACAGAATATCTATTAAAAGAAATTGAAAACAAACTTAAATATTTGACATAATTGTATGTAGATTTTCTTGGTATTATTATTATTATTATTTTCTTTGAGCTAAACCTTGTCAGCTTAGAGCCAAAGACTGAGGGATATCCACACTGTCAAAATCACTGGGGCCTCATCTCTTATGGTGTCGGAGCCTTGCACTCAGTAAGAGTTGATCCCTAGTGGGCTCTTATGAGCCATTCAACTTCGCCAGTAGAATAATATTACAAAAGACATTTCTTCCATTTATAACACAAATTTTCTGAAAAAAATTGATTGCCGGTTACAACTATCAAACATTACTCTAGAACAATCAATAGGAAGAATTCTACTTGTACACAGATGGTAGCGAGTTTCAAACACTGAAATGTTCTACAAAGATGGTTCAATTCTACATCCATAAATTGATGGGTAGTATTTATTATTCACAAACTAGACATGTAAAAAGAAGAAAGCCCTTAACCATGGTACAGGTATTACTGTTCAAACATCCTCGCCCTAATGGTTGGAGGAAAAAGAAGTTTCTCGATTGTCTCCGTCTCTTCCCGCCCTCTTTTCCTGGAGCTCCCACTGCTCTCCATATGTCCAGGGGCCAAATTAGTTTGAGCCTGTGTTGAACCAACTCTGTAGTTTGCATCGTGGAGGGGAAAATTCAGCAGTGCTTTGGATCCCCTTATTCTGAAGGCAGCACGGTCATATGCAAGCGCGGCATCTTCAGCAGTTTCAAAGGTACCCAGCCAAAGTCTAGCCCCCTTCTTAGCAGGATCCCTTATTTCCGCTGCAAATTTCCCCCATGGCCGCTCCCTCACTCCTCTATAACGAGGCGCATATCTTTTTCCTCCATTTTTAGCTGTGCTCTTTCCAACTTCATCTTGGTTGGAATTGGTGTTTTCTCCAACTTTAGCAGAAGCTTCAGCCACTTTTTTATCTCCACTGCCAGGAAAATAGCTGCAAATAGTTTGCATAAACATTTTTGCAGTTTTCTCTGTTTGCTTATTCTTCCTTTTGTGGAGATGTATGGTGGGGAAGAAGAATATGTAGGTTGTATATTCGGAACAAACTCTTTATTATCTCCATCTTTGTCAGCCTCAGAATATCCAAAGTGCCTGCCATTTTTGACCATTGGAGGTGGTTTTAACTTATTGGATCGACTTACGTCACTTTGAGAATGTTTGCTAAACTTAAACCAACCTTCTTTGACCGCTTAGCCGTCTCATGTAAACATTGAACATCCAAACCGAACGTGGAGTTTAAATTTGGTATATTTTAGAATTGATAAAGTGGGTCGGTCAAGATGGTCCAATACAATTGGGACAGTTAATGAATGATAAATTGGTAAATCTTTAGACGTCCTATATTCCATTTCCTTGAGCCCACCTTCTAAACACATGCTTGACACCTCAAAATGTATTGTCAAGCAAAGGCATAGCATGACAGCAACAAGATAAGAGATAACGATGAAAAAATCCCTTACCATCCATAGCGAAAGATAGGGACATAGTAGAAGGGAGGCCATAGATCCCTTGGCTGAATGTCTCTTCAACCTTTTATCTTTCTATTCCCCAAAATAGTAGCAGCGCACACCTGGTTATATAGTCAACTAAACCGAATAAATATATAAGAAGAGTTTGAAAAAAAAGCACGTTATCCCTTGGTAAGATATGCGTTTTGGTTTGCTCTTTAGACATTCCCCACGTAGAAGCCAACATAGGTCAAGAGACATGAACAGCCTCCCACGCACCACAAAGAGTAAGGATTTTAGCTACCTTAATTATAATTGATATTGTTGATTTTTTATTCTTATTTTCATTATTAAACAAGAGTTTTGGTAGAGATGGAGTCTATGTTTATTGTTGAAAAGAATACACTTAGATAATGCATTTTATCATGGGTTGTATACTTGTCGGAAGGTTGTATACTTCTTAATATTGTTTTAAAAATCATAGATTAAATTGAACATTGCATATCAATATAGATTTATGTAGTTTCTCAAAATGATGAAGATGGTCCATATGTTATGGAGGTTGCTAAAACTTTTAAGGAGCTAGTTTAGGTTCTATTTGTTGTGGTCTTTTGGTTTGTCTTTGCTTTGACATTGGTTTTTTTGGTTTTTGGTTAGTTTTATATTCTAGTTTCCCAAATTTTATCACGTTTCATCTATCTTTTCCATCATAGCTCTACTTTTGGACTCTTTTGATTATATCATGTAATTTTCTACTTAATGTGTTTTGGGTCTGTGTAAAACATGTTTTTACCTAAACCAAAAACTAAATCTTAAGATATATGAATAAGTTCTACAGATAAATTGATATTTGTGTTTCATAGGTAGTGATTGACATGAACTCGTCTTTCATATTTAATTTTTACTATTGAATAAGTTTCATAACATTAAGGTTGTTGGACATAAGTCTGTTAAATAATTGAATTAATTCTTATATTTATAATTTAATGGAAAAATATTCTTTAATTTTAATGTGCATAATTATATTATTATAATACAATATTATAAATTATGGTAAAAATTATAAGCAATATAATATATTTTACATCAGTTTTTACAACATAAATAAGATACAAATTTAAGTAAATTAAAATCAACCCTTATGGGAGAAAAAGAAGACCCTCACATTCTAGATATTTTTAATACCTTACAATTGATTGCACAAATACCATATAAAACATGTCAAAAGTAAACTAAAACATAACACAAAAACAATTAGAGAATTCATAAGTCCTTATTCTATTTTTGAGGAAAAATTAGTTGAGGGAAAACTCTAATGGGAATGGTACCCACAATGATCTCACTACTGATGTAATAAGTGTCATGTTAAAGGCATAAGCACAAAATAAAAGTTTGGTAATGCTCTTTTATTCAGGTACTTGCATAGAGCTCACTACTCATATACAAAATAGATCTGACTCTTAGTTGGCTTCATTGATCAAATTAAAAAATAAAATTGAACTTATTGTCCTTTATCGAGCTGACTGGTAGCATTCAGTATGCTTGAATGGTTCCAATGAAGATTTGAAAATCCTTCTACATTAAATACAATATCCAATTGCACAATTCACATCATAATGATTCATTATGTACTCCATTCACAATCAAAGCTCAATGTCATATATAAATTCCCAACTCAAAATATTAGTCTTTTCAATTACCAAAATGAAATGTGTAAAATATTTGACCAAAAGAATAAAGAATTGTACTATCTTATTAAGAGTAAATAACTTTTACATCAGTTCAATGAAGATATACCATTTTCTTAGAGTGGTCTCCAATCAATTCACAACATCAGCAAATCATTGTCAAGCTACCCCATTCTTCACAAAAGTGTCAACCCAATACTCATAAATGTATATCTCCACTATACAATAACTTCAAGCCATATGATGACCATATTAGACATAATCATATATCTACTTCCATGCTCTACAATCACATACCCCAACTCCTTAGAATCTTCTCATATCAAACTCATCTATTTGATTGACTGAACTCTACTTCCAATAAACTAAAAATTATCTTAAGTATCAAATCTTTTTGCAATTTATATGATCTCCAAAATAGAAAAGATAAAGAATAGAAATTGTCATCAATGAAAACATACCATGCTTTGTTGATCAATCATTCCAACAATCTCCCCCTTTGGCATTGATGACAAGACCTAGTGAAAAATGGCTAAGTTTCTATCCTAAAATATGGCTAGAACATACTCTCTCACCCTTTGACATAAAGGAAAAGGTGGGACTAAAAACTGAAATTGTCCTCCAAATTCCTCTATTGTCCACATGTACATATTTACAAGTCTTGATAAAAAAAAATAGACTACATGTTAAAAACATCTAAATAAATACTCCATATTAAGATAATATCCATAACCAAAGTATTCCTTATAAATTCCAAAATATGAATCTCACCACATGATACATTATTTGTGTCCTTTGCATGTATAATATTGGATGGTGGTGGAGACTTAGTCAAAGGAATAGCTTTGTCTAGACCCCTTTGAAGAAAATCTAACTTAGGAACAATAATATTCCTTAAAATTCATAGACATCTTAAATAATCCCCTCTTCTCTACCACCAAAGGTTCAATCTTGCCATGCAAATTATTGATCTATGCAATTATTTTTGGAAAAAACATGATTTTTGTCTAGTTTCCAAAATTGCAATTAGATTTCAATGATATTGAGTGGACATGTCACTTTTAGAAATAGGTCATTTTGTGCTATATTTGTACTTATTTAATATTGTGCTCACAAATTTCTATATTTGATTGTGTACAATTTTTGTACATCGACGTTTCGGATCATACTACATGGTCCATCATCAGGATGCTAGAGAAAAAAGAGAACATGAAAAGGTGATGGATCATGTTCTCTTTTCTCTCTAGCATCTTGATGATGAATCATGTAGTATGATCCGAAACATCAATGTAAAAAAAATTGTACACAATCAAATCCAGAAATTTGTGAGCACATTAGCATGGATTGTGGAAATCTAATCGATCTTATTTAATATTTTCATGATTGAATTTTTAGAAGTCTCAATGTTAACTCCATATAATTATAATTAATGGAAAGAATTGATTTACTAATCCCTTATTGAGTATTGGATTGCGTAAAATGATTCTTGGACATGATCTAGAAGCAATAACAAATTTCACAAAAAGAAGGAAATGGTTTGACTTAAGGGATGGAGAACATGTCTTTATTAGATTAACCATATTTCATTATTATATATATCACATTGCATCTTGCACACATCCTCATGATGCTTGGATAACCTTGGAAGGAGTACTCAAAAACCTAGTAGAACTAGAAAAATCAGATTGGGGAATGAGCTCATAGGTCTAAATCCTTGTGATTTTGACAATATTCAAGACTTTCTATCTGGGTTAAAAATTTTATTATATTGGATATTTCTAATATTAGAATTACTAAATATGATGAACAATTGATATTATATATCCTTTCCAAGATAGGTTGAATACTCAATATTTTATTCTATATTCTATGATACTATGTCCATTCTTTTCATAGTGCTCTTCTCTTGGTGATTTTGCACCTTAACTCATTAGAGAAAAAACAAAGTTATCACATGAGTCAATTTAATTCTTCAAGGTATGAAGAACTGGTTGCAAATGACTCCACTACAAAGGATTGTAAAGGAAAAGGAAAGAAGAAAGAAAATGATCCTAAGAAACATGACAACAGTGATGGTTCTCCTTCACAACATAAGCCTGAATCCAAGTCCTCTTCAAGAGAGGAATCATCTGAAAGAAGGAGATATAAATGTGCATATTGCAAAAATATAGGACATGATGAGAATAAATATTTGCATAAGAAGATTGATGAGATTACACACATTCTTCAAAAGAATAATATCAAATTATCCTTGTTAATGGCTACTCCTTCTACACATTCAACAACTTCTACATCTACATTATCATCCCAAGATAAAGGTAAAGGACAAGAGATCATTGCTTCCACACAAATTGATAAAGGTAAACAAATTCTTGATTTTGGGGCACTTCATCATATGACATCTTCTATAGATATTTCTTTTTCTATGGAGCATCTTTAGTGTTCACATATATTGATGGGTAATAATAGATACATGAAGATTTGTGGGACATGTTCTATTTATATGGAAGAAGGGATATGTAATGGTGTTATTTGTGCATTAATCTCCTTTCTATTTACCAAACTACTCATGGGGAACAAGGTAAAATTGTGGAGTTCACTCCTGATTATATCTATATTAGGGACATGGAGACAAGGGAAATCATGGCTATAAGAGTTGTTGATCATGCACCTTGAATGTATTCATTTTCATATTTTTTTCTTTATGATGATTATATTCATTATGTACCCACCCATTTACCAATGGTGATTTTTTTTAGTGAAGAGAACTTTTGACACCTAAATCATTTTATTTTTGAGACAAGTATTGATATTGGACTACTCCTCTACCTCTCGCTTCTTCAACTATGGCTTGTACTATTCATTGGGATAATCATAGTGTTTCAGATCTTGCAGTGTGGTATGACTTCTTGGATGGCATTTTAGCTTTGTTATTTGAGTCCTATCAGGGGTTTTCTTTTCTCTTGGATGATAGCAACATAGTTGAAGATACTTCTTCACCATCTTTGTAGGTTGGATTTCCTAACTCTTCAACTTCACTTAGTTTTTTACATCTCCTATGTCATCTTTATGGTGTGATAGAATCTTTGTGTATGGAGAGAGCTATTCATTCTTCAAAGATGCATACATTGATAATTCATTCCTCATTCTTAAATTTTCACATGTATTGTCTTCTAAACACCATTTTTCAAGTACATTTTATCAACATTGAATCTTCTTGATTATGGTGGGGATATCATGTCTAATATCAACCTTCCTATTTTTTATATACATGGTGTATGTAGTTCTTGGGGGGTCTTGAGTAACCCATTCATCCATGTATCTTGTGTGTTTTCATCTCTCTATTTTTGTGGAGAGTTTTCCTATGAGGTTTTACCTCGTTCTCATCTTTATGAGAGATTACATTTCATGTATTCTATTCCATATTTTTCAAGGGTAGCTAATATGGCCTAGCATCCTAGACCCATCTTGCATTATATGTTTAAGTGCATTACCCTAAGTTACACTTAAGGGGTGAGGGTAAACTATTATAATTAAATACTAACTAATTACACTTTACTCAAGCCTAGGAGTTTGCACCTTAATTAAGCACATAGTGTAACAAAATTCCACTCTAGGTGGCAATAGTTATTATCTCACTCCACCTTTTGTGCACATATCACATTATTATCTTCATTATTGCTCATTCTTCATTTCATACTGGAGGATGAGTCACCTTTTGTTGACATGTGATTCCACCCTATATAGGTGATATATTAGCTTCTCCTTATCATTATCTCTTATTTCCTTTCCTATTTAAGGGGGCCTATTATAGACATTTTAATCAATCCATTGCATTTAATAAATCATGTCCATGTAATCTATTGATGTTCATTATACATAATGTAATTCTTTCATTTTTATGGAATTATCTTTCTAATCTCTTTTGGAAGCTATCTTAGTCTTGCATTTGATCCTAGGGGTGATGTAGAGTCACCTAAAAGTATAAGAAAGAAACAAAAAACTTCAGATTTAGTATTTAGATATTGTTATAGTTCCCTAAGAATTTTACATGGACAAAGTAGCATCAACAAGTGGAGTGGAACAATTTTCTTCTAACTTTACACTTGAAAGAAATGAAGTAGGTGCAGCCTTGCAATCACTCATGCAAAACCAAGCAAGTAGATCAAGAGCATACTTGGGTTGTGATAATGTGATCCCTAATGAAGACTGATGTATCTTGATACCAAGGAAATAATGAAGTAGACCTAAGTCAATCATTGAAAATATTTCTTGCAAAGTAGCCTTGACACTATCAATGATGGATGATGTACTCCTTGTAATGATCAAGTCATAAACATAAAGTACAAGAAGAAAATGAGAATTATCTCTCTAAAGAATGTTGACATTCATATCAGAATGACATCTGGTCAACCCTGCTGAGAGAAGGAAAGAATCCATCTTGGCATACCAAGCTCTTGGAGCTTGTTTTAGTCCATAAGTAAACTTTTTCAATTTGCAAACCAAGATAGAATCCTAAATGAACCCCTGTGGCTTCTCCATATAAATCTCCTCATGAAGATCACCATTCAAGAATGTACTCTTCACATCCATCTAATGAACTACCCATCTCTAAGCTACTACTTTAGCTAGTGTCAAATGAATAGAGTTCATTTTTGCAATGGGTACAAAGGTCTTGGTGTAGTCAATGCTAGGTACCTAAGAGAAACCTTTTGCAATAGGTCTAGCCTTATGCTTATCCACACTTCCATCCACTACAAACTTGGTCCGATAGATCCACTTATACCGAACCAATTTTCTTCCCTTAGGAAGAGAGACTAAGTCCCATGCATCATTTATCATAAGAGAATTATATTCTTCCTCCATTGCTTTATCCCATTCTGGAATTCCTAAAGCTTCTTTGAATGATTATGGATTAGAAGCAACTACTATATAAGCATGAGGGTGAGTTGTGTTGTGATCTTGTCCTCCTAGTATCTAAAGGATTCCTTGTCAATGGTCTTGCTACATCCAATGTCAGCTAAGCACATTTAGGTCTGGTCGAAGAAGATGTAGAAGGATATCCCCAACGTTAGTTCGTTGATGCTTTTGTTTGGGTTATGGATGAACATCTTCCAAGTCACTGTCATCATTATCATTATCTTGAATGAAGGAAGGAGGAGTTGAAGAAGTAAAGCTAGGACAAATTTCTTCAAAATGTATGCTCCTCTCATAGAAAATGTCATGTGTCTCTAGATCCCTCAACTTGTAGGCTTTATGAGAGTCTACATATCGAACAAAGATGCAAGGTTTTCTTTGAGGTTCTAATGCCTTGCATTTATGTGGATGTATTCATGCCCATGCTGGACAACCAAAGACTCTAAAGTGCTTTACAAAAGGTTTCCTACCAGTCCAAGCTTCAAAAGGAGTTACACCATCCAAACCTTTATGAGGATTCCTATTTTGGATGTAGTTAGCATAATTCATTGCTTCAGCTCAAAAGACTTGATCAAGAGACTTATGTAGTAGCATGCAAGTGGTCATCTCCTTGAGGGTTCTTTTCTTTCTTTTGGCAACACCATTCTGCTGTGGACTGTATGACACTCAATGCTAAAGGTCAATTCCCTCTTGAGCACAAAAGTCTATAAGTCTTGAGTTCACATACTCACCTCCATTATCTATTCAAAGAAATTTGATGGGTCTCTCTGACTATTTTTCTACTTGACCCTTGAAGGTACGAAATTGTTCAAACACTTCACTCTTATGAGCCATGAAGAACACCCAAGTATAGCGAGAGTAGCCATCAATGAAGGTGAGTGCATAGCGAGACTTTCCAAATTATGGCATTGGAAATGAGCTTGCCACATCATTATGAACTAGTTCAAGCACACTTTTTGCTCTCCAAGACTCTCTTGTCAAACTTTTCTTCTGGATGCTTCTCGCATGTGCAACCTAAACAAACAGCTTCTAAAAATTGGACTTAAGGTAGAGCATGAACTGTGTTCTTGTTGTGATGTGAATATCAGGATTTAACTGTGTGATTTTGAGTCAAACTCGATGACCCATGTTTCATGAGTAGTGATTCAACATGAATCCATCTCTCATGAGAATAAATGGGACACTTAGCACTCATTGGATCTAGGTGATGCTCACAGGGGTGAAGCACCGGGACTTCCCGGGAGGTCACCCATCCCAGTACTACTCCAGCCTGAGCGCGCTTAACTATGGAGTTTCCTCCACAGTTAAACCCAAAGCTTGCAACCCCATTTGCAAAACCTTCACCAAGTGTTGTGCCTTATGAACCATTCATTAGAAAGCCCCTTAAGCTCATCAATTGATAAGTAGGAGATGATTTCCACAGCTAGTCAAATTGTGATGTGAATATCAGGATTTAACTGTGTGATTTTGAGTCAAACTCGATGACCCATGTTTCATGAGTAGTGATTCAACATGAATCCATCTCTCATGAGAATAAATGGGACACTTAGCACTCATTGGATCTAGGTGATGCTCACAGGGGTGAAGCACCGGGACTTCCCGGGAGGTCACCCATCCCAGTACTACTCCAGCCTGAGCGCGCTTAACTATGGAGTTTCCTCCACAGTTAAACCCAAAGCTTGCAACCCCATTTGCAAAACCTTCACCAAGTGTTGTGCCTTATGAACCATTCATTAGAAAGCCCCTTAAGCTCATCAATTGATAAGTAGGAGATGATTTCCACAGCTAGTCAAATTGTGATGTGAATATCAGGATTTAACTGTGTGATTTTGAGTCAAACTCGATGACCCATGTTTCATGAGTAGTTGAAGATACTTGTAGTTGAGATGTCCAAACCTCTCATGCCACAATTTTCTTTTTGTATTTGAATGCATTAACAAGGTTTGTGCATTAGATTTAAACACAAAGGAAGAGAAAGTGTAAAGCCTTGAATCATGATTGGCTTCACCTATTGCAATCATAGAGTCATCCTTGATGCTTTTCACTACCATTGAATCTAGAAGAAATTCAACCTTATTTCCACCTCCATGGTGAGTGATTTGGTAGACTAAAAGAAGGTTGGAGGTAAGATTAGGAACACAAAGAACATCTTTGAACACTCCATTTTTCATCTCAACTTCCACTTTAGTATCATCCCCTACAAAGATGTGTGGTACCTCTGAAAGTGTCATGGAAGAAAAATCTCTTTTTGAAGCACCCATGTGATGTTTGGCACCTCAGTCAATAATCCATTCTCCCTTACTAATAGTGTTTGTGAGTAAAGCTTGCCCTTTGCTCTTATAATCTGAAGATGAAAACCCCTTTTCCTTATAAGCATTAGGCAATGGAACATTGTTTTTTTTCATGATGTTTTTCAATTGATCAATTTGCTTGTGATGACACTGATGTTCGTCATGACTAGTTCTTTTTCAATTGGCATACTTCTTCTTTTCCTAATCACTGTTCCCCTTTTTGTTGTTATTAGGAGAAGACTTGCCTTGTTGATTTGAATTAGGTGTTTTTTTTTTGTATCCCCTTGTTTTTTATCTTCCCACTTCTTCTTTCTGCACTTTCCTTTGTTTGAACTTTCACCAGTTGAATTTTTAGAACTCTCATTGTTAGCCACCAATGCATTAGACTTTGAAGACTTGAGAATCCCCATTGTTATCAACTTAGCTTGTTCATCCTATAACAATTGAGCATCATCATCAAAAGTGATTTTCTTATAGGGAACCACCAAGGTAGTCTTTGTGGTGTTGAAAGAAGAGACAAATGTGGAGTATTGAGATGGCAACTTATTGTGAATTAGTTAAATCAACCTATCATATTTAATAGGACTACCACAATAATTAAGTTTTGTTCTCAACTCATTCACCTTAATGATAAAATCTTGAATAGAATCAAAGCTCTTAGGATCAAGGGAGATAAGCTCATCTTCAATCTTATAGACATCCTCCACAATAGCTTTCCCATATAGCTTTTTAAGAGCATCCCAAGTTTCCTTGGATGTATTATATTTTATGATCTGATAGAGGATCTTGTCATCAACCCCTAACCTAATGAGACCTAGGGCTTTCCTATCTTCTATTTCCCAAGCACAAATTTCACTTTGAGATATTTGATCACCTGTTGGTTTAGGAAAGTATCCATCTACATATTGAGAAAATTCTTCATTCATCAATTCACACCATTTTTTAACTAACCATGTGGCATAACTATGTGCTGTTAATTTTAGAATCTTAAGGTTTCCAATAATGCAAGGAAAGAAAGATAATGACAAGAAAAGAGGAACACAACACCAAGAGACACCCCCCCTTTTCACTCAATCAAAAAAAACCCCGAATGAATGACTTTGGCACTTTATACTTAGTGCATTTACAATAGCCACTTGCCAATTTAGGCCTTATTGGACTTCTAATTTTGTTGTTTAAAACCTCCTTTTGGAGTTCAAATCTGGTAGTAAGCACTATAGCTCAGATGTACAACAATTTTGAAGTTTGATCAAAGAAATACAATGCAAGAAAGGACCTATTTCTAAGAGTGGTATTTTTGTCCACATAAGCCTATAATCTAATTACAGATCTGGAAAGTAGAAAAAAGAATATGCACTTTCAAAAAAATAGAACCTGGAACTATGTCCAGATGAGCTCGTACGGAGCATTTGAAGTTGCAAAATGCAGGATTGGATAGGTATAGTTAGCAAAAACTAATTTTTTTTCTAAATTCGTGCACCAAATCTAGAAAATAATAGCACCACTAAACACTTTAAGAAATTCTAGCCAAAATTTTGAAAAAATTGCACTAATTTGGAGTCTAGATGATTGAGATATGGTCTTCTGAAGTTGGACTATCAATTCAAAACTGCATATGGTGATAGGTCTGCTCAGGAAACTGTGAGGTTAAATTTGATGTCCAAATAGCTATTGCAATAGTGTAATTTCACATGCTAGTGATGGTCAAACGACCATCAAATTTAATAATGACTATTAAGAAACTTTGAGCTTAAATTTGATGCCCAAATAGCTATCGTAATAGTGTAATTTGGCATGCTAGTGATGGTCAAATGATCGTCAAATGCTGATGTCAGAAAAAATCTGACCTGGTAGGCTGATGTGGCTATATGGATTGGATGACATCAGCAACATACAGAGGCTGACATGGCACTATCATCTCTGTACACATGGTTGATCACTTGGTAGGAGAGTTAACATGGCACTACATGTAGTGCTAACTAGGTGGGTGTTATGTGGATGTGTCACGTCGAGGACACATGGTAGTGGTTGTGTCAGACATTAGCAGGGAAGAAAATAGCACCAAAATTTTGTAAAGCCAGTGGGATGGTGGCCAATAGTGTAGACCAGGCCGTAGTGGCATCATTGGAGCCATTTGGGAGAGGTGGAGGTGGTGTGGGATTAATCCCACATGCACCACAAATTTTATTGCCAAGTTGTATAAAACAAAGGAGTCTCAGAGAGTTAAGCAGCTTAAAGGCTATTGCTTTATGTTTTCCATGTTGTGAGTACCGATTTATATGTGTTGTCGATTTGTGAGTACTGGTTTATGTGGAGAAGTCACTGGTTATAAATGGAATATGCCGCTGGGTTATGTGTATTTACCGGTGAATGTTGCTTGGCTACTTGTGGTCTGTGAAGAATTTGTAGTGGAATATTTCATAGGCGTCGAGATTTGACCACCTAGTTAGCTTGCAAAAAAAATATCCTCTACCAGCCTAATAGGCCAAAAAAATTTCATAGAATTTCAAAAGAAATAATACAAATCCAAAAAATAATTATAGAGAAATCACAGAGACACAAATTAAAATATGCAGATCTAAGAATTAAATTCACAGATCTAAAAGATCATACCAAATTCTACAAATCAGGTCTTTGAGTTCTAGTTTGCAAAATATTTTGCCTCAATTTTGACTATGGCCTAGGGTAGAAAAAATTATAGTCAAAATTCATTGAATCAACACTTCAGATGCAATGGTGAGGTCCACTTTGGCTCTAGACGCTCCCAATAACTACAAATACTCCAAATCTGAATCGAGGTCCTCCAAGAGGTGAAGCAAAAATGTTCTTCAATGCCTATGAAATGACACTCTTATGGCTTTGATACCATGTAAGAATTTTCCTTAGGGAAAAAAGAAACCAAGATCAAGAAGCTCAAGAACAAAGCACAATATGGACCAAATGATGTATGATCATAATAATAATATGAGAATGAATGAATTTACATATACACTAGAAGTTCTTGTATATAAAGGCCTCTAGAATGATTAGGAATTAGCATAATCATAAGCCTCATAACTAAGCACATGTCCACTAAGAGTGGATTATCCTCCATTGAGTATAGAAGTTTGTGTGTTAATGAGAGGATAAGCTTACATAGGTGTGTCATGTAAAAAGATGTTGTAGATACCATGTGCTTAATTAGAGTGTGAACAACTATGTTGTCTACTTGACAACTCAGTTGAATATGCAAACTCCTATGTTGTAGAAACCATGTGCTAAAATGAGTTGCTAACTCTTGTGTTGTCAACAAGACAACTCATATGAGTACATATACTCTTAGGTGTCTACATGACAATTAATAAAATAATAAAATAATGAAATAATGCATTTAACCAAACTAAACTTAAGTAAAGTGTAATAATAATTAATTATTTAAACTAACACATGGCTCTCCAAGATCTCTAGGATTAGTGATGCTCATGAGTGCCTTAAGAGTATCAAACTGCAACCTATAAAGGTGACCACTCCTAACTCCAATAGTTATGGATATTTCCAATCCTTATGCTTAATCAGCACATGTGTCCCTCTAAAGAGTACATTGCCCCCTATCTTGAAGAATAGATATGGAAATTAAATTCATACCTAATCTTGGCACATGAAATACATCATGAACTGGAACTATCTTTCCATTCTCCCTCTAAAACTAAACAGTCCCTTTCCCAACTGGGTTGAGTTTGGACAAGTTTCTGATAGAAATATGGATATTGACCCGTTCTCCTCCTTATAACTAGAGAAGTACTCTCTAACTCCTATCATATGAAATGATGCCCCACTATCTATATACCAGATAGTTTGTGAGGTTGAGCTTACCATACAAGCTATAAGTGCAAACTCATCTTCCACTCTACTGAAGAGTTCTTCTACACTTGTTGAAGTTGTCACCTACTTCTTTGCCTTCTTCCTTTTTGGGCAATCACTGACATAATGACCATACTCATGACATCCAAAGCACTTGACCTTAGAAAGGTCCTTCTTCTTCTCAATTTGTGAGCTAGATCCCTTGTTTGCTTTCCCATTCCCCACTAGGGCAACATTTTCCTATTCCACTTCACTTTTTGGACTCTTGTTGGCCCCATTGACAAGACCTAGTCTAAACTCCTCTTGAGTGAAATTAGTCCATAGTCAATCCCAACTCAGTAAGGTATCTCATCCACTGACAACTTGAACAAAGGCACTCAACCATTTAGAAAACCCATTTAGGGCTATTCTCACTAGCTTCTCATAACTAGGACTATCTCCAATAGCTACTAACTTGTCCTTGAAAGTCTAAGCTTGGTGAGGTAACTTGCAATGTCTTTCCTTGGTTCATCCAAGTATTGTTTAGCTTATCTCTAAGAATCATCCTCTTGTTGGTGGTAGCATTTTGGTATAGATTTAGAATGATGTCC